>CM063182.1:39280000-39672500 GCA_031835075.1 Saguinus oedipus | reverse complement strand
AGCCTGTGTTTAATGCACCTGACAGCACCTGCCAACTCCCTCCTCTGTACCACATCCTTAGTGCATTCAGGGTGACACTAAACGTATCACAGATAGGGGCTGATAAAAGACAGATTTTTATGGCTCACTGTTCTGGGCGCTGGAGTCCAATATCAAGGTGCCAGTGGACCCCATTTCTGGGAAGGGCTGGATTGCTGAGTCAGAGGTGGTACCTCCTCCCTGTACCTTTACATGGCAGAAGGGAAGAGGCAGCTCTCTGGGGCCTCTTCTATAAGGACACTAATCCTATTGATGAGGGCTCTGTCCTCGTGACCTCATCTCTTCCCCAAGGCTCCACCACCTAATAGCATTCTAGGGGGACACAGGACATTGAGACTATGGCACATGATCAGATAATTTGTCACCAAAGTGCATAAGCAGCTTGTGTTTTAGATTCCTCATGCATGATTTGGGGATGTAATAGGTTTGGGGAGAGCTGGGAGGGCAGGGCCTTGCACTGTGACCCAGGCTGGAGTAGAGTGGTATAGTCTCAGCATGACAGTGAGGGTTCAAGTGGTTCTCCCACCTCAGCTTCCGCAGCAGCTGGGACTACAGTCATGCGCCACTATGCCTGGCTAGTTATTGTATTTTCTGTAGATAGTGAGTCTCACCATGTTGCCCAGGCTGGTCTTGAACTCCTGAGCCCAAGTGATCCTCCTGCCTCAGCCTCCCAAAATGCTGGGATTACAGGTGTGAGCCCCCACGCTCTGCCTATAATAGATATTTAGTGAAGACAAAATAAGTGCAGTGTAAATTCTTTGGCAGGTTTATTTAATGTTGGCCTTGTTCTCTATCTGCTGACTTATGCCAAGAGCATCTTAACTGATTTCCCACCTTGAAATTGATGAGGAGGAGGGCAAGAGTGATGGGTGGTAACACAAACCCAGAATAAATATAAAGAATAAATGTCATCCAAGTGGCAGGCCCATTTACATCTTCATCAAATCATTATCATTCACTTTCCCCGACATTGTATTTATTTATTATTTATTATTTTGAGAAAGAGTCTTGCTCTGTCACCAAGCTGGAGTGCAGTGGTGCGATCTTGGCTTACTGCAACTTCTGTCTCCTGGGTTCAAGTGATTCTCCTGCCTCAGCCTCCCAAGCAGATAGGACTACAGGCACCTGCCACTGCACCTGGCTTATTTTTGTATTTCTAGTAGAGATGGGATTTCACCATGTTGGCCAGGACGGTCTCGATCTCCTGACCTCGTGATCCACCTGCCTTGGCCTCCCAAAGTTCCGGGATTACGGCATAAGCCACTGCGCCCGGCCCCATGTTGTATTTGTTGTGATCATTACTATGTTGCTCAGGAAGAAAACAAACAAATAAACAAACCAGGGACTTGTGAGGTTAAGTAATTTGCACAGCACTGCACAGTTAAGAGGAGCCTGTGCCTGGATTAACCCTGCATCTATTTGCCCTTAATTCTTTTACTTACACAGTTGCTGCTCTATCCTACGCATGTTTAATTCTTGAGTTTTGGCCATTTTGCTAAAATACAGGCTGAGTCAGGTAGCTTCTTGTCTAAATGTGTCTGCTGCTCATTCCCTCTTAGGCTTAAGCATAAATTTATGCTGCATAGAACGTTAACTAAAGCCTTTGTGACCTGCACTTTCTGACCCTTCAACCTTATAATTCTCTCTTATCCATCATGGTTTGGCTCAAATGCCATTTGCTCTATAAATTCTTACAGATTTCTGCAATCAGAATTGAATTCCAATGCATTCCCACAGCATCTGGGTTTCAGTAGAGTGCACAGTGCCTGAGGCGTTATCATATGGCGGTTGTTTGGATGTCTGTCTTCTCCCCAGGATGCAAAACATGAGTTTTTCAAAGGTGCCGTCAGCCTGCTTTGCACCACGGTATCTCTGCGGTGCTGAATGCGTGCTTTGTTGCCTGGCTCATAGGACAGAGGGAAGGTTAAATAAATAAATAGAAAGATGTTGAATGCATGAATCAGGATTAATCCTTCATTCCCCTTCTTAGCGGACAGAATGTCATCTTTTCCTGCTTTCTCTGCTAATCTTCAGTTGTGAACCTGTTCCAAATTCTTACTCTTGGTTGAACTGTGGACAGGCTAGCTGCAGACCGGTGAGGAGATGAGTTTGACTAAACCTCAGTGCAAAAGGATAAGACCTCGACTTCTGCTAACTCTCAAATTTTGGTGAAAGGATGGATATTCGCTATGCTAATGAGTGCAATATGGATGACATGGTGTCTGCTTTTAGGCCATGGCTGTGCTGCCCCCTCATTCCCAAGGGGTATGTTCCAAGACTACCAGTGGATGACCGAAACCACAGAGTGCTGAACCCATATCTACACGTGTTTTCAATACGGTAACCAGCACGGTAACTGAGTGACGAGCAACAGGGGAAGCAGGTAGCCCAGACACAGGAAGACCCTGGACTCGGGATGATTCCCATTCCCAGCAGCATCAAGCAGGATGCAGGAGATTTCACCAGGTGACTCAGAAGGGCATACAATTTAAAACATATGAACTATTTATTCCTGGAATTGTCCATTTAATATTTTTAGACTGCTGGTGACCATGTGTAACTGAAACTGTAGATAAGGAGGAACTACTCTATTTCTTTATTCACATCAAACTTAAGTCCAAAAAAAGGATTTCGGAAGGCTTAGATAAAACTTTGCAAAACCAGTTAAAAACGAAGGTAATGTTAAACATTGGAAGATCTAAAGACAATGAAAGATATGTGAACAGAACACAGATCCAGGAGTGAGGTTAGGCACTAAAGGTATCCTACGCATTTATCTCTGAACCATCTAGCAGACATAGCAAAGCAGGTAATGAGCCCAGGTACCTCACTCGAAGTGCATACTAGCTAAAAACAACTACTTTGAGGAGGGGGCAAAAACAATCATTTATCAATGATACTCATGAGAGGGACACAGAGTGAAGTTATGAATAATATTTCCAATAGCATCCTCATATTAAAAGCTGGGAGAAATTTTATAAGAGGGCAACTTAAAATGACTTCCAGTGTGGACTCACATGCTGACGTCACAGTGTGGTCCAGTAAATGTCATAAGCTGTTGGGGAGAGAGCCCAGCACAGCCACTGAAATGAGTTCTAGTTCCTAAATGACACACGTAAACATGTGGTTCAAACAATGCGAACTGTAAACTTGTTTATTGCCTTACTCTACAAAAGGTCCATGAAACATTGCTGGCCACTGACTTCATCATGGGGTCCAGTGCTTTCTGCCAGTGAGCAGGGTTGTCACCGACCCAGGATGGGTCCTAAGACCTCTCCCTTGCATCACACCTGGCTTCTCAGTAGCTCCTCCAGCCTCACGGATTTGAATGCCACCTATACATTGATGGGGCCACGTTCATGTCATCAGCCTGGGCTTCCTCCTCAGAGCCAAGAAGCCTTGTCCAAATGCCCCTTTGACTCTCTATCCATGTGCTGGAGCCGCCTCAGAACCCCTGCACCAACCTTGTCCAGACAAATCTACTCTTTCCCCATCCTTCCTTCCTTCTTACACTGCACACACTCTGCTCATCCGCACATCCTATGGGTCCTACCTTCAGAAGAGATCCATGTCTGACCATGCCCAGCACCTGAGGGTGCCCTGTGCTCATTCCGAGGATGTCACAGCCTCCTTACGTGTACCCTCGCTGCTCCATGCTATTCTCAGATCACTATCCAAAGGGGTCACATGAAACCCGAATTAGAGCACATTGCACCTTCGAGCGACACTCTACAGGGGTCACCTGTCTCACTAAGAGTGAAGCCAGACTCTAAAGAGATCCTGCGAGGGCCGGCACCTACTCATTCCTGTCCTTCTCTAAGCTCCCTTCTGGCCACATTCCACTCACACACCTAGCTCTGGCCACACACACACCTTAAACACACCGGGGCCTTTGGACTTGCTGTGCCTTCTGCATAGAATGCCAGATATTCTCAAAGGTGGTTCCCTCTCTTCCTGCAGGACTTTGGTTAAATCTCGTTGACATTGTAGACCCCACTTCCAGCCATCACCACCTCCTTCTTTCCTTCATTTCCCACCAAGGCACTTGCCATTACCTGAGTTTATACAGCTGGCTACCTGGAGAGATGACACAGACATTAGGTAGATGACAGACATAAACAGGCAGATAAGATGCAGAGATGATAGATGAGCAGTGATAGAGACACCTAGATGTGCCGTATGGAGACAGATGATCGATAAATCATATGCACTATGATAGATATAAACAGATAATAGCTCAGATAGATATAAATATAGCTTTGCATTTTTTGTAGAGATAGGGTCTCACCATGTTGTCCTTAACTGTTGCGCTCAAGTGATTCTCCCACCTCAGCCTCCCAAAGTGCTAGGGTTACAGCCATGACCTGCTGTACACAGGATTAAATATTGGAGGATTCAAAGACAATGGAAATCCATCTGTAACTATCACACTACCTACTATCTATCTATCATCTCTCTATATAGCTATCTATACCTACACACACACACACACACACACACACACACACATCATATATTTGTGTATGTGTGTGTGTCTATTACTTATTTGTTATATTATTTTTAAAATCTGCCTTCTCCTATAGAACATAAGATCCTTCATGGCAGGGGTTTGTCCGCTTGATTTCTGCTTGGTGCCTAGTCCACACCCAGTAAGTATTTGTTGAACAAATGACTGACTGATAATCTTGCTCACACAGTGACTCAGCCAGCAGTGCCTCCAGATGAGCTAACCTCTGCAGGACACCTGCACGGCCCCCTCCACTGCTCCCTGTACCTGCAGCATCCTGCCAGGCCTCAGGCAGCCTTCAAAGCAAGCAACGGTCACCCTGATGTCCTGCTCCTCTAAGGGAAGATGGGCTGAGTAGGCTCTGAATACCATAAAATCCTACAGGAAGGAGGACTTTATATTCCTGGCTCCCTCTGGTTCACAGGAGACAAGCTGCCATAGGGAAGTGTTCTCAGAATGAGACACCTCCCTAAGGCCACCTCGACCAGTAACAACAGCTCCTCCAAGCAGCCTCCTTGAAGTGCAGAGTCTCGGACCCCACTCCAGACCTGCTGCCTAAGAAACTCTGGCTTGTCCAGCAGTCTGTGCTTAACAGGCTGTCCATGTTCCTCCAGGGGAAACTGGCTTTTGAGAACCACTGGCCCAGAGCACTGTCTTGAGAAAGATTTGGAGACTCAGTTTGGAGCCAGTGGAGGAAAGTGTCAGGTTGGATTAGAGGCATCAGCAGTGGGCAGGAACAGGGATCATGGCCAGTGTGTCCTGTAGAGGTCAGTGGAACTGACAATTTTTCGCTCTGACATTCACTATTACATTCTATTTGTCCTTCGGTAGTTTACCGTTGAAAAAGGTATCTTTCTCCTATTACATCTTCTCCAATTAGGGAAGCCTGTGTGTCATCGCCAGCTGCCTGGAATCATTTTTGTCAGAAGATAGGGGCAGATACAAATAAATAAAAGGATTCAACACCTAAATGATCTTTTTCCACTTCCACCGATTCCAAGGTGCCCTCGCCTAACAAGGTTCCGGTCACCCCATCCCCACCTTCTGCAGGAATGCTGCCCGTGTGCCTGTGCACACTCTCTCCTAGAGTTTACTTTCTGAGATTCTCTAGCAGAAAAGAGCACCGGTGCCCGCTCCTGTCTGCATCTGTGCCTCTCCTTCCTGCCTCCATCCTTTCTCCAGGTTGCTTCTGGACGAGCATCCTGCAGTTTCAGAGCTGGCCAAGGATCGGCTTCCAGGCACCTGCTTCCCTTCTGCAGGGTCCTTGGAAATCAGGTTAAAGATAATTGCTCGTGATTGAGTATCATGAAGCCTTGTTTCATGCTCCAAACACATTTCTCCTGACTTCTGTACAAGTTGATTATTTCTCATTGAATACCCGGTTGAGAAAACATGCTGCTTGCAGGCATCTGGACAAAAAGTAGGGCAGGAGTTTCCGGATCAACAACAATCTCTTAAAAATGCCGTTTCTGGGAGGACAGTCAGCCTTGGCTTGTGTTCCTTTGATTTGCAGCACTTTTTCTAGGCTCGGAGGACCTCAGAGGTGCTAGAATATTTGCATGATCAACGTTTTCCTAACAAATTGCCATTCCAAATCTCCTCTAAATGGAATGTATGTTAAAAGACTGCTAAAATATATGTTTCAGAGAAATAAAATATTTTCACTACACACCTGTGTGTGTGTGTGTGTGTGTGTGCAGTATTTGAGAGGGTGAATCAGACAGAACTCACTGTATGCCTTCTAGGAAGTGAGGACAAGAAAAGGGTAATGGCTATTTGCTTAAACTTTTATGAAACTAGGCTTGAATTTTTCTATTGATTTTTAGATGTTTCATTATTGTAAAGAAGTGGTGTAGCTACAAAATTGTAATGACCCAAGATGAAGAAAGGGCTTCGGAAACCCTGTAATGGATGAGCATTACTTAGGAGCAGAGGGAAAGATTGTTTAAGTTGTCATTTTTAAATTTTATATGTCTTAAAATAATCCTTTCAGGGTATTCGCTGATTTCATCAAATATTCGATGCAAAATTATTCTGCTAAATGAGCCATGCAAATTAGCAGTGAATTATGCTCAAATATCCAAAAGCAATTATGTTGGTGAATAACCTGGTATTTTAATAAAATATGAATAATGGCAGGGCTAATATTTGAGGTTACATTTATGCAATGATATGACATTTAAAATATAGAAAATCAGATGCAATAATATGTAGTGCATTTTTATATATGCAGAACATAAATTATATTTAAGTTGTTTGAAATGATCCCAAGTCCTCATGCTTATTCCAGAAGATTAACACCAGAAAGACTGAGCTGAGACATATTTAATAGTGGACAGGAAAAAGAGTTGTTTAAGGTATTTTTGAATATTTTGAAGATTTACAGTTTCCTTTTTTTTTCTTTGATGGCCTATCTTTCAGATCCACTGCTTGTCTCAACCTTTAAATTATTGAAAACTAAGAAATCTTAAATCAACCAAAAGAATGTGAACTTCTAAGCTCCCTTTCCCAAATACAAACATGTTCCTGGTATTCACACTCTACTTCTACTTTTGTGAGAAAGATTCTTTGACTCTTTTAAAATCCTTTCACCTCACCATCTGGTATTGCATTAGAAGGCTTGGGCTGATGTAAACCCGTGCCATCGGGATGAAACACGGTAATGCACAAATCCAATAGCACAAGTTTAAAGTTAAAAGCATCATTTATCTCCCTCTGTAAGTATACTGGCACTAATCAAATCATCACTGTCTGTTTGTTCCATGCTCAGAAATACTACAGATGAGGCTGAGCAATTAGTTCATATTCCACAAATGAGTCAACCGAAATAACAGTTGTTCGTTAGAACAGAATTTTGGAAGCACTGCAAACAATCGAGAGGGGGCCCGGTCCTTAATTATCTCCTTTTCATGACACATCATCAACACTGCTGACTCACTGGTGAGAGTGGCTCTCGCAACTTTAATGGCTCAAAATGACATCCTGAAGCCAATATCGGTAACCTTCCGTCAAGTCGATTTTTGTGGTCATATTGAATTGGATTGATAGTGAGCATCAACAAACTACTATTTTCAAATTCAGAAATACTAAAGTACATCTAATGATTCACTGAAACTGTCACCAAACTGGGCCTGTTCCCAGCTCCTGGGGTTATAATCAAGCCCCTCACCTGTGGGAACCACTTCAGTTGTCGGCAGAAAGAATGCGGCCTGGTGAGGAATGCAGAGATGCTTTTCACATAAAGCCCATTTAATCTCTTGGGTGACATTCTTACAGACAGACCCATCTAAAAGAAAGTAATTCAATCAGCTGGCCCCAGTGTTTTGCCACAGAACAATTTCCTCAATAATTTCCTCATTTATTGGATATTTTGAGATTTGCAGAGTATGGATGGGGTTTAGGTAACACTGGAGAATTTAGATAAGACCATGGCTTTCTGAATGCAAAAATAAGACTCTGAAGATATTTGTCTCCATGCTCTGAAAATATCTGTGACATTTTGTTTGACTGCTTGGAATAAAGGATTTCATAAGGAAAACTGAAATCTAAGCAAAGTAAAGCAGCAAATAGTTAAAAGCCTGCTATGATCACGGCACTGCAAACTGTTTCAAGAAGCCAAAAACAGCTTCAGATTTCTAGGAGTTCATGACCAAGGTTGGCCAAAAAAAAAAAAAAAAAAAAAAAAGGACAAAGATTAGTGATTATTTAACTCACACTACAAGGTTAATAATTGGAGCAAAAAAAATTTTTTGTTTTTGTTTTTGCATGTGAGTTTCACTCCTGTTGCCCAGGCTGGAGTGCAATGGCATATCTCGGCTCACCATGACCTCCACTTCCTGGGTTCAAGCAACTCTCCTTCCTCAGCCTCCCGAGTAGCTGGAATTGCAAGCATGCACCACCACGCCCGGGTAATTTTGTATTTTTAGTAGAGACGGGCTTTCTTCATGTTGGTCAGGCTGGTCTTGAACTTCTGACCTCAGGTGATTTGCCTGCCTCGGCCTCCCAAAGTGCTGGGATTACAGGCATGAGCCATTACGCCTGGCAGGAGCAAAATTTTTTTAAAAAATTATTGCACCTGTTTATTTCTGTGAATCAGAATGTGTACTACCAATACAATATTCATACATGCCTTTGTTCTTTTCATTCTTTACTCATTGAACCTGGAGGTTGGGTTAACACAAGCTTGCGCTGTGGGGCCGGGTGGACTGGGAGAAGCAGCCTGGCAGGGGAGGGGGCGGGGGGGCGGGGTTGGGGCGGTTCCTCCCGAGGAGACTACGGGGTGAAGGGAGCTGCTTGTAGTTGGTATCACCTGGTGCCCCTGGGTTAGGGTGTGTGATCATAGACGTGGATATATGGTCTATCTGCTTCTCACCGAAAAACCATCTAGTCTGTCCCACAGCCTCACGTAACATCAGGAAACCCACATTCAATGATAGTCCCTGTGGTGTGAATGGCAGGTGCCTGGGTTTCCACCCTGGACCCCAGCCTATGGAGGTCCTAGGCCATCCCCATGTGAGGGTGGCAATACCGGCCCTGGTGATCTGATAGAGACAAAGGAGGGCTCGGAAATGCTCAATTCAGGTTCCCTTTCAAGAAGCTATGACTTGTCATCTTGTCGCTCTCTATACTTTGTAGATTCATTTGCTCAGAGGCATTTTCCTGTTATATTTTTTTCAACTAAATTCATTTTCTAATTTTAGTAGATCCATTTAATAAGAACTAGAATCTCAGATGCGAACTCCATTAGAAAAAGAAGGGATGACAACGCTGAAACACATTTTGATTTTTAAAGAGATACTTTAAGAGTATTTCTTTATTAATTTATATTTCTGTCCACTTAATCACTATATTGTAGGAGAGTTTGATAAAATAAACAATACAGTTAGAGAGCTGTGAAGAATGTAGGGGTCCTGTAATTTCTTTTTTCTCACTTAAAAGAGAAAAAAATGAAGTCAAGGAGGTTCATGTCACATGAAAAGCAAATTCACAGTGTGGCACAGGACAGAATCTATGTATCAGGACGCTGGTTTTGTGCTCTCTTGGCTTAAAGATACTCATTGACTTGCTTATATATTTCAATACTAAATGTGCTTGTATGAAACTGTGGCCCTACATGAAAATGTTTGAAAAGGGAACTCTGATAAGTTAACCTTTGACATGAATAATCACGATACACTAAAACATAGCCAATAAATAGGCTATTCAACAACCCTGAGTTTAGGACAGCAGCAATGACACAGAACATGTCTAGAAAATCTAATATAATCAAGAGTTTTTTTTAAAAACAGTGGTTAAATATACATGGCAGGAGATCTAGCCTCTAAACCAAATTGTAGGTACAAGATCGTCAGCTATGAGCACAACACCCTACAGCACATCTCCAGAACACGTTTATCTTCTGTGACAGACACTTCCTACTGTTCTTAATTTATTTGGGTTGTTTGTTTTTTCAGAGGGTGTCTCGTTCTTTCACCCAGGCTGGTGGGCGATGGTGTGCTCTAGGCTCACTGCAACCTCCACGTCCAGGGTTTAAGTGATTCTCCTGCCTCAGTCTCCCAAGTAGCTGGGACTATAGGTATGTGCCACCACACTTGGCTAATTTTTTGTATATTTAGTAGAAATGGGGTTTCATCATGCTGGCCAGGATGGTCTCGATCTCCTGACCTTGTGATCTGCCCACCTCGGCCTTCCAAAGTGCCAGGATTACAGGTGTAAGCCACTGTGCCCCAGCCTGTTACTTCCTACTGTTGAACAGCAAGTCCTCTTCTTCCCATCCCCGCTAAGCCCTGGCTGCTAGCATTCTTCCCTTCTGGGGATTTATCCAGAAGATTATTTCTGACTACTTAAGTCTCAACATCTTTCCACCTATTCTCTTTGTTCATCCATCATTCTTTCTTGTTCCTGGATAGCAGTGCATGGCCAGGCACTGCTCATGCTATGTAAGTTCTGAAAAATCTTTTTTTTTTTTTTTTAACTCACCATTAGAAAATCCTGGATGGAGCCAGGTGCGGTGGCTCATGACACGCCTGTAATCCCATCCACTTTGGGAGGCTGAGGTGGGTGGATCACGAGATCAGGAGATCAAGACCATCTGGGCCAACATGGTGAAACCCTGTCTCTACTAAAAACACACAAAAAATTAGCTGGGCTTGGTTGCATGAGCCTGTAGTCCCAGCTACTCGGGAGGCTGAGGTAGGAGAATTGCTTGAACCCTGGAGGCGGAGACTGCAGTGAGCCGACAACGCACTACTGCACTCCAGCCTGGTGACAGAGTGAGACTCTGTCCCCCCACCCCCCAAAGAAAAATAAAAAGAAAAAAGAAAAAAAGAAACACCTGGATGGATGGTAAACACAGTGCTGGTGGCAGGTTATTCAAGTCTGTGCAACTCTGTGAGCAAAGCACAGGTGAAGCAGCCACCTGCACCTGCGGTGATCTATAGCTGGCACAGTCAGGCGGCTCTGAGTGGCCGGTGTGGGCGGGTCGGGAGCACAAAAGCAGTGGTGTGCTGTGGGGCTGCCCTACAGTGCTGAGGAGGGAACAGGAGCCGAATCCTGTCCCCAGAGTGCTGACCTAAGGTGGTCACGGGAGAGGCAGCACCACCTGGCACAGGTGAGAGAGCCGGATACAGCCGCAAAGGCCTGGGAAGAAGTCTTGGATGCAGCCAGCTCTTTTGCGTGTCCATAAAATGTGGCTGAAGCACCCTGCTGCTGGTTCAGCAGGGAAGCTGAGGCTCTACTCTCCTTTGCTCCTGAAAGTTCTCATTCTTACTCTTGCAATCAGATCCCTTTGCATGTAAAGGGAAAAGAAAGTTGCATAGGAGACACTGAGGCTTCCACATTACAGGACACCATTTCCCCCCTTTGCAATTAATATTGATGGATGAGCAATATGAATTTATCTATCACTTTTCACTTGAGGAGCACATGAACTAGACCTGACAGTGGTTATGATGCAGGCTGTGCCGGACTGCGCAGTTTGAGTACCAGATCTGCGATTCACCTGTGACCTGTCCTTGGGCAAATTACTTCCTCTTCTGGTGCCTGACTTGCCTTAGTTGTAAAATATTTATAATCATAGCACATGCCTAATAGCACTGTTGTGAATATTGAAACAGTAAATTCATTTAAAGTGCTTAGGAAAACATCAGTGTGTTCTGACAACGACAATTGTGCATTCTTTTTCCTTTCTCTTTCACTGTCTCACGCATACACGGGGTGGACAAGTAAGTGTCACATGCTGGGAAAGGGGTGGGAACCTGATAAATAACAGATTATTTTCTGAAAGGATGTGTAAATAAATATCCAGCACAGAACCTTGTTAGATTACTAAATTCCTCAGGTAAAGCATATTTAATATATACTTTCTAACATCTCTGAATTCTAAAATTTAAACATGTTCTATTAAAAAATATAGAAAACAATGAGAAATCACACAATTCTACAGATCAGAACTAACCACTGTTAGTATCATGCTGTGTGGCCTTTCGATTTCTTACAGAAATATATGTTATTGATTTTAAATGTGAGCACCTAGGGATGGGCACTAATTTTTGGAGTTGGTAGAATCTACAGTTCCTAACACACCAATTGGTCACTGAAGGGGATAAAGTAAATATTTACATTTCTAATTTATTAAGATGCTTCAATATATGTTTTAGCAAAGCACAGAAAAATGGACAAATCAATAGGAATCAGTTTAGGTTTAGAAATAAGGGATACTGTCCGCTAATTTTCAAATATTGCTGGAAATACGCTATTGTTCTATGAATACATGGTGGCAGACACCAATACAGGACTATGTAAAGATACAATTAGCAATTTCACTCATATTCATATCATCACGCACGTCACAATTGCTTGCACCATTTCTGCTGATTTTCAACTCATCCAATGAAATCATCACAATACTAATGTAACATTTGCTTAAAATTGTACTTTGCAAACACCATTCATTGTGGCCAAAACAAATTCACTGTTGAGCTAAAATATAACGCTGTGAAGTTTAATTCTATTATTACGGTAAAATATCTCTCATTTCAGATTCTCCACCTAAATGGTTATAAGCAGAGGGAGGTAATAGAGACAGAGAAAGTGCCCAGCTGACCCTCAGTAGCACAGCAGTTTTTTGTGGGCTTTGGGTCAAGCTTGGCTGGATTTGAATCCTGGTCTTATCTCTGTGCTGCTGGGTAAGTAATTTAACTTCTCGTGGCATTAGTGTCTGTCTGCATGATGGAGACGATGAGAAGTGGGGATGAATGAGTTGTTATGAAGAGCCCATCCGTCACCGTTTGTGAAACCTTTAGAAGAGGGTCTGGCTCAAAGCAAGCACTATGGCAATATTTATAAAATAAATGACGGGCCGGGGCGGTGGCTCACGCCTGTAATCCCAGCACTATGGGAGGCCGAGGTGGGTGGATCACAAGGTCAAGAGATCGAGACCATTCCGGTCAACATGGTGAAACCCCGTCTCTACTAAAAATACAAAAATTAGCAGGGCATGGTAGTGCGTGCCTGTAGTCCCAGCTCCTCGGGAGGCTGAGGCAGGAGAATTGCTTGAACCCAGGAGGCGGAAGTTGGCGGTGAGCTGAGATCGCGCCATTGCACTCCAGCCTGGGTAACAAGAGCAAAACTCCATCTCAAAAAAAAAAAAATAAATAAAAATAAATGATGAAAACCTTAGGCTGTGGGAAGTGAACACCCTGGGCAAGGCCTCAGTCAGCAATGGAACCATTTCTTCTTTCACTCCACACCTGGCCATCAAGGGTCTGTTCTGGTCGGAGATCAGGCTAAGCAGCTGGGAGACAGCAGTGCCAAGATCAGCAATGGCCCATGCCCTCCTGAGGCTTGTACTCTAGAGTTGGAAAATACATGAACAGCAGTCAAAGACCTAGGTGCAAATCCACAAACACAATCAGGGCTTGAAGGGACAGGTACGTGGTGCTAAGAGCACTTAATTGGATCATGTGATCTCATTTATAAGGTATTAGAAGCAAGTCACCATTGAGTGTTTATTGAAGGAAGAGTGGGTGTCGCCCTGAGGGTAGGTGTGGTGTGTGTAGATGGAGGAGCCAGATGCTACAAACTAGTGAGATGCTGAGGGTGCTGGGAACCAGGAGCTAGGAAGCACGTGGTACCCCAGGACCCTGGAAAAGTAGGTAGGCCCAGGCTGTGGAACAGCCTCTTGAAAAGCTTCTTCCTTCCTCCGAGGGCTTTGGGAAGTAGACAGATCAATTAAAGAGGGATATGTCATGTTAACCTCTAAACTTGAACAAGATTTCCCTGTGCAGTGTTCTTGGAGTAGAGGACAGGGGAGGCAGATGACTGGGTTTGAACCTCTGCAGTATTTCCCAGGAGACCTGAGTACTTGGGCTGGGCTGGTGGTCACTGGAGTGAAGAAAATCGGAAGGATGGAAGAAGTGTTTGGGAGGTGAGAATCGGCAGGGCCCAGTGAAAGACTGGGTGTGAGGAGTGAGGTTTGTGAACCAAATAGAGGTGAGGCCGCTTAGCAAAACAGGACCCAGAGGGGCACCTGGTTTGGGGCAATACTGGGGCGTGAGATCTCCAGTGTTATCTTGGGCATGTTGGGATCAAGGTGTCTCAGAGACATTGTTGGGAGATGTCAAGGTAAGAGTGGATATGTGGGCATGGAGGTTACGAGAGACCTGGGGGTAGAGGCAAACAGTCTCTGTCTGTTGGACAGAGGGTCACTGAGGCCACGGGCTTGGGTGACATTATTTAAGGAGGTACTAGAGTGAGAAGAAGAGGATCTAGCAAGAGTTTGGGGAGCACAAAAGTATGAGAGAAAGCACCCGTAAAGACATAAATAAGGGGAGGCAGGAGGAATGGTGACAGATACTGTCACACAACCAGAAGTAGGTGAGAGTCAAGAGAATCACAGCTCCTGCGTAGTCATGCCAACTGAGGACTTTAACAGCAGCCTTGGCTGGAGTCACGGAAAACACTGTTGGGCTCTCTCGGCAAAGCAGTTGCTTAAATCTAGCGCCTTAGCCCACTCGAGATGCTAAGACAAAATACTGTGGACTTTGTGGCTTAAACAAAAACCATGTTTATTTCTCGCCATCTAGAGGGTGGAAGCCCCCAGTCAAAGCTCTGGTGAGAATTCCCTTTCAGGCTAGCAGAGGGGCATCTTCCCCTTGCATCCTCAGGGGTAGGGAGATGAGGAGGGGGAACAGAATCTCTACTGGCTCTTCTTATAAAGGCACTAATCCTATGATGCAGGCTCCAGCCTCCTGACCCAATCATTCTGGAGGCCCCACCTCCGAATATCAGCACTGTTAGGATGAGGATTTCAACCCAGGAATTTGGGAGGACACCAACATTCAATCAATCCTCATCATCTAATTAGATGAGGGCATGGAAGTTGAGGATCAGAATCTAAGGTAAGTACCTTCTAGGTGTGAACTGTCACATTTGTGCTTAGTTCAGAGTTTGTTTACAGAGGGTTAAACCACACCTTATTATAACAACACAGCTCAAGACGAAAGGTAGTCAAAACACATTCTGAACATGTAATGAGGCATCTATCAGTTTCCAGAAGGCAAAAGGAGTCCAGAATTTTGAATTCCAACGATGAGGAAAATGAAAAACAAAAAAAGAATTTGAAAAAAGCCTGTGAGTTGTTAAAAAAACCACAATCAATTTTAGGAAATAAATAAGGCTTTATGGGTATTTAAGTTGGAAAGCTGTAAAGAAAACAGTCCAATGTTGATGCCATTTTGCTTTCAAAATCAATTAAGTAAGCAGATAACTAGGATTCTCTTGACTTGTGGGCAATTCATGAATTTCAATTAATTTTCTAAGTGATTTACAATAATTCATGTGAAAAACAAAGTAGTGATTCATCAAGAAGAATGCCAGCTTATTAGAAGAGCATAACAGCAATTAAGAAAATATTCAGGCCATGAATAGGTGAGAAGATACAGATTTTCCAGGCACCTTAACTAAAGATGTAATTGTTACAAGAGTTAAGGCTGTATCCACATTTTTATTACAAGGAGAAACAAGGCAGCTTGGTAATATAATTTAGTATTGTTTACAAATAATTTTTAATTTTAACACAACTAGAAATTTGTATTACATTTGTTTTAAAAAAATGGACCCTGTATGGGGACATTAAGAGGTGTTATAATACAACCTAGGAACTGGCAGTTTTTAGCACTTTAAATGTGATAGAATATGCAATCAGTGTCCTATCTTGCAAAGAAGGAAAAAATTCTTGCACAAAATAGTGCAAGCATGAGATGGTATCACCCTGTTTGGCCAAATTAAATCTCTGTGTTGTGAGGAGAAGGAGAGCGGCAGAGGTCCTTGCATGGGCTCCAAATGCTCTTGCATAATTGGGAGCTGTGAGTTTTAGCCCAAGAAAAAAGAGAGTGGGTCTTTGGCTAGAGTCTTAAGGTCACACACTGGCTCAAAAGCCTCTCCATCCAGTGGGTATTCTTTGGGTAGACTTCCAACACTTAGTTCTAAAATTGTATTTAAAATATTCCCAGGACTTGGATATGAAATCATTTGTAAGATGAGAAATTCATGTGATACCACGTAATCACAAATTACAGATTGCTGGATCAGAGGCTTCAAAATACACAGACCTGGCATTTAAACATGATTGAGATTAGCAGCAGTTTTCTTTCTTAAGGAACTTAGCATTTTGCTAAAACATAAGATATTAAGGAATGGGACATTAGATACCCTGAGACGTGCAGCCCGCGTTTCCCTGTGCTCACAGTAGCCTTCACTGGGCACTCAAGACCCAAGTGAGGCTTCTGGGGGTACACAGAGAAGAACTGGCTGAGACCAGAGGCAGAAACATCTTCAAAATAGAACTGGGGAATTCCTTCCTTTCTAAGAACTTTAGGATGGATGTTTTCCCTCATCTCACCTCAGATATTCGTCGTATATCCATCTGTCAATTAATTTAATTCATTCAATCATACTAAAAGTCCTAATAGAATTGTAAAGATTTAGTTCACCTAAATCTTACCTGAGCTGTCTGAAATAGATAAATGTAGACGAAAATGTAAGTACATCTACATCTACAGACACAGTTAAGAGTCTAAGTAGCCATTTAAAGATTAGAAAGCACTTTCTCATATGTGCAGTAGTCCCACTTCTGAATGTATACATAAGGGGATGCAAAATCGCTGCACAGGACAGACGCATTTACAGCTGTATTTCATGCAACCTTCATACTAACATTCTGGGGTAGAAATTACGATCTCACCCATTTTATACCTGAAAAAACATAGGCTCAGAGGAGGTAAAAGACATAGGCTATGGGTACGTATTTCCCAGACATTATTGTAGAACTCAAATACAGGTCATCTGATCCCAAATTCTAAGTTATTTCCACTATATTACACTCTTCTTTAATTAGGAGGATGCTATGTTCTAAACGTTTGTGTCCCTCCAAAATGCATACGCTAACCCTAAGCACCAAGGTGAAGGCGCTAGGTGGTGCAGCCTTTGGGAGGTGACTAAACCCTTTGAGAGCAGTGCCCTGGAGAGCTGCCTTGACCCTTCCACTATGTGAGGATCCAACATGAAAGCATTGTGTATCAGCAAGAAATTGGGCCCTCACCAGACACAAAATATGCCTTGATCTTGGACTTCCCAGCCTCCAGAACTGCTATTTGCGAGCTTCCCAGTGTATGATATTTATTATGACAGCCCCAGCAGACTAAGACAGGGAATAATGTGACTGTGTCTGCTAGTATTGATAGTGTTTTTTAAAGTAAGGGACAAAACTTTAAAAGAACAGAGAACACAGATTATAAAACACTACCATTCAGGTTTTTATACTAGTACTTTAATAATCTAAATTAAAGGTAATATCTTTACTCACTTGCTAAATAAAGCTTATATGACTAGAGATACTAAACAATTCTTATAGTATTTGATTAAGTTCTCTTCATAAAATGATGGTGAAAACCCAAAATTGTTTAGTAATACAAGTATGACCTTGTCTATTTAGTATTTGTCATAGATGTTAAAATGATCTTGGTTAACATTAATGTAAGGAATTAGAGGATGTCTTTGAAGATACATTATTTGTATGTTAAATGAAAGTGTTAGAAAGCTGCTTACGGTTGCTTTAGTATTTAAATTGCCTTGGCTCACGTGCCTTTTTTATAATTTCAAATCCATAATCAGAACTCTTTTGCATCTGATGAATCAATGCTGCCTACACAAAACTCTTTTTTAGGGGAGAGTGCACATCAATGAAAGAACAGAAAACAGGATAAAGTAAGTCAAGTGTAGCTACAAGCTACACTGATGATGATGGTGGTGACAGTGATGCTGACGTTATGATGAAGGTGATGGTTATGATGATGGTGATTTTGACAGTTACGATGACAATGGTGATGAGGGTCATCATGATGATGATGATGGTGACATGGTTATGGTAATGGTGATGTAATGATGATGCTAATAATTGTGTGATGATGATGACTTAGACAACTAGGGCAACCATTTTTTAAATGTTTTTGGCATACGAAACAATTTCACAACAGCAACTTATGAAAACACAAAGAGTTCATAGCTGGGGTTTTGCCATTTTTGTTGTTAACTGGGTTTGTTTTATCTTTCTAATATCTAGGTACCTTTGATGAAAACACCTGAACTTCTCCATTTCAAAGATAATGACCTTCAGAAATAATTGCTGAGTAAATTGAGTTTGGGGTTTTTGCAACAAAAGAGGCTGATAATAGGACCTGGAGGTGTCAGAGCCCTGAGAAATGGATACTCTCCCAGGCAGCTACTTTTTGAGATGGAAACCATCGCTTATGAATGGATGTGTCAAAACTGTCAGGTCCTAAGAGCAACAGATGACACCTGTCATTTTAGCTCACAGGAAAGATGGTCAAAAATATTCTTCAATTATAGGAAAATGGAATGCAATAGCTTCAGGTTAGAAAGACTCCACTAAAGCCACTTATCACTACTTGGAGAGAAATTAATTTCATAAAATCAGTGTGATGGAAAACTTTATACATTTGAAAGCTGGAGTGTATGGCAAACATATTCTTTTAAGTTATTACTTATATTGTAGGCTCATTTAGATGTGTTTGTAAACATTTACCCCAAATGTAAACTTCCGTCTCCAAAATGCTTTTAGAGACCTATAATTATATCCAAAGTATGATAAATCTGCTTTAATTAATGAACATAAATTTAGATATTTGAATTTAACTCTACTAGAATTTCATAGGAGAGCCCAATGTGAAAAAATAAATTTGATCAAGGAAATCTTTCAAAAGCTCTGTAAGCATAGATTTTTCAAATTCATCTGTGTTTCTCACAGCATCCTAGCGTAGTGCTGATATGTAGCTTGTAATATATTTTTTAATCGAATAACTTGAAAAGTCATCTCTATGACAAGGGTATGAACAATTTAAAAATTACCTTATTAGGCCAGGTGCGGTGGCTTATGCCTGTAATCCCAGCACTTTGGGAGGCCGAGTCGGGTCGATTACCTGAGGTCAGGAGTTCAAGACCAGCCTGGCCAACATGGTGAAACATCACCTCTACAAAAGTATGAAAATTAGCCAGGCATGATGGTGGATGCCTGTAATCCCAGCTACTCAGGAGGCTGAGGTAGGAGAATCGCTTGAACCCAGGAGGTGAAGGTTATAGTGAGCTGAGATCACACCATGGCACTCCAAACTGGGTGACAGAATGAGACTCAGTTTCCAAAAAAAAAAAAAAACAAAAAAAAAAACACCTTATCAAATCCTTTGTGTAGGTTGGCACAAAAGCAACTGCAGTTTTTGCCATTGAAAGTAATGCCAAAAAATGCTATAACTTTTGCACCAACCCAATAGTTTATTATCCTTTAGACATATCACTGTCTTGTTCTTTTCTAATGTCTAATTCTTTCGTTTACTTCCAATTTTCTGACAGTCGATGAACTTTGGCAACCCAAAGTTTAACCCAATCTCTCTGTTTTCCGTCTCCAAGAATGTCTTCCTCAGCCTGGGCAACCCTGTCTCTACGAAAAGTTGAAAAATTAGGCAGGTGCGTTGGTGCACACCTGCATTCCCAGTTACAGGGAAACTGAGCTGGGAGAATCCCTTGAGCCCAGAAGGGGGAGGGTGCAGGGAGTTTTGATAGTGCCACTGCATGCCAGCCTGGGTGACAGAGTGAGACTTAGTCTCAAAAAAAAAAAAAAAAAGAAAAAATTCTTCCTGGGAGATAATAATATCAATGAACACCCACATCTACACTATGATCAATAATGCAGCCACTTTCCACCTCATTTCTTAATCGTGACATATATATTTGGTTATAAAAACAAAGGCCCAACTGAACAAGATTGGGACAGATAGCTTAACTTCTTCCTTAAATGCCAAAGCATCTTTGTAACTCACTGATTACTGTCAATTAAATGACTATTGATCTATTTTTCAGACTAGTGACTTTGGAATCCACTCCGCCTCTGTCACCTTCCACCTACCTTCCCCTTCCTTTGACCCTCAGAAATAGCATGACTGGCAGTAAGTTAATCATTTGCCATGTTAGAGAAAACAAAACTGAGATTGCAATCATGAAATCTTTCTTTTCTTTTTTGTTTTTGAGGCAGAGTTTCGCTTTTGTTACCCAGGCTGGAGTGTAATGGCGCAATCTTGGCTCACTGCAACCTCTGCCTCCTGGGTTCAGGCAATCCTCCTGCCTCAGCCTCCTGAGTAGCTGGGATTACAGGCACGTGCCACCATGCCCATCTATTTTTTTTTTTTTTTTTTGCATTTTTAGTAGAGATGGGGTTTCACCATGTTGACCAGGATGGTTTGGATCTCTTGACCTCGTGATCCACCTGCCTTGGCCTCCCAAAGTGCTGGGATTATAGGTGTGAGCCACCGCACCCAGCCTGAAATCTTTTATAAAATGGACACAGTCAAGTTGGTGGAAGAGTTTCAACCAGAATACTCATTTCCTGATGCTGAGAACTGGTTTTTCATGCTCCCAATCACAATTTAAGGCACATTTTGATAATGAGAGGGAAACTACTTAATATATTTGACTTGCAGCACAGCATGAAATTTCAAGTCTTCCTAAATACTTCCCTTGAGAACATATAACCTGTCTGAAATTTACCATTAAGACTGTTTTCCTTTGGTGTTTTCAGATACATAACTACCACTGTGAAGTACCACCATCTACTACCATCCCTTCTACTGCAGGTGCGAATTTCCTCACTGTGCTTAAACTCTGAGGATGGGAGAGTGCTAAGAACAGAGGAACACACCCAAAACAGTAGAAAGGAAGACTTGGCATTTCCAAAAGGGACTCAAAGAGGACACCCACAAGAGTGGAAGGACCTGCTTGTGTAATTCGCCGCTTCGTAGAGGGGCTGATGAATTTTGGCATTTTTCTAGGAATGTTTCTCTCAACCTCTGTGGTCTGAGTCGTCAACCTCAGGCAACTGCAACAGTCTCTCAGGCAATTTTCCTATTTTAAGAATTTCCTTTCCCATCTATTTATCCAGCTAGGTTGTCCATGACTGTCATTTAAATCCTATCATTTTATTTCTATTTTGAAACCAACCCATATTTTTTCTTGCCTACTTTCAAGAATGTTGCCACTGTTTCGGCAATAATTCCCCTTTCTAATCACCCCTGCCATGCTCCCGTTCCACCTAAGCCAGCCCTCTCCTGCTCCTCCCTCTAGCGGATCTGGCTTAGATCTCCAGGCTTCCACATGACACCCCCTTCTACAAAGCCTGCCGCTCTGTCCCCT
Organism: Saguinus oedipus; assembly: GCA_031835075.1. Lineage (NCBI taxonomy): Eukaryota > Metazoa > Chordata > Mammalia > Primates > Cebidae > Saguinus > Saguinus oedipus. The sequence continues at coordinate 39,651,196 of CM063182.1, read as the reverse complement.
GATGCATGCCTCTCTTGCAGTAAACCTTCCCAAATGCCACCCAGAAGCCTAAGCTCAATTGCTTGGGTGATCTCTCAGCATTTATAAACCATTCATGATTCATTATTCACGGCAAGTTAATATGTTTATTTTCATGTGTGGCCTTGTGCATTTTTTATTTTCATAAAATCTCTCTGGAACAGTTAGAAACTCGAGGTCAGAGACCTCGGCTTCCACCTCCTTTTATTCCCCAGGGCACAAAATGTGAGGATCTGCATACAAGAATCACTCAATAAATATTGACTGAGTGTTAGTGATGAACCCTTTGTCAATTCAGAGCTGGGTACATGCTGCCATGTGTAGTGAATGGTTCTTCTGCGTTCCCCATCCTGAGCCCTTGCTCATCCCACACATAGACAGACGAAGGACTTGCTCCTCATCATTGACCTCCCCTGGTAGCTCATGAAAAATGCAGGGTTCCAGGCCCACACCCTGCCTAACAAATCGGTGTTTGTGTTTTCCCATTATCCAACCAAATGACTTTATGTTCTTCAAAGCTTGAGAAGCACTGATTTAAGGGGAGGAGTCCCTTCTTGGGGAATTCCTGTCTTATGCAGCTGAGACATTGAAGGCCTGCAGCTACTTCCCTTAGTATTCCGAGATGTGGCGACTTCAAACCGAAAACTCTGTGACTGGTGATTTTTAAACTGAATAAACATATGTTTACTAAATAAAACACTTACAGATCATGAAGTTTCAACCATGTAGTTCTCTGTCACTGACAATCTGTACCTTCGTTACATATAGTGAGCATTGAATCAGTACTTATAAACCAATTAAGTCAATAGTTTTTTATGTCTACTCTGTGTATTACATTGTATTCTGTATTATGATACTAAAACAATATTCAACACAACTTTCCTGCCATCAATGTGCTACTAATCCTTTGGATTCTTTATCCACTTTTCTTGATATATTAATTTTTTTAACATGCTCAATATATAACTAGAAGTTACATGATAATTAGATATTTATCCTGCAGGAAAAACCTCACTGCTTGACTATAAACCTAGCAAAAGCCCTCTGATATCTCACAGTTGCAACTTCCACATCAAAGCTGTCCTCTGAAACAAAGGTAATATATCTCTAAAGAGATGACCAACTTGTCAATAAACTTTAATTCTGAAGGTAAAATGGTCAAGGAAGCCCATATCCTGGATCAATTTACCAATGATCTCCCTCTCTTACAGTCTGTAATGGTTTCTACTCATTCTCATCTTTTCTAACCTTCTGATATATAGATATCAGATATCTGGATATAAATATTGATAGATACCTAGATATCTAGATAGATACCTATCTATATATCTAGACATGGATATCTAGATTTAGATAGGTATCTTTCCTATGCAGCTAAGATGTTGATGGCCTGCAGCTACTTCCCTTAATATTTGGAGATAAGGCATATTCTTATCTTAGTATTCTATCTATATATCTATATCTACATATCAGAAGGTTAGAAAATATGAGAATGGGTAGGAAACTACTCTATATATCAGAAGGTTTTATATATGTATATAGATAGATAGATAGATAGATGATAGATAGATAGATAGATAGAAAGTTGTTATATATATAAACTTGTTGTAGATACAAACCTTGTTACAGGTGGTTACAACTATAGGAAATAATCTAATCATCATATTCTTGAAATTCCATTCAATCTATTTTCATTGTATCAGTATAACCAGATAAGCTGAAAGCTAGGCAATTGTCAACATTTTATTCTACTGTTCCTACAAAAATGGAAATTTCTCAGGATTCCACCCAATAAAACATTATATCCCAATGAAGATTTTGGTTAGTGTGTAAAGAAGATAAACTATAATTAAACAATTCCTCACAGCTAAAAAATGTTAATATGATATTAAATTAATAATGTTGCTAATTATGTAATTTTTAAAATAGATCAGTACATATGTTGTTGGGCAATGTATCTGTATTAAGATAGACTTCTCCTTTAACAAGTGAACATTTAAAACAGAAGTAAATAGTGAAGTATACTAACAAAGTACAGTCAATATAATAATTGAATTTCAAAGTCTATTCAATCTGAAATATCAAAGAACTTCAACCCTGTCTATTTTCAAGCTCCAGTGGCTATAAAGTAGTTTTTAACATTGAGGTAAAACATGCTTACAGAAAGTACACATGTCTTTGTTATATAATTCAATGATTTTTGACAAACTGTCCACTGTCACAAATATAGCCTATAACCTGGATCAAGGTATAAAACATTTTCATCAATATGGAAATGTCATGCTTCTTCTTACATTCAATTTTCATCTTTTCCCTCCACAGGCAACTTTTCTGGCTTTCAGTACCATAAATTCATTTCATCTTGTCTTTAATTTCATATAAATGGAATTATACATTATACAAACTCTCATGTTTGACTTCTGTCCCACAATATAATATTTTAAAGATTTATAAATGTTTTATGTATCAACAAGTCGTTCTTTTTATTGTTGGGTAGTATTCCTTTATACAAATACGTTATAATTTATCTATTTTCCAATTAATGAAAATTTTGATTGTTTCAGTTTTTGACTAATATAAACAAAGCTGCTGTAAATATTCTTATACAAAACATTTTGTGGAAGTATATTTTCATTAAACATGGGGAAATAGAAAATTCTTAGGTTATTAGGTAGGTATATGTATGACTTCATATAAAAGCACTAAAGATTGTTCTAAGGTGGTTGTACCATTTTATATTCCAACAGTGAGCATTCAAGTTGCTACGCATTCCTGCCAACATTTGATATTGTCAAGTTTTATAATCTTAACTGTTCTAACAATTCGGTACTGGCATCCAGTGTGATTTAAATTTGCATTTCCTTGAATATTATTGATGTTGATAAACTTTTCAGCTACTTCTTGGCCATTTTTATTTCTTCTTTTCTTAATCATTTATTGAAGTATTTCGTTGACTGAAGTGTTAGTGGATTTTTATTACGTATTCAGAGAAATTCTTTATAAATCTGCCTAGTGCATCATGGGTAGTTGTTTACTAGATATAACAATTTTTAAGATTTTCCCCTAGAAAGCTCATTTCTGTATGAAATGAGCTGTAGCTTTTCCTTTTATTTTCATAATGATATGTTTTAATAATATCTAATTCATCAATACTATTTTATTTTATGATTAGTGCTTTATCTTAAGACAACTCAGTAGATCTGATGGCTATAAGTCACTCTCGCATGTTAGTGTCTAGTTTTTTACTTGTGTCTCATATAGGTCCAAGTGGGAGTGTGAGGTAAGAGTGCAGTTTCATTGATAGGCTCATTTTGATTTCAGGAACCACTTGATTCATCTCTTGTGGATATACTGCAGGAGGTCAAAACGTTAGAAAGAAGAGGAAAGACAGCAAAGATCATCTAAAAACACTTTTCTAGAGTTTTGAGAGGTGATTGCAATGAAAAGGCAATTATAAAGTATTTACTTTCATGAAGCTGGTACTCATTTCCTATATAAAATAATACATACATTTATTCAAACAGATGCATTTACACACACATATAAATATATGCATATATTTATATACAAAAATGACACTATAGATCAGTATTTAGAAATTATTTTTTACTATATTTGTATTTAATTATGGGACATTTGTTTACAAACTATGTGATGGTTCAAATTGAGCAAAATATTATATTTTCCTACTTTTTCCTATTTTCCTTTGTTCATATAGGCATAGTCAAGTTTATAGGTGCAAATGAAGAAATGCAGAGTTAAGTTAAACATATTATATATATTCAAAATTGTATAGTGGACCCATGTACATATATGGATAAATAATAAATATGCTATATAAATGTAATATAATACTCTTTTTAGATCTGAAAAAATTAACAACATCTGTAGAGTATGCTTAAATAATTAGAATATTAAAAACTTCCAAATACCATTTTTATGCCCTCAATTTGCTATGCACTGTTTAATAGTTTTATTTAACACTTTAATAAAAAGTTTTAATAATGTATGTATTTGAAAATAATAATAATAAAAAGAAAGAGTGATAGGACCTATCTTACCTTTCACAACTCATTCTACAGTATTAGGATTTGAAAAAGTAAAGTATACACATAAAATTTGATAAAATGGAGATTCTAAAATATGTGACTACTAAAACTATATAATTTGAAATTGAATAAATCAACTTTTCATTGACGCAGTAAAGAAAGGGCTCAGTTGGCTTGTACTTGCAAAATTGTAGAAAATCAGTTTTGTATTTGGGCACATTTTGCTTCCTTATCTGACATTTAAGTCTCGCCCCTCAGCTGAATGTTTGACATTCTGTACATTGCCTTATAATAAGCTGTACAAAACTTTACTCATTGCTAAATCCAGCTTTCAGATCTGTGAAACTCCATACTGAATATTACAAATCTCTAATCTAAATGGACATGAGGCTAGGTTTTGGAAGATCACAGTCCTGAATTTAATCTACACTGCTGACTTGCTACGTAAAATTGAAAAAATAATGCAACTTTCCTGTTTCTCAAGTATCCTAATCAATGATGGAAGAAGAAAAATGTCTGTACAGTAGGGATTTAACTCTGCGGTCTACTCTTTCTTTAACCTTGGAAAATCACTTGACTTTTGAACCTCAATTTTTTTTGTCACTAAAATATGGAAAAAAAAAAAAAACACTTGCAGCTGATGCTACAGGCTTTGTGCAAAGATCCACTAAGTATATGGTACTATTTATGTTGTGTATGAGTTGTTTCATATCTAGTGGCTAGATATGAAAATTCGGCAGAGAACAGAACTTTCAACAAACTCACTGATGATGATATACTCATCCTTCTTTGATATAACATTATGTTTTGGGAATACAGAAACTTTAATGCTATCAGACATTATACTGGACAAATCACATAAACTTAATTTTCTAATATGTCAAAATATTGGGGGTACATGTGCAGAATGTGCAGATTTGTTACATGGGTATAAATGTGCCATGGTGGTTTGCTGCATCCATCTCCCCATTATCTACAATAGGTATTTCTCCTAATGTTAGCCCTCCCCAATCCCCCACCTCTTGCTATCCCTCCCCTAGACCCCCATCCCCTGACAGGCTCTAGTGTGTGATGTTCCCCTCCCTGTGTCCATGTGTTCCCATTGTTTAACACCCACTTATGAGTGAGAACATGTGGTATTTGGTTTTCTGTTCTTGTGTCTGTTTGCTGAGAATGATGGTTTCCAGCTTCATCCATGTTCCTGCAAAGGACATGAACTCATCCTTTTTTATGACTGCATGGTGTTCTATGGTGTATATGTGCCACATTTTCCTTATCCAGTCTATCATTGGTTGGCATTTGAGTTGGTTCCAAGTTGTTACTATTGAACAGTGCCACATGTTTTGACGCAGCACAGAAGCCCTCAACAGAGACTGGTGTATGTTTCTTGTACAGCACCCCACAACCATGAGCAAAATAAACCTCTTTTCTTTATAATTTATCTAACTGAGATATTCCTTTATACAACACAAAACAGACTAAGACAATTTAAATTTAATAGCTAAAATCATAAAAATATTTGAAAAAAATGCAAGAGTAAATCTTTGTAACCGTGATTGAGGCCATGCTTCCCTTGATATAACAAAAGCACCAGGAATTAAAGAAGACTGAAATGTTGAATTTTACCAACATTAAAAATGTTTCTGCTACCACCAAAAAAGATAGTTCACGTAATAAGAGAAAGTAATTGCAAATAATATATCCAATAAAGGTCTAATAACCAGAACATATAGAGAGCACTTACAACTCAACAGTAACCACAAAAACCCCCAAATTAAAAATTGTGCAAAAGATTTAAATAGACATTTCTCCAAAGAAGACATACAAACAGCCAATAAGCACACGAAAAGTTGCTGAACATCATTAGTCTTTTGAGAAATTACTTTTAAAGCCACAATGAGATACCATTTCATATGCACTAGGAGGGCTATCATCGGAGACGTCTCAACGTCTAAGAGGCATTGGCAAGGATGTAGACAATTTGAACCCTCTCATATTGCTTGTGAAAAAGTGAAATGGTACAGATATGCTGGAAGACAGTTTTGCCCTTCCTCACATGGTTAAAGTTAGTGTTAGTCTCTGAGTAAAAAATTCCACTCATGGTTTTTCCACCCAAGAAAACTGAAAATATATAAAAACACAAAAAACTAGTGGGCAAATATTCACAGCATCATCATCATCATATTCAAAAGGCGGAAACAATTCAAGTGTTCCCCAGCTGATGACTGGACAAGCAAATGTAGCAGACACGTACAATAGAGTTTCATTGTTCATGAAAAATGAACAAGGTACTAAGACATGCTGGAATATTGAGGGACCAGAATCATTACAGTTTTCAATGAAAAGTCACAAAACACCACATATTATGAGATCTCATGTAATGCCAGGTGCCTAGGGTTTGGGGTGGGGACTCAGAGTAGAATAGAAAATGAGTGATAATAGGTACAGAACTTTTTCTAGGGGAGATGAAAATATTCTAAACTTAGATTGTGATAATGATTGCGCAGTGATGTATGTATACAAAAATCCATGTAAATTTTATCTTAATAAAATTGTTTTTAAAAGGTAAAATAAAAATATCGTTGGATGCTGTAGCATTCAAAAAGGACCACTATTATAATAAAGAAGTACATCGAAGAATGGTTGACCATATCTTGTAAATTGTTAAAAATATACATCATGGAGGCATAAAATGAGTTTGGAAAATCTACACGGTCAAGATTTCTGCTGTTTTTCCACTGTAAAATACTATTGTCATTCATTATTGTAATTCCCATGATGTTATACATCTGTATATATGTGTATGTGCATATAGATACATTTAATTGAAAGATACAATGTTGCATTTTCAAACAAATACTCTTATACTTTAGACATTTTTTTCTTATTAAAATTGTCAGCCTGATACATAAGTATCCACTTTATTCCTGTGAAATTGAATGAGGTCACTTTCAAAGCTCAGTGGGAAATATATTTAGCAGAATAATTTTGCCACCGACTTAGTTAAGGGGAGAAATACAGACTTATTGCAGGATGTAATTCACCAACTGTTTATATAATTTTAAGCCCTTAGTAATAAAGCAATCATGAGTTTGTCACTTTTTTTTAACCATGACACCTTGAAACTCAATAAAATATAGTGCTTGACAATTTTCTTTATTTTAATTAAAATATATCCCAAAAGGGTGATGCAAATGCTTCAAAGTTTAAAGCTTAGCTCCCTTCGCTTCAACTAAAGAAAGGTTCAGTTCCTTTCTCCATCAAGTGAAGGGCACTTTTGAGCCTCCACTCTGGCCCTGAGATGATGTGGTCTTTAAAAAGAATAGCTGGATTTGACCAAGGAAAACAGGAATTTTGAAAAGGCCTATAAAAGAATGACTTGAAAATAATCAGTCAAAAATATTGATGATAATCTTGTAGGGTGAAATATTCCTTATTTCCTCTTGTAATGATAAGAACAATGAAATCCAGAAAAATAAAAAAATGTAGACGATTAATAAGATGGTGGCAACAGCCTTTGTGTCCATCTGTATCAAAACACAGTGTTCTCTCCATCGTGCTGTCTCTTTAAAGGACTTCATTCTAAGTGCTCATGTTCTAACCATGCCGAAAGCAATATGAAATCATTCATTTGTTCAGAAATGATTTTCGAGTGGTGACTGTGTGCCAATCCCCATTCTGAGTACTTGGCATACAGTCAGGAACGCGGGTTCCCTTTGCATAAAGCTGACAGTTTAGCAGCAGTTGGGTAGGGGGAATCCTGCTATACGCAAATATTCAATAGACAAGAAAGGACTTGAATGCTCAGCTGATCACCGAAGCCGCGCTGCAGAGGGAAGAGGTAGCTTAGGTATAGGTGTGGTCAACGAGATGACTCAAATGAGAAAATACCAAACCCAAGTTCACATTGCTTCAGAGGCTGAATAACAAGAAGAGCCCATGCATGGAAAACTCAGTGGCCAGGCCCAGGGCAGAGGTATGCAGAAGCCTGCAGGTGGGAAGCGCTCGGTTCATGGAGAACAAAGCTCAGTGTGTCTGCAGTAGACTCAGAACATTTGAGCCAGGAAGGAGAAGAGGGTTCAGAGAGGCCAGTGCGGCACCATCCAGAGTTTTGCTGGTCAGGATCAGGAGTTTGGATTTTATTCAACTTGAGATTGGAAGCCAGTGATGGGTCTTGATTAGGGGCCTGAAGTAATTTGAGTAACATTTGGAAAATATCTTTCTGCCTACTATATGGAGAATGGACCGCTATAGATACCTTAACAAACACGGTAATGAAGTACGAAGTTACTGAGGAAAGGAATTTGGCTTTAGTGAAAACAGTGGAGAAGGATAGAAGGTAAAGGGACAAAAATCTTTTTTTATGTTTTCTTTTGAGATGGAGTCTCTGTCTGTCCCCCAGGCAATGGTGCAAGGGTGCCATCTCAACTCACTGCAACCTTTGCCTCCTGGGTTCAAGCAATTTTCCTGCCTCAGCCTCCTGAGTAGCTGGGATTACAGGCACATGCTACCACCCTGGCTGATTTGTTTTTTCATATTTTTCGTAGAGATGGGGTTTCACCATGTTGGCCAGGCTGGTCTCGAACTCCCAACCCCAGGTGATCTGCCTACTTCGGCATTCCAAACTGTTGGGATTACAGGCATGAGCCATCACACCCAGCCTAGAGACAAAATCTTAAATGTCAATTCAAAACATTTAACTTGCAGGTGCAGAATATTAAAGAAATATTTTTTTTGTGCTGAGCCCAATTAAATCTTTAATGGGTCTTAAAAGAAGCAGTATCAAAAATACCCAGTGTAAGTTAACTGGACACAAATAAAAAATACCTTAATTAAGTTTTGTTCCAGAAAACAAAAAGTACTATTTTTCTAAATTGACATGACTTAATATAATGGACTATGGAATAATGGATTTGATCACTTTACTAATTTTAATAGCTATAAAACAATTACACAACCTGTGGCTATAAATGAGATTAGCAAAATGCAGTCACAGATCCAATTTCTCCTTTTATGCATATTTTATAATATTTTTATTTAAAAAATGACTTTAGAATAAAATGCACATGTAACTAGAAATAGACACGAAAGACAAATTAAGAGCAATGTGAGTAGGAAGAAAATATAAACACATATATTTGTGTATGGTGTTTGCTGCAACTGATCATGAAATTAACCTTTAATTTTACAGTAGCTGAGAAAGAAAATGTGTTTTATAACCTAATTATTCAGATCTAATAATTGAGTACAACAGATTATAAAGAAAGGGTAGGTTTTCTTTCCGCTTACATGATTATCAGAAAGCAGCATGGATCAGTGAAAAATGACTACTTTAGAGTTTCAGGTTTGAGCACGGTGATGAGTGACTTCTCTACCTCTGCAGCCGGAGCGGCAATTGTTTTTCCTACACTTCCGCAGTTCACTTCTTCTGCTTTTGAAGAGGCCTGGTTGCTCATATTCACAATGGAATGCAACACCACTTAGGCAAAGAGAATTAGAATAATAGGTACTATGGGGACCCCACTGTAACTAATGGGAGGGGTCTGGAATTGCTGCAGGTTCCACTAGGGCAGCAGCATGACATGCAAAGAGACCACAATATTTCCCAGGACAGCATCGTGACAAGGGAAGGTGACTCGGTTATCTGCAGGACACCAGCATCACAAGGGAGCAAACAACCATTTCTCCTGGGACATCAGCACCGCAGAGGAAGGAACCACTGTTTCCCCCAGGTCACCAGCATCAAAGGCAAGAAGCTACAACTTTTCCCAGGATACCAGCACCAGAAAGGTAAGAGCCACAACTTCCACCTAAAACTCTATAATCACAAGGAAAGAAGTGGCAACTTCTCAGCAGCTTTGAGTGGAGCCAGAATTATCCACCCCCTCCCTCTTTCTGAGCTCCACTCTGATTTCTGACCATGTTCAGGGATGATTCTGAGTTCCAGAACACTTTCATCTCGTGTAAAAGATATTTCGTTTGTAAGAAACAGGTGAAACCTTTCTGAATCAGTCTTCCAGCTAAAAGTGAAACCTTTAGAAAGGCAATTATTTTGGTGGAAGTGATAAAGGCAAGTTGCAGATTTGATTGTACCATTGTACCACTGTGTTTCATTCGTTTTCTTTTTTTTTTTAACATTAAGAATCTTACTTGTTTGTGATACTCTTTGAGTCTGTCCCCTACCCCTAGTATTTGTGACTCATCTCATTCACTATGTGCAGAATTAGCACTCAAGTCTTTTCAACTTCCTTTATGACAAAAATTTCTTCAAGCCTCAGTTTCCTGGATTTCTCTTCTGAGGCAAACCAAAGGCTTCCTTGGAGTGGAGCTCACCAGAAAGCACTGAGAGATGTGCTCTTGAAATGCTCCTTCTTCTTCCCTCTTCAGATTCTGGGCAAGACTTTTTCTCAGGCAGACTGGAGGAGCGCTAAAGCAGCTTTATTGCACATAAATTGGTTCAATGAATATTAATTTAGAATTGGAAAGAAGTCATTGGCTTAGTGGTCTGCAGTATGCCTTTTAGTTGTAATGTTTATGAAAGCATCAAAGCAACACAACCCATCAGATTGTTCTTCTCAGATCATGGAGTACGTACAGCTTGTTTTCACAGTGGAAGGCCTATTTTTATTCTGTCTATCATAACAACGGCCTTACTTCTTCAGGTAAATAATAGCTTCTTTACAACCAAGTATACAAAGGAAGATAATGACCAATATGCCCCTGAAGCCTGTGGGACACGAAAGCATGTGTGAAAGCATGTGTGAAGCCCTCAAACATTCTAACAAAGCTGTGGCCTTAACAGTGAAGGCAATTGGAATCTATCAGCTTCTATAAGTGACTCTCCAGAAGAACCAACACAGAGCCGTGGTACTCTGTGTTCAGAGACTACACACTCACACATCTACAAACACACTTATCACAGAAACATAAACAGGTGCACAGCTTCCTCCCTAAGTAGTAACAGCAACATCGATTATAAATTTGAGTCGTCTTCATATGTGCATCAGACAATGGTTTGAGCACTTTAACAATCTTACTAAATCTTCAAAACGCTCCAATGAGAGAGGTAATATTATCTCCATTTTAGGCATGGAAAAACAAGTTTAACGATGAAGACAAGTAATGCAAAATGTTAGTTGTTTTAGATACTCCATGCTAACTGCAGCATAGTTTAGAATTACCTTATCCAACCACTTAGTCTAGCTAGCAGACACAATTTAATCTAGTAACCAATGAACAGTAGTTAGACACTTAATACAATTTAATCTAGTAGTAGTTAGGTATTTGTTCTAGTTATAAGATAGGATTTATTCCAACTGCTTAATCTGGTGGTTTATTCTAAATACCAGGTGCCAGATACAGCAGACTAGAGGGCTAGAAAGATTCTAACCCAGGCAGTCTGACTCACACGTCCAGGAGCTTCAGGATGACTCTCCATGGCTTCCCCCATGTACTGGCGTAAGGTTACATTAACTTTAATAGGGCATATTTTCTGAAGAAAGGTTTCACCTTGGTCCACAACCTTTAATTTTCCCTTGTGACCTTCTAAAATGGAAATTTTCATGAAAAAGCCAGGACACTGATAAACCTATAGTAATTTAGGTTTACCTATATTTAATGCCATAGTAATTTCCATTCTTTGATCAACAGGAACTTAGGAATCTATACCTCATGCCAGCAAAATAAAATACAATATTTGGTTTTGTAGTTGACAAAGAGAAAAGTAATAGAAAGTGATTAATCTGGAAATATTACGAAGCCCTTTACAGTAATTCAGTACTGTGTTCAGCAGAGGATGTTTTCTCTGATCTTTTTTTTTTCATATGTGTAATGAAAGGCAAAGATCACTGAGCCAGAAATGTCAAGTGATCTTTGAAACATGAATGCAGTGTTACCAGGGCATAGCTTAAACAGATACTAACGATATGTTAATTAGTTAATTGCACATTTTAATAACAGACTCACAATGCCACCGTTTTTTTCACATTTAAATAACGTAATTTTGTGTTGGTTATGTTTTCAGTAAACACTGGGATGTTTTCATTCACCTACACATCTCTATGTAATTAGGTTTTGGCTCTTCTTCCTTGAGTTACAATGGATCCCAGTGTCTTTATTAAACAGGAATCATCTTGAGTCATCTATTTTTAGTTCTCTCTCTGAGATATCTAGGCTGTCATTCAGACTCACAGAAAGATGGACAGACCCTCACTGAGATGCTAGCACATTTACAAATGGAATGACTGTGCTCCCTTGGGTAATGCTAAGTCCAAAAGCAATCCACTTCTTGTCAAGTAATCACATAGAAAAAATAAATTATAATTTTTGAGACGATGTGGCTTGCATAACTTGTCAAACAGGATATGCAGCCCTATTCCTGTGTCATTTAAATGCTTTAAAGTCATCTCATTCTTGAGCTCTATTTTTAAATTGCCTTTTATACAGAAGTTACAACAGTGGCTGAAGAAAACGGTCTGATTAGCCTCCAGACCTGTTAGCCTCCAGCCACATCACTCGGAGATGCATCTCTGTGAAATCATCTATACTCCCTATGAAATTAAAAAATGTAACCTATTAAAACTGTCTTTGCAAAGACATCTGTGATATAAAACATACTAAAAGATATACTACAAAAGTCACTAGTCACATTTATGGAGGGAAATGAAGATTTTTGCTGTTGTTGTTGTTCTTATGTGAATTGCAGCCTATCAAGCAAAGACAAATTTCAGGAAATGTTTGAATTTTGCTATAGTCAAAGGATTCACTATGATCATGATAACCATGGTAAAAGGTGGGTTTTACTGCTCAACCAAAACTCATTAGAAGGACTCTTCAAAAGCTGTGTTCCTCCCTTCCCACTTTCCAGTAATAGGTTTTCTCCATTATGAACAAAGACTAAGAGCATGCTACAGTGGTGAATTTACATGCAAGGTCCATCTCCCGTTATGGTATGGGGAGAATCCTCATGTTTGAAAATATGTGCACGTGGCTATCACTATTATATTATCAAATGCTATTGCATCAGAGAGAGTTCCTGAACCATGGGACTCAGGCCTTGTTTGTAGGATATTTCTGAGGTTTTGACACTCTAAGAAGTTCCCGCTTATGTAAATCTTCAACTTTCTCTCTTTCCTAGCATAGGATTGCAAGAACTTGAGTTGGCTTTAGGTAGTTTATGCTTTGTTTCAGAATTGGAAAATTTTAGGGGGCAGTCAGCAGTAGAGCAAGGTTACTGATTTCCAAAGGAAAAGTTCAGCCCTTATGTCTCAATGAGAATTCTGAAGTCACATCAGGGATTTCAAACTTCTGTTTCTCTTAGGCAAGCATAAATTCCATGTTAGTGCTATGTAGAGGGGTCATGTGCAAGAGGAGGCCAGGCACTGGTTAAACAATTTGAGTTAATATGACAAGGAAGCTGGAAGGCATGATGAGATACACTCAGCCTTCAAACAGCCCCGGGGAATCAGGCAGCTTATATCATATGTGACAACCTGCCACTGGCCATGGTGTGTCCCTTCATTAATGAGATGGACTCAATGCATCTTTACCTAACTCATCTTCTATGTGCTTTGGGGGTTGCTGGGTGTGGAAAAAGGCCAATCAGAGAAAGGCCCAGTGATCTAGGTCATCATTCTATCCGCTGTTCCCATGTGGGAGCAGCTGAAGGAATATATAAACCATGGAGATTGAATTCCACAGATGTTCTCTGAAAGCTTAAGATGAGTCTTCAGGTTTTTACAAAAAATAAGATGACCTCTCTTAACCTGAATTGGATAAAGTGCAATATGATGGCATACAAATGTGTTGGCCATGTGACCATTGCATCCGATAAAGGAAAACAAAACCTGTCATGCTGTGCACCCTCGATCCAGGATCACCCAGCTATGGGGCCCTCTCCAATCTAAAGGAAAGCAGCAGCAGTGAGGGTCCAGCCATGGACACAGACTGACCTGGGTTGGAGTCTTGCCTTCTTACTAATCAGTGATGATCAAAGGTAATTCACAGAGATTCTCTGCACCCCTCTCTACTCATTTCTTTTATGTAGAACAGTGAACCTAAGTTCCACCACTAACCTCTTCTACAACAGGAACAGGTCTTCCTACATTTTTCTTCACATGATAGCACTAAAAAACAAGATCATGATACTAGAGAAGATGAGAATAAACGGATGAGTTGGTCTACAGCCAGGACAAACCCGGCAGGACATCAGAGGGCATCAGGCAGCTTCAGACTACACCCATATGCCCAGAAGGACGAAGGGATCAAATCTCTTGGATGCAGGAACTCTCCTCTAAAGCACCATGCTTCATGCATGCACTTGCAGACATGAGATACGCTGACATTGAAGACACATCAGAGCATCAGGGCAGGATCTGTAGGGCCCTGGCTTACTCTGCCACTCGGCCAGCTCCTTCCACTCAGCTCCTGATGAGCTTGGTTCTCTATCCCTCCAGCCTTTCTCTAGCATCAGAACATGGGCACCTGTTCTGCCCTCTTTTAGGAATATCCTCCCCTTTTCCCTCCCAGCGCCTCCCTCAGACCTCATCCTTACTGTCCTTCATTAATATAACTTCTCACCCATCAAGTCTGCAGTTAAAGTTCACTTCATCTAAAAAGGCTTCTGACCAACTTGGTCAGGTCAGCTCCCTCTGCCATATCAGAACACAATGCACTTTTCATTTAAAGTTCTTGCTCACAATTTTTATCAATAAATACTTGTTTATGCACTTATCACCATTTTACTCACTAGGTTCTCTTTCATGGAATTAGGGAGTGTGAGCCTTTGTTTCTTTCTCTACCAAAAGTGATTAGTACAAACGACCTGGCTCCTGGGGACAGTTGATACTGGGCTGCGTGATCCTTCAGTTTCCTTTCAATTGCATCATCCCAGAAATGATCAGGTTCTCGAACATTTCCATGCATCAGATTCACTGGGAAGGCTTGTGAAAGCGTAGATAGCTACCCCACCTGCAGAGTGTCTAATTCAGTCTGTCTCAAGTGGGGCTAGGAATTCTCATTCTAACATCAGGTAATGCTGATGCTGCTAATCTGGGGACCACACTTCCGGAGACACTGCTATCAATCTGTAGGTCTACATGTAAGGTAGGGATTCATAAGAGGAGGGCTGAGACAACAGGAATGTATTAGAATGGGGGGTTCTATGTCATTACGATAAAATGCTTTGTTCATATACTGAAAAGGCAAGAACACAGACCTGTAGACAAACTGATGAGAAAGACAATATCACCCTATATGTGCCTTCACCTTTCTCTCATCTCTAACCTAATCCTCATTGACTTCACATACAACCAGTGTTTACTTATGCAGGGACCTTCCAACTTCTTTGCTGCAGGCCAAAATGGACACCAGCTCTGACTGCCCCATGCAAAATTAATTGCTGCCCTGTCTGTAACCCTCTGTCACACCTACATATTTTCATTATCGCGCTTGTCACATTTAAATATTTATTCAGTCGTCTTCCTGTCTTAGTTTGTCAACAGCTCTCTCATGCCCCAAGTGGCCATCATAACACCATGCATACAGCAGGTGCTCCCTAGATGCCCAGTGAGTCGGATGGTCTAGTCTTTGACAGTATAGAGAAGTTTTCATAGAAATTTCAATAGGGGAGGGACAGCGGGGGGGGGAGCTGGGGAGGGATAGCCTGGGGAGAAATGCCAAATGTGGGTTAAGGGGAGGAAGGCAGCAAAACACACTGCCATATGTGTACCTATGCAACTATCTTGCACGTTCTGCCCATGTACCCCAAAACCTAAAATGCAATAAAAAATTTAAAAAAAAAAGAAATTTCAAGAGGAATGCTGGTTCTTCCATATATTCCTGAAGTTTCACAGGAGGGAGACAAGACAAAACCCAAACAACTAGAGCCACTGGGAAAGCAATTGTGTTTCTTAGTCACAAAAATCAAAGTGGGATCTGGGAAATATCGTGACTCTTAAGGAATATCATGTCTTAAGACAACACTTAGACCAAGACTGCCCTGGTGGGCAGGACACGAGTGGGGGCCTGGGCACACTGGAGACTCTGAGGCAGCCTTTGAGATGTGGAGCTGGTCATGGAAGAGGTCAGAATGGGGGTGCCTCCTAAACATGCAACCTGTAATCATCCAGTGAGTCCACGACGGCTAGAAGGAGGCTTCTCTGACAGTTCTCGGTCATCACTTGTGACTCACTATTGGGGGACTGGAGTCTTTAGTTTATAAAACCTTGGGAAACTAGCTTCTCTGGGATAGGATAGAGGGAAATGGTTTATCTCTTGTAAAAAGTAAAAATTGAATTTGTTACTGAAGAGCCTTGATTCAATTCCTGGCTTTGGCAACGATCACGGTGTTGTGTCACTGGGTCAGGCATATCATCAGGCTGACATCACTCTTCATAACTGCACGATTGGAAGATGGGGCTCTGGATCTTTAGGTTCCTATTGAGCTTTAAACACAGGCTATTCTCACCTGAGATGTTGAAAAAAGTGCTTCCTCACTGAGCCCTCAATTTCTTTATCTTTGAAATGGGGTTAATAACATTTGTTCTTTATTAATACAAGTACTTTAAAGCTATGAGTGAACACTGTTCCACCATCTGATAACTCCATCTTACTGGCAGGGGATGCACCTTAAATTTTCAAGAGCAGCTTTTTTGAGATGATGATAAAGATAGTTCTAAGATAACTCCTGTGTGTGGACGTATGCCCACACATGTAACTTCTCTATGATAGTAAAGATCCAATAGGACTGTATGCTCTGAATTCTTTTTCTATTCTAATTATTTTTAAGGGAGAAGGGCAATCTGTGAGTCTGACATTCTGAAGTTAATTATGAAACTTAGAGAGCAAATTACCAGAGGTGGGTTTATGAGTACTGAAAACTGCTGACCTGCCATAACCTTAGCACTGTACCTTAATTATGGATAATTACAGTTTTAAACTTCAGCCTTACCTGCGATTCTTGCTTGTTCACATCTATAGACTATATACGGAACTATTTGCTTCACATTAGACTTATTGGGAGTGGGGGTAGGTTTTATCTTGAATAGGCATTTGGTTTTTCCCTATTCAGTTTTAGCAACATCCTTCCCTAGCTTTCCTTGAGAACATGTTCCTTTCTCTGCACACTTGGGTGTACCTGCCCACATCCCCAGACAAGGCTGTGGTGGGACAACCACAGGCACATACTCCTTCAGTTCCCGGGACCAGGCTGCGGAGGGCACTTGACTCAAGTCAGACCACTGCTTGACACCATCTGTGCTGAGAAACAATATTCACTACTGGAGGGATGTGTGTTTTCTTAGGAAAACTGTGAACTTTTTTCTTTCTTGCTGGATTGGAAAAAGAACAAGTATTTGGTTTTTCTGCTGAAAAGGGCATTTTGCAATGCCATGGAGAAAGGAGACCTCCATGGACAATAGCTGAGTGAGAGATGGGGCGAATCAGGGCTATGTCTACACTGCTTCAGCAACTTTAAGGGAGTTCACCTCCATTAGCCAACAAGTTTCATCTTATTCAAGCCAGTTTGGGTTGTGTTTTTGCTCATTTGAAGCCTACACAGTCTTTTTTTTTTTTTTTTTTTTTTTTTTTTGAGATGGAGTTTTGCTCTTGTTACCCAGGCTGGAGTGCAATGGCGCGATCTCGGCTCACCGCAACCTCCGCCTCCTGGGTTCAGGCAATTCTCCTGCCTCAGCCTCCTGAGTAGCTGAGATTACAGGCACGCGTCACCATGCCCGGCTAATTTTTTGTATTTTTAGTAGAGATAGGGTTTCACCATTTGACCAGGATGGTCTCTATCTCTTGCCCTGGTGATCCACCCATCTCGGCCTCCCAAAGTGCTGGGATTACAGGCTTGAGCCATAGATAAAAGTCCGGGAAAGGCTTTTGTTTATTTTAGTGTTTCTCTGAGATGTCTAGAACCTAACCCAAATCATTTGCTAATCTTCTCATGCTTAGTGAGAAAAATAAAATAAAATAAAAATTCTGTAAAGCATTTCAAGATTTCATCAGTCACTGAGGTAACGAATAAATAAATATACAATAATTTCCTTAAGTGGATAAAACACTCACAAGAATACTTATTTATGTCCATATTTGTTTTCATATTCATATGACAATTCTGTAAATCTAAGCACGGAGTTGTTTGACAAAAGAAACCACATATAAACAATATATCTCTTAAAAGATACAGAAAAGGGAACTTCAAAAAATAAAAAAAATAATAATGCATTGATTTTGGGGGGGATTCTAGTCTCACAGGGTAAATTTCTTGGCTTTGCCTCTCAATGAGCAATAAGGATGGCAATTTGTCCTCAGCCTCTAAGCCAGGTAGTGAGATGCTTAAATGCAGGGAAATTAAGAAGTGTTGACACTTAAATATTAATGAAAGTGCTTCACAACGATGCAGCTAGATTAAAATAATGGTTCATGTTCCTTTCACAACACTAAAAAACAATTTGTGGGACGAATTCAAAAGCTAAGCTGAAATTCAACGAACCTCTGAGACCTTGCTTATGAGGAAATAAATACTTACGCTGTAAAGAGCCCAAATGGAAAATACATTAACAGACAAATCTGTATCCTGGCCACAGTAAAGAGGAATTAAGGAAGAGACTGCAATGCACGCAAATGCCAACACGAGCTGTTTGTTTCCTCGGTAGACTCCACAAACACCACGTCTCCCCAAGTCTTGCCTGTTTTAATTAACCAAGGGTCAATCCATAGTAGCTATTGAATTAACTGTCTTTCCTTTGAGGTTGCTAGGAGTTTTGAAGCATTCATTTCATCAGAACCCGAATTAGCCAGTTTAATGACATGCCAGTTCTTTTGTGGCTGTGATAATGTGTTTTGTCCTCTTTGATAGCGTCAGGTATCTATCATGGTAAAAGGAAGAGGCAGTGCAATTTCTTGGGAGGAAATTTGGAATTAACTCTTAGACTACTTAACGGTGTATTGTGACAGCATTTAAAAATTGAGTGTTGTATAAAGGCTAGTATACCGATAAAATCCCATTTTAAGCTACTTTTTTTTTCTTAACCTGGATGAAGACTTTCACAAAGGCTCCCACTAAAACCATAACACAATTAATTTCAAAGAAAGTCATGACATATTTTTACTTCAGTCAGACATCCTTGCTAATAAAAAAGAGGCTTAAATTGTGTTGTCATCATTCAGATAGCAATCAAATTATTATTCAGGCAAATATATTCACTTGTATAACCTTTAATATGTGCTAAGATATAATATAATTAGTTATACCACAAGTAAATTTGACTATGCAAATGATTTGAAGTAAATAAATAGTAAGACACTTAAGGAGGCAATATTTTCCCTAGAGGCCTGTATAAGAATTATTTTAATTAAGTCTATAAGTATGGTGTTTAGTAACATCATATGTCTTGAAATTTCATGTGCATTAAAAGAGGGGTTAAGACAAATACGAAGATTGATCCATCTACCCTAACACAACATATGAATCTTAAACACAATTTAGCAATAATTTTAGGATACTTTAAAAAAGAAATCCTTCAAACTTCCTGTAACCAATAATGAATACAGAATGTTAATTATAAAAATTATTTAAGTGGCTTAAAAACCCTGTATTTGCCAATATTCAACAATTCACTCCTTCTATACCAAATGGTCCATAGTCCATTTCTGGTGGGATGAGAGAACAAGAAGTAACAGAAAATGATTTCACTCTATTAATGTTTTCTGTTACTAAATAAACTTAAAGTGTGTCTTCTTGAAACCTTGGAAGTTTATGTTTCCTATCTGACAAGAGAAAAAGAGGAGAAAGTGATCGCTTTTCCTTTTTGTTGCTTTTCTTACTTGGTAAGTCTCTGCTTCTGGAGTCTTTTGTGAGAAACATCTGAAATACGTGGTTCTTATCTAAGCAAAAGGAGAACAGTTCAACAGATTGATGCAATAGAATAAAAGTGTCTTTAAAATAAAGCTGAAGCTTGTTACCCTGGAAAATGTGTTTAAAATGCTCTGAAGAAAGAGCTTGAGGTCAGAACCCATGTTCTTCACTAATGTACCAGCTCAGCCCCAGACTCATGTGACCACCCCCACCCCGAGCGTTTATAGCAACATGCAAAATACAAGACACTTTCAATGTGTCTCCCAGCACATCAGCTCCTTCACATTCCGAATAGGAATGCAATCTTGCTTATACTTAGCTTTGAAATTCTGCATCTGAACCCTGAGTCATTTGTTCTTTCTACTCAGTCCCTGCAAACCAGAACCAGTTATCTGACCAAGGACATCTCTGACTCCAGAAAAGTTTACTTCCTATATTTTATACTGCATCAGAAAGGAAACTTTGAATGGAACACCTTTCATCACTAGAGCATGGTAGAATTGACATGACATACGGACTTTGCAAACTCTATGGCTTTCAACTGTGGCCAATTTCATCCCCCGTCCCCTGAGGCCACTTGGCACTACCTGGAGACACTTACGGTTGTGATACCTGGGTGGACGCCACGTGCAACTAGTGACAGGGCCATGGATGTGTCTAGAAATCCCACAGTACACAGAACAGCCTCCCAAACACAGAACTATCCAACCTCAAGTGTGAATAGTGCTGAGTTGGAGACATTAGCTCAGCCCCGTTGTGATCGGTCATTCTGGAGTAGAAATCTTAGGTATGCATCCACAGCTTTCATTTCCATGGACTATTCTGCCACTCTTTTCTGTTTATTCGTCATTGTGTGATTATTTCAGGCAAACCCCAATCCCATGAAGAAGCGGACTCGCTTCTTCATACTAGACAGACTCACTTGTGTTATTTAAAGTCATCGTAAAAATGAATGACTTTAAAAAACAACACTCTCATTACTTCTGAAGTCCGCCTTCAAAAAAAAAAAAAGATATTTGAAACACAACCATCTTCACAAATAAAATAATAATAATTATTAAAGTATTACACAGCATCATTATGAGACTAAACAAAGCAATGGTAGAAAGGGCACATGAAGATGTTTAGGCAAGTATTAAATGTCCCCTGACATTTGAGCTGTACATCTGTTTCAGAAAATGATTAGACATGGGACATCTTGCTTAGTATTTCTCCCATATATAAGGTGAGAAGCTCTTAAGTTTTTACAGTCCTGCGTCAACATAGGTTCTTTCTTTGTTCTCCTTTTATGAGAACATGGAGCACCATAAGATTTGGGGAAAATGTCTGAGGCTGGGTCATTGATAACAGAAGAAAGAATAACCAATGGTGATCAGTAGTAGTCCACTTTTTGGACAAATCATGCATTTTAGGAACGCATCCGGAGTTAGGGACTTGTGTTAAAATGTACAGATGAAATTAAATCTGGAATGAATTGAGATTAATTATATTGATGGTGTAATACACTAACAGATATTTTGTCAGTCCCTCAGGTTTCTGGGTAAATACAAAAGGTAAACTCTAAAATGTGTATGATTATGTTCAAACAAGATATCAAACAAAATAAAAGGAAAAAAACTATGTTTTTAGAAAAAATAGTGCTTTGAAATTACATAAAAATTAACATGACTTAAAAAGGTCTAAAACTGCTAGACTTTTTTTTTTTTTTTTGCCAATCATTGAGAGCTTGTAAGGTTGCTGAGGTTGGTTGGCCTTGAACTCTTGGCCTCGCCTTCGCAAGCGCCACGACATCTGGCTGGAGCCACTTTGGGCCCCACTTTTTTTTTTTTTAAAGAGGAAAACAACCTAGACAATATCCCACCAGTCTCTTATCACTGATGGTGACTTTTTCATATTCTGGATTCTTTGGATTTGGAGATTCTCACGTATATAATATGGAAAGTCATAAAACCACATTGTTCCTTTGATCTATAGTAGTGAGCTAGTGAATGGGGGCCTCAAAAGGCTAAATTCTAGCCTGCGAATCCCAGCATGTGGCAGAGAAATTAGAGCCAGTGATACTCCACACACTTTTTACACTAAATTATCATCAAGAGTAAATGGAAAGAGGAAAAAGAAGAAATAATTCACTGGGCTAGAAATCTCATTTATTCCACCAATAGGTTTGCTTGATGAAAGCATTACAGCATCAGATGTAAAAACTGCAATGAGATATTACTGGTGTTATGAGGTCCCTCTGGGTTGGTTCTGCTCATGAAAATGCTCGCCTTCTGACAAACCTGCTTTTATCTTTAAGTCTCTATCTCATTAACACAAAACCTCAGGCTCCATCTCAAAGAAAACAAAATTGGATAAAAAGTTTCCTTCTGTGCTCTCTGCATCTGGGAGAATCACAGCTTTTCATACAGGTGGGCTCGTGTTATATTCGATCCTGGTTATCGCACATTCATTTCTCCAGATTAAACTGTCCAGCAGTTCCCCATTCTATGTAGTTTCACTTGCTGTGTTTTCAGTTACCCACAGTCAACCATTGCCAGAAAATGAGTGAGGACAGTAGGAAAATATATTTGAGAGAAAGATAGTGAAGCAGACCACATTCACATAACTTTCATTATTGTATATAGTTATCATTGTTCTATTGTGTTAGTAACTGTTATTATTAAATCTCTTACCGTGTCTACTTTATAAATTAAACTTCCTTATAGATGTCTACATATAGTTAATAAATACAAATATACAGGTTAGTGTATAAGATACAGGTTAATGCATAATACACAAGAAATAAGAGGTAGCGTTTAATAGATTATTATGGTGAGTGCAGTTGATATAATGTATCAAACAAAAGAGAATCATTTGGATGTTTCTCACACAGAGAAAAAAACAGTATTTAAGTTGATGGATATCAATTATACTGATTTTATCTTTACAATTCATGGGAATGTATGAAATCACTGGAACCTTCAAAATATGCAAATCTAACATGTATCAATAAAAATACTATACTATTTTTAAAAAATATAGTATACTGTATTCAGGGTTTGGCAGTATTTACAGTTTCAGGTATCTACCAGGGTCTTGGAATGTATTTCTAAGGAGTAAGAAGGTACTATGTATTTCACTTTTCACACCTCATAAACTCTATATGGCCCTCTCTATTCTACTATTCTATACAGTGAATCAAGAGAAAGATAAAGCAACAAATAAATAATTAAACAGCTTCAAACAATGCTTCTCGTTGTAAAGAAAAACAATTTTAGGAGTGAAATGAGAGAAAGAAACAGGATGAAGGAAGAGAATCTGATGAGTTGAGGTCTCTGGGAAAGAGACAAGGAGATCTTCCAGAGAGCTCTTCATGATGAAGGGACATGTGTTCCTTCCCTGCCTACAGACCACCTGTCCCTAATGGAAATGGCCAACTGGCCACTCTGGAAAAGTTCTCCAAAGTGGTCATATCTTCTTTATTCAGACTCACAAAATATTTAGATGCAATGTTCATCTGGCGTTTCAGGAAAACATTCCCATATTAAAAACTGAAAGGTCTTTTTGAACGGAGCTTTCCTCTTCTCTACTCTCGGAAGGCACGCTGAGTTTCAGAATAAAGAGTTCAGAGGAAATAACTTCCAGAAACGGAGGTCTTCCAAAGCCCACTGCAGACAGAAGTCGGGAAGGGTGAGGACAAGTGCGCATCTGGCCACACCAAGCCCCAGCCTTCCCTGTGTCTGGAGCATGCCCTTTGCGGCTTCGCGCTCAGGACATTAATGCTGACTTGCAGTGTCAGTCCTGCTAACCATCAGACAAGGGGCTGCTATTAGCTAACTGGATTCTTTTGGCATCCTTGGCATACTTACTTATGTTTGAAGAAAAAGCACATTTTTACTTTATTTTAAAACCTTCCACTGAAGCCCAAAGCGTGACTGTTGTGCTATTCAGCTTGAAGTAGGCATGGAAGTCCGGGCTAAGTCAGCCCTGAGAGGCCCCTCGGGACTCCTGAGAGCCCAGGATCCAAAGAGAGTTTCAGCTAAGGGTGGCATCCTCTGGGTCTCATAGGATGCCCACTACACCTTCCCTTCAGTTGCCCCTCCATGAAAATGTGTAGCCCACCCCAAGCTGCACCCCCTGGGTCCATGCAGCACAGGTACCCTACCCTCTCTATTCAGAGCCACACAGTGTAATGGAAGAGAGAAACATTCACATGTTCCAAAGAAACTTCCTTGTGCGAGGGCACTAAAGCCCTCTCTAGGGTTTCCAAATGTTTATTCCTGGAGGGAAGTCTGAGTTTCAGAAAACAACAACAACAAACAATTCTTAACTAATCAACTCCTCATGGATCAGCTATCCAATGAGCTCAATGCATGTGGTAAATGCTTTCTTGGGCACCAAAGATACAACTGCGTATTAGACTGGGTAGGCTTATCCTAAGAAGACAAGACTGACCACCCTAAAGACATGAGGGAGGTGTACGTATGAGAAGTGCAAAAAAAGGGAGAAACAGGGTCCCATGGGTCCCCACAGCAAGGGATGCCTAGCATCCTCTGATGACAGCAATGATGACCTTCTAAAGAAATGACCGTCAACACAGCAAATGAGATGGAAAACACAACCAGAGGAGTTTAATCGGGATAGACAGATGGCGTTAAAACACACCTGGCACAGACCCAAAACACCAGACCTACATCCCTTTATCCCTTTGAGTACCTGTTTAACTACTATGACTGACAAGATCCTTGCATGATTTAACAGCCTTGCTCATACTTCGCTCCGGCAAACATGAAAACGTGACTACCACACGCGTTCACCCTCACATTCATGCTCTTCCGATTAGGGTTTCATATTTGACAAACTTCAAACAAGGGGAGAAAAGCTGACATCAATGATTTATCAGTCGCTTTTGACATCCAGATTGACAATAAAATATTTTCTGTTTGAAGGAAAATGGCACAGCTTCGTACGTTAAGGCTGAGTAGAGAGGAGACCGTAGGAGGAGATTCAGAAACGATTTGCTGGTCTAGCAGGGAAGGAATCAGGGAACAGAAGCTTCTGCTCACAGTGAAGCTCAATGCCTCCCAGGCTAACACTGTGGACAACCCCCTCTGCGTTGTGTACTCAAGCACCTGTGCTGCATACCTTTCGGTTACAAGAAACTTCTCCCTTCATGAATATCTCAAAGTCACAGGAAGCTATGAAGACACTACAGAGTGACAGGTAGGAGATTTCTATCATTTCATTTTATCTTGATATCCACCCTCTTTAGTTTTGTAAAAAAGATCAAGTTGAGATTGATATGTCATCAATATGGTAGAGAAAGTTGGGAGCTAAAAGCGCTTCTGATTTCATCTTCACCCATCTTCAGTGCCACTGCCCTTTCTATTCTCCAAAGACTGCTGGAGCTCAAAAAGTGAAGGTAATCTTTATACACGCATGCACATGCACACACACACACACACGAGACAGGGTCTCACTTTGTCACCCAGGCTGAAGTGCAGTGGTGCGATCACGAATCCCTACTTGGGGTCTTAGGTGATCCTCCAACCTCAGCCTCCTGGGGAGCTTGGACCACAGGCACATGTGCCACCAATCCAGCTAATTTTTAAATTTTTCTGTAGAGGTGCAAGCTGTCCTTTTGCCTTGGCCTTTCAAAGTTCTGAGACAACAGGCATGACCCACCACACCTGGACCGAAGGTGATTTTGAAAGGGGTAAACAAAAGCAAGCAGGAATCCAAAGTGCTGTAATAGAGGCAGAGTGTACTAGGCAGGGCATAGCCTCACCTCTCCCTTGAATAATTCCTCTCGTCTCCTTAATTGCTGTCTCCAGACTTGAATCCCTTTAATGTACTTTCCACTTGAACATCAGAGTCATCTTCACAAACAGAAAAATCTCATTCGAGTACATTTCTACTTAAGACACCCAGTGAATCATCACTTTCTTCAGGGACAGATGCACTGCTCAGAATGCAGCATGATCTTGACCCTGGTCAGTCTAACTTGAATGTCTTGTACAAAGTGCCCTGCAAAGTGCTGGGTGCTATACAGAAGCTCTATGTTTCCTGAGGTCAGGGGCCCGACACACAGACACAATTGCCAGACTATGTGGCAAACGGGGAGGTAGAAACAGGTGTAGGATATTATGTGAGCTCAGAATAAGACACAGTGATCTAAGAGGAGTTCCTGGGATATATGGTGTTTGAACTGAGTACCAAAGAAAGACTAAAAGTTAGTCATGTACATTAGCTTAGGGCTACACAGGGTAAGGATTATCATATCACCGTCTTCCAATTTCACATCTTGTCCCACTGGAAGGTCGTCAGGATTGACAGCACACGTGAAGCTGACATCTCCTATGGCAACAATGCCTTCTTCTCCTGCTTGTTGTTATTATGCTTTTTGTTTGTTTTTGTTCTGATTATTGTGTTTTCTTTGAGACAGGGTCTTACTTTGTCACTCAGGTTGGAGTGCAGTGGCACAATCTCAGCTCACCGCAACCTCCGCTTCCTGGGTTTGAGAGATTCTCCTGCCTCAGCCTCCTGAGTAGCTGGGACTACAGGAATGCATGGCCATCCCGGTGATGTTTTTTTAGTGACAGAGTTTCACCATGTTGGTTGGCCAGGCTGGTCTCCAATTCCTGACCTCAGGTGGTCAGCCCACCTCAGCCTCCCAAAGTGCTGGGATTGTGGGCAACAATTCCTTCTTCTGATTACCTCCTTAAGGACCTGCTAGAGTGTGTCCTACGTTAAGTCTTTTAAAAGTAGAGAGAGTATTCACTAAAATAACAATAAAGAGCACAGGAAATACATAAACCAGGAATGCAAATAAAGAGCACAGGAAATACATAAAGCAGGAACGCAGTCATTGATTATTATCATCAAGTATGATGCCCTTGCATAAGTAGATGAGCCTGGAAGCACAGGTGTGCATACATTAGCGTCACCACACACACACACACACACGTGGATGATGCATTCTGCCATGATGCATAAGTGGATGAGCCTGGAAGCACAGGTGTGCATACATCACGTCACCACACACACACACGTGGATGATGCGTTCTGCCATGATGCATAAGTGGATGAGCCTGGAAGCGCAGGTGTGCACACATCAGCGTCATCACACACACACACGTGGATGATGCATTCTGCTGTGATGCATAAGTGGATGAGCCTGGAAGCGCAGGTGTGCACACATCAGCGTCACCACACACACACGCACACACACACACACACACACGGATGATGCATTCTGCTATGATGCATAAGTATGTGGCTACAATGCCACTGGGCGTTAGGAAGTTTTTAGCTCCATTAAAATCTAATGGGAGCTGGGCATGGTGGCTCACACTATAATCCCAGCACTTTGGGAGGCCTAGGTGGGCAGATCACCTGAGGTCAGGAGTTTGAGACCAGCCTGGCCAAAATAATGAGACCTCGTCTCTACTAAAAAAAAGAAAATACAAAAGTTGGTTGAGAGTGTTGGCAGGTGCCTGTAATCTCAGATACTCAGGAGGCCGAGTCAGGAGAATCACTTGAACACAGGACAGAGAGGTTGCAGTAAGCCGAGATTGCACCACTGCACTCCAACGATTGCACCACTGCACTCCAACATGGCCAACAGAGCAAGAATTTGAAAAAAAAGAAAGAAAAGAAAAAGGATAAGAAAGAAAGGAAGGAAGAAAGGAGGGAGGGAGGGAGGAAGGGAAGGAAGGAAAGGAAGGGAGGAAAGGAAGGAAGGGAAGAAGGGAAGGGAGGGAAGGGAGAGAAGGGTGGGAAGGAAGGGAGGAATGGAGGAAGGAAGGGAGGGAAGGAAGGAAAGGAAGGAAGGGAGGAAGGGAAGGGAGGGAAGGGAGAGAAGGGTGGGAAGGAAGGGAGGAAGGAAGGGAGGTAGGAGGAGGAAGGGCAGGAAGGGGAGGAAGGGCAGGGCAGGGCAGGGCAGGACAGAGAAGGGAAGGGAAGGGAAGGGAAGGGAAGGGTAGGGAAGGGGTCTAATGGGAGAAAAAAAGTTAGTCATGGCAAGGAATATAGGAAAGGCATATTGAGAAAGTAAAAACCATGAACTGTGCTTCAAGCAGCTGGACGCCATGGAGATATCACCGAGAGGTGAGCCCTTCTCTCATGCTTCCCTTCACACCTTCTGCTCTGGTTATAACAACTGCAGCATCCCAGACCATCAGAACACCACGCGGTCTCACATCTCTGCCTTTCACCCATGCTGTTAACTCTTCCTGAAATAGCCTATGTTTACTCCACGATTTTTCTGGACAATTTTGTTCTTTAAGAGCAAAGCCAAAACCTCTCCTTTCAGAACCATCCCTCGAAACGTTGAAGCACCACTAGGAGCTTCATTCTTTGACTAGACAGAGCACCATGTGTCTGCTTCCACCAATTAGACACTGGACACATCCCTTGTACAGACATTTACTCTGGATGGAAGAACAGGTGTTTTAAATATCCCTGAAATCGTGACATCAAGTACATTAAAAGTCATTAAAATGTATCTACAAAGCAAGCAGTGGATAGAATCTGAGACCGTGTTCACTTTTTAGTCTTAATATCTAGGAAAGAAAACCAATGCCACAAATAATAATAGGTGTTCCTAAATGTAATTTTAGGATAGACATTTCAGAAAAGAGCTGCTGGGTAAAGTTAATTAATGTCTTCCCCAATGGGCAACTCTTTGTCTCACCCTTTATCAGTTCACTGCTTCATTAGTCACTCTTTCTTCTGGGCACTGCCTTCCCTCACCTGTTACCTGCCATTGCTTCATTAAGTTACATCTTCTCAGCTTCAAAGTCACCACAATGACTTCCTCCTGGACAGGTGACACCCTAAAATCCTTTAGGTTTTGTGTGGCACCTAACTGGAAATACAGGCTTGTTGAGAATAAAGGATGGATAGTTGATTTCTGGAACAGAACTATGGACCTATTTTTTTTTAGTAGGCACATAAAATGAGCAATGCATATGGTATTTAGAATTTATTGGGTCTAAATTAGAACCAGAGTAACTCACTGTGCAGAGATAACAAATAAAGACTTATTGGTATTCTATCACTGGGCTAAGCAAAAGTTGAATCAGCTTTCTTTAGTATATTGCCCCGGTTCCCTCTGGTTATGAAGGCTGAGTCAGCTGAAAACACAACTCAGCACCAGCAGTTTATGATTTCCATGGTCATGGAAGATATTTCATGAAGAATAAATTACCTGTGATCTCATGGCCCTTTCATACAAATGACTGTCATCGCAAAGATATAAACTGTGGCTGTGTCTTTATATCTTCATTATCTATCTTTACTTCATCCGAGAACTCATGGTTTGCAATATTGGTGTGTTATTGGTTTAGGTCAAAAATAAATAAATAAAACAGCTGAGAACTCCAAACTAATTTAGTTTTGCCAGAAAATGTCTAGACTCTCTTTTTCCTGCAAACCTTTTACATGTGTAACAGGAAGCCAGTGCTCTCGTTTTTAATCCTGGTTGCATTCTTTAAAAAAAAGTTGAACATCCTTAGATTTCAAGACAAGGGATGATGTTTCTTACGCAAACATTTAGGAAAGGAAATGTAAAACATTTACAGTTTTTATGCAATAAATATATCTTTGAACAATTTAGCTTATGCTTGAATCAAATAACATTTTTTATAAAAATAAAGTATAACAATAAAATAAAAATTTACAATTTTTATGGAATGGATATATGTTTGAACTATTTAACTTATGCTTGCATAAAATAATTTTATAAAAGTAAAGTATAGCAACAAAAATAAAAATCATTTATAATTTTTAAGCAACATATATATGTTTGAGCCATTTAACTTGTGCTTGAATCAAATAACTTTTTAAAATAAAAATAAAGTATACTTATATGTTTTTCTCTAAAATACTTTTATCAGTCTTGGTCAGTTTAACATAAACATGTTAAAAATGACTCGATCATAAAGATGGTTATTTTTAACATTTTTAAGTTCACTTAAATAGTTTCTGAATCCTCAGTTTTACTGTGAGAATTAAATATTTGGGTTTTTTTTTATTCTACCTTTACATTTCTGGTAATTTTATACAAACAAATTGAATGATTTAGTTTTCAAAAACTTTTTAAATCTAGTAATTCTTATGTCTCCAGTTTCTGTAACTGAATTTTCCCTTTGCCCATCCTGATGTTGGATGATTAGTGGTAAATAAAAATGTTGCTGTGAAATTAGTCTCCTCATGCTGTGTCTGGAGAAATACCTAATTCACCAGCAGAGTAAAACACACTAATGGAAATATCTATAGCTTTGGAGACGATGCCTAATTTATCCTGACAAGAGTTATTGATTTATCTGAAAAGGAAATTCCAAAAATAAAACTGCTGACTCCTTTCTTTAATTACATGTTAGCAAATGGGCACAAGAGCCTAGGAATACTGAGATGTTTCCAGGTACTCTTTGTGAAGTTTTTCAAATGACAGAGATTTCCTTCCCAAAGCTCAGAGTGGTAAAGCTTCCAATGGGAAAGATGAATAGACAATTACGTTTTTTGTGTAACTTTTCGTTCCGCACCTCTGTCCCCAGATTTCAGTACTGCATATATTATCCATCAGCACAGCAGACACTGCCACTTAAAGTGTCATGAGTCTGAATTAACATGCACTGAGAGGGCAAAATACAGAATGCGTTTTTTAACTTCACAGGAAAAGCAAAATGTAAGTAACATGTTTTATTAATACTTTTCTATTGATTACATGCTGAAATAGCATTTGTTATATATCGGGTTAATGGTGTATATTAAAATGAGTTTTACTTGTTTCTCGTTTTACTTTGTCTACTAGAGAAGTAAAATGAGCTGTGGCTCACATTGGTGGCTCATAATGTGTTGGACAGCAGAGCTCTAAGGTCTGAACTGGTGGATGAGCAAATTGAATAAATGATTTCAATAAAATGACACAGGGTTTCAATTAAAACCTGACACAGGTTTTAATAAAATCAGAACTGTAAAGGTTTCCGCACTGTCAGTCTAGTGCCATAAAAATAGGAACAGTGATTAATCTCATTTTTGTTACGGTTGTTTAATAGCAAACACTTCTTTTTAAAATTTCAAAATATGAAATGCCATACTAAAATGCCAGCACTCTTTCATATTTAGGGAGGCTCCACTGTGACTAGGGGTTATGGGTGTGTGTGCTTCCTTTCTCCAGGCAAGCAGGCGTTTTCCAGGCAGGTGATTTGGAAGAAAGCACATGGGAGATTTCTCGTTTTCTTTGCCAGAAGCTGTAGGTCAGGGTTTAGCATGTTGATTATCTGAAGGATTCATAAAATAAGTGAATCTGAAGTCCCATCAAGTGCATTTGAGAGACAGAGCATGGTGGCTCATGCCCATAATCCCAGCACTTTGGGAGTCTACAGCAGGTGGATCACTGGAGTTCGAGGCTGGAGTTCGAGACCAGCCTGGTCAATGTGGTGAAATCCCATCCATACTAAAAACACAAAATTAGCCAGGTATGGTGGTGGGTGCCTGTAATCCCAGCTACTCAGAAGGCTGAGGCAGGTGAATCGCTTGAACCTGGGAGGTGGAGGTTGCAGAAAATGCTGCCGTGGTGTATGGGGCAGGTACAGGGGTCTGGGGCTGACGGTGGTGTTTTATTACTTAGAAGAATGGTGGAAGGGATTAATAGAAGAGAGTACAGTTCATACTTAGGAAGTTAAACACAACAGCCAAATGCTACTGAGGACTGTGTTTACTCTCCAGGTTAAAGAGCTTCCCCGAAGACATGGAAGCCAGTTATAGAACATTTCCACTGAAGCAACAAGGAGGCAATTGGGCCACATGAACTGTGGAAATGTAGAATATACTCAGGCTTAGTCCAGATAACACAGAATTTAAAGGCTTTAAACCCCATTTTAATATGAAACAGACATATAATTAGAGACTCACTGCACTCTTGGGCAAGATCGGAAACCACAATATCGTGACAAAATCAGACATACAAGTAAGAATTCGTTTTGATAAATTCCAAGTTAAGATTAAATCCATCATTTTAACTTGGCTTTCAGCAGGACTGTATTCTTTACCACTTTATTCATCTGCCTTTTTCAAAGGTCAACATGTTGTCTTTCAACAGGAGGCCTGCATAGACATCTTTTGTAACACACGAGCTATACACAACTATGCTTCTGTAACAATAAAGCAGCCATCAGCAGGGAACTCACATAGAGAATGCATACATCAAAGTGACAATGCTTTGACTGAGCTGAAAGCCCTTTGGAGGTTTTCACGGTGGAGCTGGACATGGCCTCTGGAAAGATGAAATGACGAGTGTGGTCAGCCCAGGCAGGGGTCACCCAAAAATACCACCCAGGGTAAGGAAGGAGGCTGACGTTGTCCTAACTGGGGGTTTGAAATGAGCTAAAAGAATTGTTTGGGTTTGAAAATAGCCTCTCATAGTAATTCTGAGGGAGTTCTCAAGAAAACTGATCATAAGACACCATTTATTAGGGACACAGCCCTTCCTGGGTTTCACCTCCTCCCTGCCCACAGCGGCCCCTTTAAAGCTCCCAGGCAGGGGACCATGAGCTATTTCAGAACCACATTTTCAGATGTCCTGTCTTCCAAGTCCTGGCTGATATGAGTGCCTCCCTTTGGGTTAAAATCTACCACTGGCCCAGCAAGTCTTCCCCTCCATCCTTCTGCCAAGGACGATGCCTGGATTCTCTATTTACAGCTTGGACATGCGTTTTGACAAATCGTCTCTGATTTGTTCCTTGATAATTTAGTTTCAAAGAAATAGCTTGTGCTTAGTTTCCATAGGAGAACTTCCATATAAGCACTGAATATATTTTTTATTGATTTTTAATTTTAATATATTTTTGAGACAGGGTCTCACTGTCATCCAGGCTGGATTGTAGTGGCATGATCATAGCTCACTGCAGCCTCAGCCTCCTGAGTTCAACCAATTCTCTCACCTCAACCTCCTGAGTAGATGAAACCACAGGCATATGCCTGGCTTTTCTTTTTGTTAAAATATATTTTATAGAACCAGAGTCTTGCTATATGTTGCCCAAGCTGGTCTTGAACCCCTGGCCTGAAGAGATCCTCTCATGTTGGCCTTTTGAAGCATTTACATTATATGAGTGAGCCACCAAGCCCAGCCTAAAATAACAGTATCTTCTCTACTTTAAATGTGAAAACTAAAATCTGCTGGCACAGTTTAGAGCCTTAACATACTTAGGCTCTTTTGTTCCTGAGGTATTGCATATTCTTCCAAGGAGTAAGGACAAACTTGTCTTTCACACCGAATTTTTCATCAATAGCTAAAATAAAGCACACATATCCTGGCAAAGTTACACTTGAACCACAGGTGGTTAGAATCAAAGGCTCTATATAAAAAGAATTAAATACAAATAATAACTACAGACAATAATTTAAAAGACAATCAGTTTCAGTAGCATCTGTACTCAGATATCAAATATGTCCAGTTGGAAAAATAACACATCTTATTAAGCAAATATTTTAATAGTGCAAAACCTGTCTGGTCTTTCATGGTATGACTTTTAACTTGTAATTCCTCTGTGCCATCTAGGTTTCCCCAAGGTACTTTCATTTTCCTGAAATGTTTTCTGCTAGATCAAAGCCCGAGATGAAATTTCAATTACATCAATGAAATGAACTATTCATATGGAACTAATCTTTCTATAAAAACCTCTTTGAATAAAACATCGTTTTAGAAAGTCAGATAAACCCAATGTATTGGCTTGATTGTGGCTTTTGTCAGGATTTATTCCATCCACATCACGGTACTTCACTATGTGATAATGAACAGTTGAATGGGGAAAGACTATCCTTTAAATTATTGGCAGTTACACAAATATGACGCTGTAAAAGTCGGTCCACTAATCATTCATGGTGCGTGCCACAGAACAGCACTTCTGATGAAGTTTCATTCCCATGAGTTCACTCCAAGTAAACAATACTGTAAGCACTATTAGAAACAGTATCTCTCCTGACATTGCTATCCAAATAGCCATCTTAACATAAACAGAAACATCTTCATGCATGGCAAGGCTTTACAGCAATATGGATTTGTGTGTGATATACTCCACTTCAATGAGCAAAAAGTTATGCCACACAGAGCTTAATGACATCCTATACGGCATGTTAATAGCCCATATGGCAGAACCTGGGAAGAACCTAATTGAAAGTCACTTAACATTTACAAAGACAATCCAAGTTTAACCAGGATGCAATCCTTGACATTCCTGACTAGAAAATACACTCTTGCTGTCATGAAAAATGAATGACAGTGCTCTGTAAGTTCTGATGGCTCTTCTGAACATGTTTATTTTCAGTTTTGAACACCTGTCTCAGCTTTCACTTAAGTATAATGAATCTATAATTAAGAATCTGTTAGGATTTTCATAGAATATATGGTTTCGAGGAAATTGCGTTACCATATTGTCATACTCCAACAGCCTCTGACTCAGAATACAAAAAGAATAAAATATATACAAAACCATGTGAACATAGAAAATAGCTAGATCTTTATCTGTGTTTCCCAGACATGGGTTATCTGTAATTCCTCTCCTTTTCCACCTTCTTGTGTCTTTCGAAACTTGTCTTATTGACTCTCTCTGCAAAGCATTCAACAATTTTCTTCCATTTCTTCCTATCCCAGTCCTAGTCATCATCATCCTTCTGAGGATCTCATCTCAGGTTGCTTATTGGTCTCCTTGCTTTGGCTCTAGACTTTCTGCAACTCTAACCAGAGAGACCTTACTAAATCTCAGCGAGATCCTGTCCCTTCCTCCCGAGCACCCTCACACAGTGTTCCACTGCACCTCAAGGTACAGCCTCATGCCTCACTATTGACTGCAAAACCCTATGAGACTGTCTTGCCTCTAGCCCTGTATCACACGACCAACCCCATGTTCAGTGTAGTGCCCTTCAGCTCACCCATTGGTCTTTCTGTTTGTTACCTGTGGCAATCCAGTTCCTTAGGGTTTATCCCAGGGGTTTCCTCTGTCTACAATCACCTTTCTTGTTTTTTTTTTTTAATTATTTTTCCACAAGTAATTGGGGTACAGGTGGTATTTGGTTACATGGGCAAGTTATTCAGTGGAGATGTATGAGGACCTGGTGCGCCCGTCCCCCGAGCAGTGTATACTGCACCGTATTTGCTGTCTTTTATCCCTCACCACCTCCCACTTTTCCCCCTAAGTCCTCAAAGTCCATTGTATCCTTCTCGTGCCTTTGCGTCCTCATAGCTTAGGTCTCGCATATCAGTGAGAACATATGATACGTGGTTTTCCATTCCTGAGTTGCTTCACTTATTCTACCAGCACCTTTCCATAACCAGGTCTTTCTGGTGACTCAGATCTTGGTCAAACTACACCACTGCAGAGAAGTTTCAAGGCTCATCCTGCAACATCCAGGAAGAGATAGGTCAACACCTATTCCGCACAAATTCAAATTATCTGCAGAGCCCTTGCTGCCACCCCGCTGTCCTTGGGCGTGTTTCTTGCGTCCCTCTGGCCAGCTTTAGAATATCATTACATGAGGTTGGGAGGGTTTGCTACTCTTTCCTGTGCTTTAACCTCAAGTGTTTAGAATAATGATTGGCACATCATGAGACCTGAACAAAAAGGTGTAAAATGAACTAAGAGTTACAGATGTTCTATGAAGCAAATGTCCTTGTATCTTAACATGCTTGAGAAATGCTTGGTTAAAAATTATCTTCCTTCCTGTAGCATTTCTCAAAATTCTCAATATACTCCAATTATGTGATTTCTCCAAGACAGGAATATTGAATGAGGTTTTCCAACACTTATTTGGCCACTGGATAATTTAGTTTTGAGGAACAGCTCTTTATGAATATTAATCAATTTAGAAAACACTGTTACGTGAACATCTATCTACAGAGACCGAGATAGGCTTTGAGAACCTGAAGGCTTTTCTCTTTTGAAAAAAAAAAAATTATTTCAAGGAAAAATAAAAATTTTCCTCAAGTGTTTTTTGTTTGTACATTTATTTTCCTTTTTTACCAAGGTAATTGGATTTCAGGTCTAACTCTTCTAATAACTTTCTGGGCTGACTTTTGACAAATCACTTTAATTTTCTTCTGTGCCCGTTTTCTTGATTCTAAAGTGAAGGAGAGTAATTTCTCTGAAATCATTTGATGCCATATGCTCCCGAGTTTCTCTTCCATAAAGCTGAATAATAAAGTGGAACAAGGATTGTTTAAGGTAAAATATGGGAAATTTCTGAAGGTGATCATGTATGACAGAGCAAAGATAAGCACAGTTAGTCAAACTAGAGAGCACCTGTCTGGAGCAAACTGAGCCTCACCCTTCACTTGCTGAGTGATTGGCCATTGGTCCCGATCTCTGCCCAGAGGCTGTATTCCCTCAAGGAAAGGTTACCTGGTCTTCTTCCAAACAGATGATACCCACTTTCTAATTATACCTTGACTTCTGTGACCATTTCTTTCCCTAAGCTCTGCATTCTGTGCAAGTGAAAATCTTGGTGTAGTGAAGACTATTGTGCCCTTACTACATCAAAGAGTTCCTAGCAAACAGAAGGCCTCTAATAATTTATTATTGAAGAATAATCATTTGCAAGAAACGCTGGGAGAAAAATATTGATTTAGTGATCTACCATGGCCAGTATCAATGTGCCTAGGAATTCACTCTCAGAGCACAGAGAAAAAAAAATTCCACAATTCCTCCCAGATCTGCTGAATTTTGTGTTTATTAAAATATAATAATTATCCAAAAAACTTAATCTCAAGATGAATAGATATGCATGCCAGAAAAAGGCTAACAGAAATAAAATAATTAGGAGTGATTAGGTTCTCCCTTCATGCATGCCTAATGACAGCTTTAAGAGTATCTTCATCAAAGTTCACTACGTTAATGTTAATAAAATCTATATCCCCTTCCTCTCACCCAAAATTATTGCTTAAGTTCTTTCTGGGGGACAGTTTACCTAGGACAATTAACACATCGCAGCTTTTCCTTTACCAAAAAATTTTTGTTTGTTGGCTCTGAAGGGAGCTTAATGCATGAACAGGATTTGGGTATTGGAAACGTCAAGAAGAAAGTCATCAGATATTGAGTATCCAATACCATTTAGAATTAAATGCTAACATTATTTCACAAATGCATTCACAATTCAGAAACCCAATTTATCTAGAGACTGCACATGGATGAGTGGATAGATTTTTCACAAAAGCATGTGAAAAGTTAAATTAAAAAAGAAAACTTTTGAGAGAATACTGCTCTTAGTTATGTCTGCTCCTCGGGGGAGCTGCCCTGGGGAGCTGCGGCATGTCGCATTTCAGTTGGCTCCATCTGTCTCCTTCTGGAATTATTAACAGCACTTGCAAGCTTGTCTTCACAATACAGACAAATGATGCTTGGAACTGCTCTCACAATGACCAAAACTACATTAAAATTCCATAAGGAAAGATCCAGGAGATTCGTTATAAATATGGTATTGAGGTACTGAAGCTCACAATGTACATATTTAAAAATTAATTCTGGAGAACAGGCAAGAGGAAAATGTTTTAATATGCCTCTGTGCTCACTGCAGCAATGGAACATCCCAAATGTCCTCTCTAATATTGTTTCTTTCATTGCACTGCTTATGGGTTTTCCTTCAAAATGAATCTATGACAAATTAAAATCTTTACAGGCAAACGATATGTGTTTGGAATGCTAATGAATTTACTATTGAAGAAAGAAGACTAGGTTTCAAAATACGGTTCTCAGATGGGTAGCATAACACATAATCATTTGGGATATTTTTGCTCAACACATAGTGCTGTGAAATGCTGCCCATTACAATCCTGAAAGGTTGCTGCTATCACTGCTCATGTAACATAGCATCTTTGCAATTAAGCTCATACAATATGGTGACCCAGAAATATCAAAACTGTTAAAACACCTCTCAGAGATTAGTCCTGGAGAGTTTGTAAAGTGTGTTAGGTTTTGTACATTTGTGTGTCCACCATCCACATTTTTTGGGTAAATTTTTTAAAAATTTCTGTCCTTCTCTGCGTTGCTGTTCACTGTCATCAGCCCTTCACTACCAAGAGTGCGCATCTTCTGCGTGGAATCTGGCCTTAAGGGAATGTGAGCAAACAGTAGACTTTCAGTGCTACTAACGGGCCAGTGTCTGAAAATTAAGAAATGCAAGCACAGCCATGGAGGCTGAGTCAGGTGGGTTGGAGTACACTGTGCCCAGGGGAGACCTGTACCCTGAAGCCCTGCTCTTCCCGGCCTGATCTCCCTTATTTCTGACTACATGGGATTATTTTCACTTTTAGTGTTAAAACAAAATGATGTTCTTTATTCAAAATATTTACTGTAAGTTTCCTGCCTAAAATAGTTATTTGGGCTTTTCTATTGACATTTTCTCAATTGAATTATTTTAAACTACAGTATTTATCTGCATTATCTTATATTATAAAACAATTATGAAAGATGATTTTTTGTTTCTTATTTCAAATGTGCATCCACATTTTCCTATTACACAGCGTTACTTATTTTAAACTATTTTTTTTTTTTTTGGTCATATTGTCTATGCCTGAAAAAAATGCATTTCAAGATAGAAAAAACAAAAGCAGAAATAACCCAGTGATGATGACATTGGTGCTTGAAGGTGTCTAAGATTTCAAGTTTTTCCAAGGAAGTTGAGATTCAAGGACCTTGGACACCATAGATTCATGACTATATTTCATAAGGAAACAAAAATAGGACTTACACTCTGAGGGCTTCTGCTAACTAAAATATGATCATGTTTTTAACTTTGCTTCTGATTCAGATTAGAAGTACCTTCATTGTATTAAAGATAAAAGTCAATTTGTACAGTTATTAAAAACATGTAGAAGCATATATTTGGAGAATCCAAGAAGAAAACACATACTGCATAAGTAACACACATAGGAGTTGAGTATGTTTCCTTCAACA
Organism: Saguinus oedipus; assembly: GCA_031835075.1. Lineage (NCBI taxonomy): Eukaryota > Metazoa > Chordata > Mammalia > Primates > Cebidae > Saguinus > Saguinus oedipus. The sequence continues at coordinate 39,612,341 of CM063182.1, read as the reverse complement.
AAATTATTATTTTAATAAGTGAGTATCAATAATTGAGAAAAATATACAATGTTTTCTATTTATATTAAAGTGTCAGTTGCTAAGTCAACACTATAAAATAGTGAGGACTTTCTAATTCATGGTACTTGTTGGAATGTTTCTGATTTTTTTTTTTTTCAAAACCAACTTCCCACTAGAGGGAGAATGTCAAATGGCCAACTTCCTCTCTTCAAAATTTTGAGTTTTTGTCTATACTGTAATTCCAACCATATTACATATGTTGATAATATCTGCATTTTGTCACGACAGCATGGATATCTGTTTATGTTTCATATGTATTTGGAACGTGTTATTCTAAGCATATGTGTCATTTTATACACAAGGGCATTTTCTCATACCTTCTAAAATAATTTATTGCATTAAACTCATTTTACATTTTAATTTTTCCTTATGTTATACCATAAATATGACAATTTACAAATTGCTTATAAGTGCTATCTTATTATCTTATTTTTGTACTATAACAAAGCTCTTTCCTTATTCATATTCAGAACTGCTTTCAATGAATGAACACTTTTTAATGTGCCCTAAGTCACAATCAACTTTTTGTTTCTCATAATTTTGATGATAATTTGAACAACAGTTTCTTCAACACACATGGAAGTATCTCTCACAGGATGGTTTGGTATGTGACAACTTTTAAAAGAAATTATCCTTACCGTTTCTTCCATCTTTCCAACTGGCTATGTATAGATAAGATCTATGGTGGCACTTGGGTGGATAATTTTAAAAATGTGGTCCTGGTTCTCTTCTCTTGGTAAACTTGGAAAAGAGAGGCTCATTGAAGAGAAAACAAAATGGTTCAAACATAAAGATATTTTTTTCTTTAACTGCCAAACTTTGATTTGGAGCTTAGTTGTAAACACCACGTCTAGAATCCTATTTTGTGAAATATCAAATTGAGGTATTACTGGGTGGGTGTTGCTGTTGTTGCTGTCCTTTCCATTTGTCCTTCCTATACAGTTTGATTACCATCTTTTAACTAAGTATTTAACTCTTTACATGGTCACTACTGCAAAGTTCGGTCACGACTGAAAAAATATGATACTTTTGCCGGGCGCAGTGGCTCACGCCTATAATCCCAGCACTTTGGGAGGCCGAGGCGGGTGGATCACGAGGTCTAGAGATCGAGACCATCCTGGTCAACAAGGTGAAACCCCGTCTCTACTAAAAATACAGTAATTAGCTGGGCATGGTGGTGCACGCCTGTAATCCCAGTTACTTGGGAGGCTGAGGCAGGAGAATTGCTTGAACCCAGAAGGCGGAGGTTGCGGTGAGCTGAAATCGTGCCATTGCACTCCAGTCTGGGTAACAACAGCAAAACTCCATCTCAAAAATTAAAAAGAAAAAAAAAGAAAAAGAAAAAGAAAATATATGATACTTTTTCCTTTCCTAAACTTGTTTTTGTTTTCCCTACATTTCTAATTGCCTTCAATTTTCCTGTGGCTTTATCTATATATACACCTTCCTATGCATGCTTCATATCTATCCTACCAACAGATTTTTAAATGTTTTTTTGTTTAATTTCTTACTTTTATTTTTCAAAGAATTACTCCTAAGACCCCACTCCATCCATATATTCTCCTCTCTATCCAGGGCTCTTCCAGCTGACACTCCATGACTTCCCTTTACCCTCTGTGGACGTGGCTTACTCACTGCTTATGGGTAGGGTGGGGATGCACAGTAAAGCCCCAAATACACCCTGGACACGTGGTAGGGGGCTCACTGGGCTTCCCTGTCAGGCAGTGCTCCGCGTGCATTGCTCCACGTCAGTACCTTGGTACTTGGGAGAAACGGGGTAGAAGCTCCCAGATGCTGCACTGTTTATGTCTTTCATTGGCTGATTTACAAGTATCCTTGCTCGATCATAAATATAGAAAAGTAACAAACGTGAGTGTAGTAAGTTTCAGAGAGTTCTCTGAGTCTTTTTAGTAAATTATCAAACCTGATGCTGCTTTAGGAATCCTTAGAACTTGCAGTTGGTATCAAAAGTCTTGAGCAGATTTAGAAATTTGGATGGCTGTACCCTTAACCTCATGATTTGGCTAACTCTGGGTGATTCTGTGAGTTCCTAAGAGTAATTATTCAGCCTAGAAGTTCTTTGCTTTTTCTACGAAGGCTTTGATAAGTTTTTTCTTCCATATTTTCTCTGTCGGTACAATATTAGTCCAGGCATAGAACTTTTAGATTAAGCCCCTGACTCTCTCATTATTGCTATAAGATTCTATCATTTCTACTTTACTCATTTTCTGTCTCATTAGCTTTATCTAATTGTTAGTTATTTTCTATGTCTCTAATTTCTTAAGTATGTTTTCAAAAATTTTACCTATGTAAAATCATCTCTTATCCTTTGACAGGTTTAATTTTTTTCTTACCACATTTTTTGTCTCAGTTTATTATAGATTTATCCACTAGTTTATTTTGATCTCTTTATTTTATATTACAGGACATTCTTTAAATATCTATAATATTTGGTTATCTGTTTGCATTTCACAGTGCAGCATTAAAAAGCGGATTGAAATTTGTAATAAGTGAATGCAGTTTTCCAGTTTTGGTTTTACTTTACAAAGACCTTTGAGGAACTAGCCATATCCTGGTGGAATCCCAAGGGTCTAAATGTAAAGATATTTTCTTAGGTGATGGAAAATTTCTCCAACGCAGAAATCTTCAATTTCTGGATTAATAGGGAAACTGCAGAGGAGGCGTAGCAGAGAATACTGCTGTGTATATTAACTTGAAGCCACATCTTGCTCTTCTGAGAGAGAAATAGGGAGGAGTGATTCAGAAATATGGTGATATTGAAGCTTGGTTTTTGAGGCATATTTAAGTAATTTATATTTACTAAATGGTACTTGACCTAAATCAAATTACACATTTGCTACATGAGACACGTTTGTTTCTGTAATAACCTTTGTTTAATATGGTTAGAATTTGGAAAATAAACACATTAGCAGAGTTTCAAGAGAAAATGAAATTCAGTGCAAAAAAAAATATTTTCTCAATTGTGCAATCTTAGTGTTTCATTTGGTTATGTCTACTGTTTAATTTTATAACTCGAATATATTAATATTTAAATGTTAAGTGTTTTATATAACTTGACTAAAGCAGTTCTTTGAACTTTTTTTTTCAGGGCATTATTTTCCCAGTTAAATCTCACTTAAGTCGGCAAAAATGAAAAAAAGTTTATAAAAGAAAACTTAACTAACATCTTATCCTTGATTGGCTACTTTAAGTGAAGTATTCCCTTCTTCGTTGTCAGGCTGGGTCAATTATGCTGTGGGTGATTTTCAACATGAACAGCTAGGAAGATGGCTAGCACTGAATACATTACCATTTGGTATTAAACGCAAAAATTGAAAGTGTACTCACTAGAGGAAAAAGAAATCTGTTCACATCAGTTTCACAGTCTGTGGTCAAAGAAAACATTGGCCAATTATTCGAGAATAGATGTGCATAGCTAAAGCTTATTCAACTCTTAGAAACATCCTTTTATTGGATAGATGAATCTTTTCAACAGCAGAGGAAAATTAGATTGCAACCAGCATTCATTTCTACATCAGAACCCCGGGCTGGAGCTATATTAAGCAACTAGAAGGTTTTCAGAAAATTGAAGTAGCACTTTGATCTCCAATGACTGCCCATGTCCCATATGACAGGCATTTCTAAGAGAAGAGATGTCCTCCTGGGACCTAATGCTGAACAGCAGCAACAAGATGTGAGATTCTGAGGACATAGAGACATTTAGAAAACAACACAGTCAGCTCCCAAGATAACATGACCAATAATGATGCTTGAAATGATTGACAGGTAAGTTCAGAAGTCTTAATAGAAATTCTAGCATTTGTGGGATTTCCTGCGGATTGTAAGAAAATCCCATTCCACATAGGCACAGGGATGCCTGCTCTTGAGTTAGAAGAGTAATAGGGGTTGAGAACACATGCCTACCCTCTCCTTAAAATCCTCCTGGCTCCTCCCAGTTTGTCGGCTCCATTTTTGTTTTCTCAGACTGCACCCTCCGCTGCCAAATAACCTCTGCTTCCCTCTCCATTGCCACAGCTGCATTCCCACCTCATGGGACTGGCTTTCATTTTCTTCTGTCACTTGGAAAGGCACAGACAGATATGCTGTCTTTCAAACAAATGTCCTTTAATTTATTTTTTGTTTTTATGACTTGAAATCTAAACTGGCTTCTTGGACTTCTGATGCCCTACAAAAGTAATTATCATAAATAAATATGTATGTATTGATTAGTGTGACTTGGAAACAGTTGTAGGGCTTTAGGAAAGCTGTAGCAGAAGCTTCAATTTCTAACTTGGGGTTAGAAAATAGCTGCAAATAGCAGAGTCCTGAAACAAGTATTATAGAATACAAATGAAACAGACACAGACCCTGCCTTCCTATAGACAGATAATCATAGCAGAAATATATAGTAAAATGTGCAGTAAGAAATGCACAAGGCTGGGCATGGTGACTCATGCCTGTAATCTCAACACTTTGGGGGCCAAGGCAGGAGGACTGCTTGAGTCCAGAAATTCCAGACCAGCCTGGACAATGTAGTGAGGCCATGTCTCTACAAATAAATACATATTTATTTGTGGGATTTTCTGTGGATTGTAAGATTAATATATATAATATATATTATATATAATAAATATTATGTAATATTATTATATATTATATATAGTTATTATATATTACATATAATAAATATTGTGTAAGAGAATATTTATTATTATATGTAATAATATATATTACATATAATATTATATGTATACATAGTATTATATGTATAATATATATATATAATCTAGTGATACATGCTTGTAGTCCCAGCTACTCCAGGAGGCTGAGGTGGGAAGATCCCTTGAGCCTGGGAGGTCAAGGTTGTAATAAGCTGTGATCATACCACTGAACTCCAGCCTGAGTGACAGAGTGAGAAGAAAAAAAAAATGCATGAAGAGGGAAATGCCAGAGGAAGATCAGAGACGGTCCCATAATTAAATACTTGACCTACTGTTGAACGATAGGTATGGCGTGGCTATACTCACAAGGGTAAAGTTATTACAGGTATTAATACAAGCATCAGCAAATCATAGAGGGTGAATAGAGCACAATTTCCATCAACATGAACATGAGAACACCAGTCTTTACATCCGTATGCAAGAACACTCAAAGGCTAAAAGACAGGGGAATCTCCTGTGTTCAATTTTGGGGAGGAAATAAAATTGTGATAGAAAGTAAATAGGACTTCACATATTTTTGACCTGGTTTGCAGCTCATGATATTCCTAAACTAATCAATGGTAAGAAAAAATTGAACACTGTGATATTTTATCATACCCTCTACATTTCACACCTGGAATTTTTCTATAAAGATAAATGTTCTCCCTCCCCGTAACTACTTTATTATTCTGAGGTCCAGTTTTCATGAGAACAGTAGAATAAAGACTGGAATCATTCTGCCCTTTTACTTAATTCAATTTGCGAAGTAATGATGATTTTCTCCATGGTAAAAGTCACTTTGGTTATTCCTTAATTTGCTAAAAGTTAAGGGTGGGGAAGAGAGATGGTTGGCACTGAAGGGCACATGATACTGATCTCCCTGCGCCCTCCTTAATGGCTCTTATTCAAAACAATGAAAGAAAAACTAGACTTTGGACCAGTCTAAACTTTGGAAGAACTAAAATAAACTCTATTATGGAGCATTATATCTTATCACCATTGAGTTAGAAAAACAATGTCATGATGGCAACAAAGGGAAGAAAACACAGTTATCTTCCCTCAGAGGCTGAGTTGTTATGTCTTATCAGCTTTGAATTCTCATTACCTTGGGATCTCATTGCTGAGCGGTCACTTCTGGTGTCCCCTTGATGAATATTGTGAGGCATTCACATAAGTGCCACATTTGAAATCATAAAGATTGTACACACATAGCGATGGTGAATTTTGTATGTTAACTTGACGACGTCACAGTGTCCAGATATTCGTCCAGACATACTGGATGTTTCTGTTGATACGATTTGGATGTAACTAACATTTCAATCAATGGACTTTGAGTCAAGTAGACTGTCTTCTGTAACATGGGTGGCCACATCCAATCAGTTAAAGGCTTAAATGTAACAAAGACTGACTTCTGGTGAGCAACAAGAATTCTGCCAGAGGATGGCCTTGGACTCAAACTGTATCTCTTTCCTGGGTCTCCATTCTGCTGGCCCACCCTACAAATGTTTTAACTTGACAAACCTCACAACACATGAGCCAATTCCTTAAAAGTAGCCTTTCTGTATCTACACATTTTGTTGATTCTCTCTGGAGAACCCTTACTAATATGACACAATATAGTCTATATTTCCCGGCTTCAAACATGCCAGACTAGCTTCTATATTTTTAATATATTTTTTAAATCTCTTGAGCTTCCAAGTGTGATTTCCTTTGGAGACACTCATTAGGAGGCAAAAAAGCTTGAAGGTCAATAGTCTACAGTGGTCTGGGGTATGTGTTAGTGTTTCATGGTGAAAAAAAAGAAAAAAACAACATAGAACATAATCATGTACTTTAAGAGCAAATAAAATGTTTCCATAACAAAATAAGTAGAATAACCAGTATTAGGTAAACATACATCGTCTCACATTTCTAGAATTATTATACTATAATGTTTTTGTATGTATTCAATGTTATTATTTCCTGAGAGATTTTATGGAATGTTTACATACTTTTAAAGTATCTTTTTTTTTTTTTTTTAGATATGAGGTTTCACCCTGTTGCCAGGCTGGAATGCAGTGGCATGATTATAGCTCACTGAAGCGGCAGGCTGGGAACTCGTGGGCTCAAGCCATCCTCCCACTTTAGTCTCCCGAGTAGCTAGCTCTATAAGGGCAAATCAGCTAATATTTTAATCTCTATTACTGATTTATTCCTTCATGTATTTAAGAAATACACATTGTACTCCTGCTAGACAAGATGCTGGGCTAATCACAGAAGATAGAGACTGAAGGAAAAAACAGACAGGGCTCCTGTTTCTTTAACACTCACAGCCTAGCAGGAGAAACGAATATTAAGCAAATAATGCCATAAACATCTCAAAATTGAATTTGTACAAGATGTTACAAAGGAGAGTTTCACACAGCTTTAAGGTTGACTTTGATTGAGCTGAGATGTGAACAATGATGAAATTTTAACAGGCTGAGAATAAGCTGTTATCCTGATAGAGAATAAGCTGTTATCCTGGTAAAGGGAAAGGCAGACAGGTCTGAGCCACCCTAGGAGGTACCCCGAACACTGGTAGGAGATGGAACGAAGCCAGGGTGGCTGGACCATGAACATCGAGGAGATTCTGGTATAAAAAGTGACCGGAGATGTACATTATACCTGTTTCATGCAGGACATCATGGGTCATGCTACTAATTTTTGCCTTTATTTTGGTGGCAAAGAAAAGCAACTTTATACTGGCAGCTTGAGAGTAGGCATGGCTAGTGTAGGGTTTTTAATTAACTGATTAATTTGTTTAGAGATGGAGTCTTGCTCTGTCACCCAGGCTGGAGTACAACGGTGTGATCTCAGCTTACTGCAACCTCTGCCTCCTAGGTTTAAGCAATTCTCCTGCCTCAGCCTCCTAAGTAGCTGGGATTACAGGCATGTGCCACCACACCCCAAATATTTTTGTATTTTTAGTAGAAACAGGGTTTTACCATGTTGGCCAGGCTGGTCTTGAACACTGGACCACAGGTGATCCGCCTGCCTCATCCTCCCAAATTGCTGGAATTGCAGGTGTTAGCCACTGCAATTGTTAGCCACCCAGCCTAGCTCAGCTTTGAAAGTGATTGTCTGGCTACAAAGTGATTGATTACTGAGGGAGCAGAGATTATGTTTGGACTGATTGAAATGGCTAGCATAGTAATTCAGGTGACACAGCATGCTTGTTTGGAGTAGGAGATGTTTAAAGACATAGGTTGACTGAAAATGTATGATACAGTTTGGCTGTGTCATCACTTAAAATCTCATCTTGAATTATAATCCAAATTATAATTCCCACGTGTTTGGGGATGGATCTCATGGGAGGTGACTAGATCATGGCGGGAGATTCCCTCATGCTGTTCTCGGGATAGTGACTTATCACGAGATCTGATGGTTTTATAGAGGGGCTTTCCATCAGCACTTCCGTCTCCTGCCAGCTTGTGAAGGACATGTTTGCTTCCCTTTCTGCTGTGTTTGTAAGTTTCCTGAGGCTTTCCCAGATATGTGGAACTGTGAGTCAATTAAACCTCTTTCCCTTATAAATTACCCAGTCTCAGGTATTTCTTCATAGCAATGGGAAAATGAACTAATACAATGTATTAATATGAAATGGGTTGGAATTGGTGATGGAGGGGCTATGGAGATATGAGAAAACTTTTCTTACACTGCTGGGTAAATGATGGTATCATTCTCTGAGCTGTGTGAGTATGATGTGTGTGCATGTATAATCTGTATGAGTGTGTGTGTATGGGTGTGTGCATGAAGTACATGTGTATATGTACACATATATAGATCTAGATATGTCTTTATAATTGAAGGGAAGATTTCTAGTACTCAGATTCATAAATAGGTCTAGAATTCAGAGGTGAGGTCTAAGCTAGAGACATGAAACTTGAGTTACATAAATTTGTGGTGGATCACTTAATCTGTGGGTGTGTTTGTGACCTTAGAGGGAGAGAAAAAGAGTGAGAAAGTGAGAGGAACTCAAACCTATCCTTGATTTGTGAGGGAAAAATAATGACTTTTACATCTCATTTTTCCATCTACACACCTAAGGAAAAAAAAACTACTGTACTGAAGGCTCATCCAGATGATTCTGACAAACCACGCAGTTGGAGGAAGTAATGGAGGAGTTCCCTGGAGGAGTGGGAGCCTCAGGTGGATGTTGCCACCCTCCCTTGTCACATTTCCTGGGGCCTGGTTGGGTGTGTGTGGGGACTGTCCTCATGTGACTTATTTGGCTGGCACTGAACCCTCAGGAGAGCCTCTGGGGGAACTTGGCCTTGGAGAGGTGACTGGTGATGTGGGTGCTGGGAAGGAGACCACCAGGGGTTATGTCCCTTTGCACTTAGAGGGTGCCAGCTAAGATTAGATTTCCCACCATTTCAGTGGGATGAGGCCTGGAAGCATTATTTAGGATAATTAGAGGTTTAATAAATACACTGGTGAAGAAAAACAATCTTAAATTCCCGTGAGATCACTGACAATATTCAAATCTTATGTCCTATTCAAACCTCTGCAAATCCACTTAAATGACTCGATGGAGAGAACAGCTGGTTTGCAGTTGGAATCCAGCCGCCTGGATTTTTGACATTATGTAATTCAATTTCACTTCCCCTTTCTGGAGGACTGTATCAGATGAGGGATCTCAGAGAATTTTCTAGAATAAACATGTGATGTTTCTTTACTCACATCTCCAGCCTTTTCTGTCCACTGTTTTTGGTTCCTTGAATCTACCTGGCTCTATTCACTCCCGGGCCTTTGCTTCTCCTCATTGAGGTCGCTTCACTGGACCATCTTTGGGTGGCTTTTTGACATTTAGGCCGCAACTCAAACACCCTCCGCTCTTAGACCTCTCCTATTTATGGTGGTTCTCTGCTCCAACTTTCACTCCCTTGAGTACCGTATATGCTTCTTCATTTTACTCACCATTCTTTCTCAGGATTTAACTTCCAGAGAACTCACACTTCACTATTTTATCCCCAGTGTTTACAAAATCGACCATCTTAGATAAATCCCCAAATAAATGTTTGTTGAATAATGGATCCATGTTTAAAATTTAGTAGCATCAGGTAAACATACCAATGTAAAAGTATTAAACCAGAGAGCTTAACTTTAAATTTTTATGTGGAGTAAGTTGTAAGACCACACACAGCCTATTGATTAAACCAATGGAACTACCACAGCTTTGTGTTTAAATCTATTTCCTAGGCTGGGTGTGGCGGCTCTTCCCTGTAATCCCAGCACTTTGGGAGGCCAAGGCAGTTGGATCACCTAAGGTCAAAAGTTCAAGACTAGCCTGGTCAATGTGGCAAAACCCTGTCTCTACTGAAAATATAAAAATTAGTCAGGCAAGGTGGCAGGTGCCTGCAATCCCAGTTACTCCAGAGGCTGAGGCAGGAGAATCTCTTGAACCCAGGAGGCGGAGGTTGCATTCAGCCTAGATTGCACCACTGCTCTCCAGCTTGGGCAGCAAGAGTGAGACTTCATCTCAAAAAAAAAAAAAAAAAAAAAAAAAAAATCTATTTCCCTTATTTGGGAGCTGTTGTGGAGAATGAAACAAGAGTTGGTTTTTAAAGCACTGTGCTTGCTATTAAATTTGAGTGCTGCCATTGGTCAGAAAGTTCCCAGAGAAACTGGTGGCCAAGTTAGAGACCAATGAGTGCAGCTAAATGGAAGGAACATTATTGCCTCATCTATGGGCAGTGGTTTCTAAGGATCAGAACAGCCTTTTGAGGTAGTAGGTGCCTTATTAGAAGTACTTCACAAACAGAAATGCACTGATCACCTGTCCTGGATATTTGGAGACTGAAGCAATGGCTGAGATGCAGAAAAATGCATTTAAAGGTCATTTCAAAGCTAAGCTCCTAGGAATCCTCTGGGTTGATTTTTTAATATATAGTAGCTCCACCTATATTTTCAATGAGTATTTTCTTAATTGTTAAAAAGGCCTATTATGAACAGCTTGCTTCCTTTTTACTTAATGTTTTCTCAACACGCCTAAGCTATCAAAGGGCCTTCATAAAGTAAACACTTTTGTATGTTTGAACCTTTGAAAAAAAAGAGCATAAATTAGCCAAATGGTGAAACAGATGTTCAAGAATGGCAAAGCTCACAGAGGCAAGTGAAAAGCCAAATAACGTCTCGCTGTCCCGTTAGCAGAAATATCCTTGAAAACTGTAGTGCACGAATATTCTGAGGGAGAATAATAGTTTTTAAATAAGCAAAACATGCTAACAGTGCACTTTATTTTTATTGTCTTAGTAGTAAGAATACCTACTGCCTTGAACATAATAAGCATTCAATAAATCATTGACTGAATAAAAAATATATGCAAAACAAAATGGTGGAGGAAATGGACTCACATAATTCAATAAAAATGCAAGCATGCCTTATTTCAAATTAGAATATGTAAGTGTATGTGTAAGTGAGTTTATGACATATCTGTGCATGCACCTGCTAGTTGCTTACTGCACAGTGATCTCAATTCTTTGGTTCATGGGTGTTAGGGAAAAATTCCAGGACAAACACAAACTGCACTGATTGATGTAAAATCAAGAATTAAGTAGAACATTTCCAGGCAACTGGGCACTGATGGATACTAATGAGGGAACTCATTGATAGAACAGTGAAATTGTGTTTTTGTGTATGTAATAAAAAGACATACAATAGAATTTCAGTAAAGTTGTTTGGAAAGGTTTATGTTGCAAAGTTTTAAATAGCACATGAGCTTGATTTTGAACTATCCTTAAAACTAAATTAAAAAATGCATTGATTGGCAAAATAAACTGGCATCAAATGCATTTTCAAACCTCTTTAACCATGCTTCCACTATGTGCTTCTCAACCTAAAGCCAATGTGTTTGATTGCTTTTATGGAAAACAAGAAGAAAAAAAACCAAAACAACCTTTGACATTCTTTCACACGAAAGACCGAGCCTTACATTACCCATTCCTTCTTCACTGCTATTCTGTGATTTGCGGGGATGTCTAAGGACTTGGAAAATTCCACATAGCACATATATAGATTCAACTGTTTATCACAAAATCACCAAATATTAGCATTAGGAAGGATGTTAGAAATGGTTCCTAGTTCTTCAGGACTCACATTTTTAGTGGTTCAAATTAAAAAAAAAGAATATAATTCTAATTTTAGAATCTAGTGATTATAATATACAATGTGAAAACTTCAATAGTTTACTGTTAGCTTTAAGCGAGCTATATTAATAATAACATCCATGTACATTGAAAATTAGTAAATACATGCAAGTCAGCCCATGATCTGCTTGAATCACTGAGACTTTACATCTGTCTAGCAGCTTCTCCAGGGTCCCGGCCCTTGGGTCAGCCACACTGGCCATGGGGAAGCCTTTCCCACAGGTTGATCTTTCCTCCCAGCTCATCCTCTAACAGCAAAAGGAAAGTCACTATTTCCAAAATTAGTTTTTTCCATTGTTTTGCAGCATCAATTTTTATATTGAGCTAAAAGAGCTCTTCTTTCTAACTTGCACCCTTGTTCCTAGTCCTGATATTTAATAAATGCACACTAAATATAACTAGAAAAAACGGAGGGCATGCCTTCAGTCTGCTCAATTCAACCCAGAGCTCTTCTCCTTATCAAATAACTTCAGGTTTTCTTAAAAACTCTTTTTTTTTTTTTTCTGGCATCATTGTAATATTCCCATTTTCCAAGCCTCTTGTGGAACCGTCTGTTTGTCTATTTCTCTGTTAAATACCCAAAACCAATTCCAAATCTTCTAATGGGGTTCTTTCACTTTTCATTCCAGTACATTCTATTAGTACACTGACTCAATTAGATTTTAGATACCCATCTCAATACTACTAATAATTTATTCTTAAAGTAAACAAAACTCCTGAAAATTGGCTGTGCATGTGTTATGGTCTCAAGACTATATTTTAAACACATGTTAAATGATCTTATTTTCATTGTTCAATACTAGTTTTAAACATTTTTTGACTAAATTTCTAGAGAAGAACTGAATTCCAACTGTAGATCTGGGTCAGAAATTGTAAATTCTGTGACACAGTAGTAGAAATAACACATAAATCTCTTGCCTGTATAGAACTTAAATCAAGAAATGTTGACAGCTATAGTTTCTATTTTTCAGAACACTCATAAACGACTTTGTATTTCAAAGAGAATTTGAATTTAAAACCAAACTAATGAGAAACCTGCCAAGAAAATACGGCAAGATTAAAATTGGGAAACAGAAAACAAAAGCAGAAGAGTTAATATTTGGTTTCAAAATTGTCTTTTAAAAGGCTGGAATGTCAATTTTCAAAAATACAGTAGCAGATGGCTGTTATAATAAATGGGAATATAGTAATAATAGCATTTGTTTCACAAACTTGACATTCAAATTAAAAATTTAAAATTTTAAAAATTCACTGAAGACGTTCCTAGAATTAAAACTACAAAACGTCAAGGTAAGCTTATTCAAAAATAAATATTTATTATGTGCCTACTATGTACGATTATAAGCAAAGAGATTCCAGGTATTTAAAGTCAAGTTTTGTTTCAGGGTAATTAAGAATAATAGACAAAGATAAAAATGAAAAATTATACTCAGACTTTGTGTACATGGAACATGGGACAGATATGAGAAAAATGTGCAAATACATAAAAATTAAAAAAACAAGTTATATTTATAACAAAAATTAAATAAATATTTGATTTATTGGTTCTGAATAAGTATAGAATAACTGTAAATCACAGATGCTTTTATGTTAATCTGTCAAGTTGGAAGTCCAATATTTGAATATTTCAAAGAGAATTTTGTTCTAGGATACCATGGAATGATTTTCAAAGTGACAGGCCATGGAGTGAGTGACAGGCACTCACAGTGGGCGGAGCACAGACCGAGCCTGAACACTGTAAGGAGGTGCCTGCCTGATCTTGTAGAACTGTTTCAACACATTTGATTCTCAGATCCATCATCTGCAAAATGTGAATGAAAATAGTATTCCAAGACTTGCTTTAGAAATCAAATATATATAATGTGCCTTTGAGAATGAGAAAGAGGGATGGATATTGTGAGTCAAATTTTGAGTAATATAATTTATACCCAGCAGAACTTTCCATTGCATGTAAACGAGGTTATCTGAGAACAATGACAGCAAACTGAGGAAATGTACTCAAACAGCCATACGTGTAGCATCCAGCACTCAAAACATACAGTTGTTATTACAATGGCACAATGTTATTAAATTTCCATCCCACTCTTAACAAGGCCATCTAAATTGCCCCTCCTACAACTTTTTATTATAATCATCAGTGAACAGCACATTAAAATTTTAAAAAGGCAATATTGGCATTAACTTGGAAAGGTTTATTTTATTTCCTCTTTAAGAAGGATGAAGAGTGGGTCTGGCTTGTGGCTCAAATCTCAGGCGAGAGCGAGTTCCTGACTTATGGGTGGGTGATATTCAGTGAGTTAAGGAAAATTAATAAAGACGTTGGCAGATCAACTTCAAATCAATGAGAAATACTTCAGAAGTCCCAGAAGTTCTATCTGGCAGACACACACACACACACCTCACTTACCAACAAATTACTGATGAAGAATAATTCTAGAACCCTTACTCTGTGATCCACAGGAGTTCCAGGGAGCTGATGCATGAGTTCGGAGAGAGCAATCTGTTTGGTCATGTGACTAACTGTAACTTCATCATTTTTAGCAGAATTGTCACAGGGGGACAATTGGATTTTTAGGAAAGTAATAACTAGAGGCCAATGTCATTTGAAAAGGCAAGGGGATGTCCTCCCATCTGCAGGTGGAAGGAGATCTGTGGGTAAGCAGCTGGAAAGTCACTATTTGAATTCATCATTGTCAGGAATTGCAGCCTCACTAGTTTTATTTCTGATAGACTGAAACAGGGATCTTCCTTGACAATGAGGTCACATGACCTCAGAACTTCTCAGCGAAACATACTCTGCCACCTGGAAGAATCAAAACAGATCTTTTTGTTGTTCTTGAAGGGAAAAATGTCTCTTAAAGTTTAAAACTAGCTAAAGATTTTTCTAAAATTCTTGTCAACACTTGTCTGTGCATTTATAAATTGACATTGGAAGGCTCAATTTTTATTTTAATGAATGACAATTTTAAATATGTGCTATGCAGATACTGCACAAACTTAAAAAATTAAAAAAGGTTAATAATGTAGAATTTTATAACATAACTTAATAAAGGTCTCCTGTGATTGGACTTTCATATTATAGTTTAAAACACATAGGTACGTTTAGAAGCAAGAAGCATCAATTAAATGGCAAATCCAGAAATTGAACTGAAGGCAGGAACATAGTTTTTAAGAATTAGAAATCACATACAGTGAGGAAAACAGTGCATCTATGTATCACTTAACAATGGAGATACATTCTGAGACATGCATAGCTTGGTGATTTTGTCCTCGTGCAAACATCATGGAGCGAACTCACAGAAACCCAGGTGGACTAGCTAGCCTACCGCACACCGAGGCTCTAGGATGCAGACTGTTGCTCCAAGACCTCACACCTGGACAGCATGGAACAGTCCTGAGTGCTGAAGGCAATGGTTACACAATGATATGTGTTTATGCATCTAAGCATGGCTAACCACAGAAAAGGTACAGTTGAAAAAGCGGCATAAAAGATGAAAATGCTACACCTGTGCAGGGTACCTGCCATGAGCGGGGCTTGCAGGGCTGGAAGTTGGTCTGGGTGAGTCAGTGAATGAGCAGTAAATGTTAAGGCCTCGGACGTCGCTGTACACTACAGTGGAGTCTGTAAATACAGTGCACTTAGGCACACTAAATTCAGTTGAACACTTTCTTATTCAATAATAAGCTAACTTTAGCTGACTGTAGCATTTTGTATTTTATAAAGATTTTTTAAATTTTTAAACTATTTTATAACACATAGCTTAGAACACACTTTGTACAGCTGTATAAAATATTTTATTTCTTTATATTCTTATTCTATATGATTTCTTCTTTTTTTAATTTTTGTTTTTTACTTTTTAAACTTCTCTGCTAAAAATGAACACACATTGCTGGGCGCGGTGGCTCACGCCTGTAATCCCAGCACTGAGAGGAGGAAGCAGGTGGATCCCCTGAGGTCAGGAGTTCGAGATCAGTCTGGCTAACATGGTGAAATGCCATTTCTGCTAAAAATACAAAAAAATTAACTGGGCATGGTGGTGCACGCCTGTAGCACCTGTAATCCCAGCTACTAGGGAGGCTGAGGCAGGAGAATTGCTTGAACCCGGAAGGTGGAGGTTTAGTGAGCCAAGATCGTGCCACTGCACTCCAGCTTTGTCAAGAAGAGCGAAACTCCATCTTAAAGAACAATAATAATACTCATGAAGACACAAACACACACATTAGCCTCGGCCTAAACAGCAATGATGAATATCCCCGTCTTCCACCTCCACATCTTGTCCTGCTGGAAGCTCCTTAGGGGCAGAAGCACCCATGGAGCTGTCATCTCCTAGGAGAACAACACCTTCCTCTAGACATTTTCTGAAAGAGCTGCCCAAAGCTGTTTTACAGTTAAGATTCAAAAAAAAAGTAGTAGTAGGCTCTATAATAAAAAGTATAGTAACTATATAAACCAGTAGCACGGTTATTTATCATCATGATCATGCATTATGCACTGTACACAGTTGTATGTGCTACACTTTTATATACCACACCATAGGTTTGTTGCCACCAGCATTATCACAGATATGTCCACAGTGCACCACACTATGGCATTATGATGGCTACCACATCAATACAGGATAGGAATTTTCCAGCTCCATGAGAATCTTACCCAACCATGTTTGTTTACGTGGTCCACTGCTGATTAAAACGTCTTTATGTGGTGCATGACTGTAAACATGAAATAGATATAACACATGCAAGTTTTCATTAGCCCCAATCGATCAATAAGGTGACAGACAGTTACTCGAATTACCTTCCTATCAATTATTTTCATGTGTGAAACTCAGATAAGGATAGAATGTATCCACTGTTGTGTGGATTAGTTGGATTAGAGCACATCAAATGGTTGACTTTAGATTAACTTGACATTAAAAAAAATTCACAAACATTAGCAGTTATTAAGTCACCATCCTTCCTTAGCCAAATGATTTATTTACTTATTTATTTTTTTTGAGATGGAATTTCACTCTGTTACCTAGGCTGGAGTGCAGTGGCATGACCTTGGCTCACTGCAACCTCTGTCTCCCTGGTTCCAGCAATTCTCCTGTCTCAGCGTGGTACCTGCCACCATGCCTGGCTAATTTTTTGTATTTTTAGTAGAAAAAGGGTTTACTCATGTTGGCCAGGCTGGTCTCAAACTCCTGATCTCAGGTGATCCACCCACCTGGTCCTCCCAAATTGTTGAGATTACAGGCATGAGCCACTATGCCTGGCCCCAGGATTTATTTTTTAAATATGAATGTTGCAGATCCATAGAAGATCAGATGATGTCACTTATCAATGCAATCTCAGGTTCAGATGCCCTGCCAGGGTGGGGGAAGGCAGGATTCTAAGAGGACGTCCATGCTCCTGAGATCCCCTTCCCTTGCAAGTGGGCAAGACCTATTATTGGCTCTTAACAAACAATGCTTGAACCTTAAAGGTGGTGGAGTGTCACTCCCATCATTATGTCACTTTACAGGGCAAAGGCAAAGAAATTTTGCAGTTGTAGAAAGGTCTCTAATGAGTTGATTTTTAAGTTAATCAAAAGGGAGTTTATTTGGGAGAACGTGACCTACTTAGAGGAGCCCTTAAAAATGTTCCAAGTCAGAGAAGGAAGCAGAAGTCCTCTCCTGCTGGCCTCCAGGAGGGTGCTGCCCCGTGTGGGGAGGGACAGGTGGCTGTGAGTTTTGGTGTGCTGAGTGTCTCAGCCCTACACCTGCAAGGAGCCGAATTGAAAGGAAGCGAATTACCAACTTCATTATGGATTTGGAAGATAATTTGAGCCTATGGTGAGATCATAGACCCAAGGAATCCTTGAGTGCTGCTTCTTGAGGCTCTGAGAGAAGACTGGGGTAAGGGATCCTTGACTCCTGACCCATGGAGCCTGGAGGAAACAGATATGTGCTGCTTTTAGCGGCTGTGTTTGTGGTCATTGGCTACTCAGCCATGGACACACTAATACAGAATGCTTCCTTATAGCAAGTTTCAATCCCTTATGCTGCAGTTACAGGTCCTATGTTCCTTTTTATCATAAGTTATTATGAAATATAGTTGGGTACCAGTAATTGCACATGAAACCTCATCTTCACTGATTTAGATGCATTTACTACCATCATGCACTCCCTAAGCTACTCTGACTTTTCAACTCGATCCATTTTCTCTCTTTATAAATAAAAGTAAGTGCATATTTTCTTGGCTTCAAAACAACCAATGATTTTTATCTATTATTTATGTATTGATAGCTATTCTGTAATCTTGGATGGAGCACCTCTTTCCTGCTGCATAGTTTTATTTTCTCTAGTCTCGTTATCCTGCTGATATTTCTCTTCTCTCTTTATAAATATATATACCAGTGCTCATATTGAATTTATTTCTGCTGTGATTCTTATATGGGGTTGATGACAACTTGGCATTTTCTACAGGGAAAAGCCAATGTCAGGGAGAATCAGACGCTGTCAGGACATTGATCCTACCCTCAATACCTGCAAATCCTCAGCTGGACTCATGTGTGTACCCAACAGGGGAGCTCATTCTACTGCTGTCCTCCTAACAACAGAGATCACCCAATCGAAAGGAACAATCTTATTAAAGAGAGTAACTAGAATTAGACTCATTTTGTTTTCAACCTCTCTAGGCAGAGTTGATGTTTTTTTTATAATAAAAAAAAACATTTAGGAGTTATTTCAATTACTAGCCAATTCAAGTAATTGATCTGGATTTATACAGTTCTGATTTTATAGCAAACACCTGAGAAGTTACTTGCTTAATTTATTCAGTACTACTTTAATTTCATCTTTGTGCTACTCCTTGTAAATATATACTTTGGACTGCTCAATTTCCCTTACTGTTCTAAAGTGCAGATGATAGATGTAATTTAATTTTAAAGTCAGATTTTTCATTTTGGATCCTATTATGCTCCTTGCAAAATCTATGTGATCTGATATCTGAAAATACAATGGTCTTTTAGGTGCTCCTGAACTACATGTGTCTAATTATAATTGTCAGTTATTTAGTACTGTAGAAAAAATGTTTAGCAGTGATTTTAAAGAAAAGGTGGCTCTTTATGGAAGGATGTTTATAAAGCACACATTTTCTTCAGTCCAGAAATACTAAACAGTGAGATACAGAAGATACAGAAGATATATATGTATATATTTGCAAAAACATACTCCTAGCAAATCTCATAATAAAGGACTTTGATACCGAAGGTTCTCTGCTCATACAAACATGAACTTAGTGGCGTACAGTCTTGGACTTCAACCTACAAGATTCCGTTTAACAGCTGAAGGCATTGTGTTGTAATGGAGAGCTACATCAAGGACAAGGAAACCTAGGTTGATAAATGGAGGTGTCTTCAACAATGAGAGATGAACTTAGTTTGAAGGAAAAGTCAACCTGGGAATGGTTGATGAGAAAACGATGGCAAAGAGGAATAACAAAACAAAATACAGGAACAGGGGTGCAGGTGAATGTGCACAGACAAGAAACAGGGTGGACTGGGAAGGAAGGTTCTGCACCAGAATTTGGGGAGGTGAAGTGGAGAGAGGTGGAGTCCACCGTCCGTGGCTGCCATCACGGGTGCCAAGGAAGGACGGATGAGAGTGAGTCATTGCTTAAATGCCAGAAAGCAGCCCTGCTGGTCATGGTGGTTACTCCTTTTAGTTACATCTAAATTGGAATCCATAAAATAAATGGATGAATGAATAGTTCAAGGGTTACAATGATGACTTCAGCAGGAATTTGTATCTGTGATACAAATGAGTTCATCTAATGCTCCACAGGGGAAAAGGAAAGCGATTCCTGGGTCTGTCTGCAGGAGCCGACCTGGGGAGCAAGGTCGAAGTCCCAGGGCAGGGGTCGACTTTAGTGAGGTTGTGACTTGGTGACACCAAGGCCTGCACAGGAAACACAGGATTTAAACTCAATCTTTTTGTTTTTTGGGAATGTATTTGCTTTCATTCGGCCTAAACAGCATTCGTGAGGGGAGTATACACACAGACATAGAGTTATAAAAGGGTACAGAGTATTCAGGAAGTGAAATAAAATTTACTTTTTAACTATACATATGTGACTGAAATACAAAGTATACAGAAGGAAATTGTTAAGGAGAAGCTGAAGAGAAAGGAAAAATATAGTTTCTATCAATTGCATTTACATTTCGTCATTATCATATGCCTATTTAGTACAAAACCATTGTTTAAGGCTATGACTGAGGAATTCCACGTCAAACTTTCCAAGAATAATTAGAAGAATTCTATTTATTTATTTATTATACTTTAAGTTCTGGGGTACAGAACTTGGTGCAGAATGTGGCGAAGCTCTTGTACAAATATTTGAGAAATAATATGCTTCATAGATGGTATTGTGAGAGACTGTATCTTATAATGGTATTGATACATTTGGGGGCTGTTGCCATTCTTAGATCGTACCTCTCATGAATTTCAAGTGTCTGCTGTATAGGCAAATGTTGAGACTATTTACACTTTTCCTTCTATCAAAGGCTGCAAACACAAGGGTCAAAAACCAACAGGCACGTCCAAGGATACAACCAACATGTGCACAGTGTACTCCATTTTGGTTTGAACAGCTTTGTTTTCCATACAGCGTCTCACCCCGACACGTTCAATTGTCTTTGTCTTTTCTCTTTGCCCTGTAAGCATTGCCACTGAATTCCACTATTTAAAATTCACATTTAGCTGGGCCTGGTGGCTCAGCCTGTAATCCCAGCACTTTAGGAGGCTGAGGCAGGTGGATCACTTGACGTCAGGAGTTTCAGATCGCTTGGCCAACAGGCTGAAACCCTGTCTCTACTAAAAATACACAAATTAGCTGGGTGAGGTGGCTCTCGCCTATAGTCCCAACTACTTATGAGGCTGAGGCAGGAGAATAGCTTGAACCTGGGAGGCGGAAGTTGCAGTGAGCCGAGATTGCACCACTGCACATCAGCCTGGGTGACAGAGTGAGACTCCATCTCAAAAAATATATAAAAATAAAAATAAAATAAATAAAAAGTTAAAATTTATGTTTATACACATCACCAGAGTGTGATTAGTAGTGTGAGAAAGCCCAGTCAAAGGAACAAAGCTCAAAAGTTACTAAAGGATAAAACTCACAGATATTCTACAGACTGTAGAATTTATTTCAACATTGTTATCACAGGAAACAAATTAAAATTTTCTGATTTAAAAGAAATAAAAATTACTTCTTTTAGGTGGTTGTTATATGAAATAACAGATGAGTATAATGAGTGCTTCAGCTTACATAAATATCAATGTGTTTTTTTTTTTGCATTGAAGCTCACATGATAACAATTTGTAGAAACGAATGTAGGAGGAATATTTCAAAATTATTTAGGTATAATTACAGATATCATTAAAGATGAATTGTTTTCCATGTAAAATAAGATTTCTGAGGAGCTAGTTTGTGACAGGATATATTATGATATCAATTTTCAAAGCATGCGCCTCCTCATTATGCTAGAAGGGAGAATATCTGAAATGATGAATCTGCTTCTAGACAAGGGTATATGTATATCAGGGCCCTACAAAGTCTTTTGGGACTGGTCTTTTCATATTGACATTACACACATAAAAAGTATGTCCTTTGAAAGGACATGGATGAAGCTGGAAACCATCATACTCAGCAAACTAACACAAGAACAGAAAACCAAACACTGCATGTTCTCACTCATAAGTGGTTGTTGAACATTGAGAACACATGGACACAGGGAGGGGACATCACACATTGGGGCCTTTGCGGGGGCAGGGGTGTTAGGGTAGAGATAGCAGGGGGTGGGGGGATAGGGGAAGGATAGCACTAGGAGAAATACCTAATGTAGATGACAGGGTGATGGACGCAGCATAGCATCATGGCAGGGGTATATCTATGTAACAAGCCTGAGCATTCTGCACATGTGCCCCAGAACTTAAAGTATAATTATGATTTTTAAAAGGTAGAAAACTCCAAATTGACAGCCCATCCACTTCCAAAATGCCCATCCCTGAGCCACTTTTGTTAACTCCTTTTGCATGGACATATGTGGAACTACCTATTTCCCAATACTGAGTGTTCACTTCTATTCACAAATTATCTCAAGGGAAAAAGTAGAAAAGGAAAAGCTGAGTGTCCTGAGACGTTTTGGTTCTGTTTGATCAGGTGGCCCCTGAGAGGTGAGTCTCTGACCCTTGGGAGGCAAGTCCCTGTTCCAGGCCAAGGGAGGGCAGAGTAGCCTCTACTTGCACTGGAGGGAAAACACCCATTTGCTAACTTAAGTTTCAGGTGATAGAGAAGAAGAAACAAACAAGAGGGTGAAGATCAGAAGAAAGAAGAAAAAAAGCAGAAGATAAAGAAGTAAAGGAGAGAGAGGATGCAAAGGTGAGGAATGAAGAGGGAAGGTGTAAATCAATGACCATGGGCAGGTGTGAGTAGAATGCATGATTCTAGGAAGGAGAGACTGAGGGTGCCAGGAGGGTGGGGGAGAGCAGGATGGATGAGGGTGCCAGGAGACTGGAGGAGAGCAGGATGGACACGCAAAGCCACTGGGCTCCATTGATCAGAATCCTGGCAGGGCAGATGTGTTGGGGGCCTGAGCATTGAAGGGGTTGTGAACTGGAAGATAGCAGATTAGAGAGAAGGATTTGGAAAACTGAGGGCATGGAGCGGCTGCAGTCACTGTAAGGACAAGTTCCCTGGACAAACAAGAAGGGTGGAGGCAGACTGGAGGAGATCTTTGCAGAAAAGGAATTCAAGAAACCGAGGCTCAGGTTGTTGCAAAAACCATCTACACAAATATTCTACAAGAATACAAGAAGACTTGATTCTACAAGAACTGAGTAGAAATATGGAGAGTATGTCCCTAAAATAGGATTCAGTGACTGAGGATGGGGGCGGGAGGATGTGTGCAGGGTGCGGGAGTGGCGAGACTTCTGTAGGCAGTGGACGCAGTGAGCTCGTGTCCCAGAATCAGAGGTGGGATTTGTAGGGAGCAAGAGAGAATGGCCTGAAGGAAGCAGGGCAGGGTAAGGGACACCTGCTCTGCTCCCAGCTGAGAGAATGAGCATGTGCCCTGAACCACGCTCCCTGTGCTGCTGGTCAAGAGGTGGGGAGGAGGATAGGGCTGCAGGGGTAGGTTCAGAACATAAACTGGGATGTAGAAGATGCTGACAATTGACAAGAAATTCCAGAAAACAGAGTAGATGGTCTCAGGGATTGAGGAAGGTAGGAGGAGGGATAGAGTAGAGGGGCTAGGGGTGTCAGCCACCTCAGCACCCAAAAAAGCAGAGCCCAGGCTTCATCAAAGTGACCAACAGCCATCAAAGGGAAAATGAGGCAGGCCAAGGTGAACGGAGATGGGTGTGGGGAGGAGCCTTTGAGCCTGGGAGGGACGGGAGAGATGGAGGGGCCGGTGGATGCATGCAGGGTCCTATTTCTCTCATTAAAAAATATTTTATCTTGACCCTACCTTCCTCACTAAATATTGCTCCATTTCTTTGCACCCCTTTGCAGCGAAGCTCTCCAAGAGTGTTCCTGACTTGACATCTCATCCCCACCATCCAACTACAACCACTGTCCTCGTCACCTGGCTCCATCCAATGCCTGCCACTCTGACCTCATCATTCTTGTTCCAACAGCAGCAGCGACAGCAGGTGGCTGAGCCCACGTCCCTCGGATTCAAGGGTGCTCCTCTGAGATGCTGCTTCCCTTCCTGAATGTTGCCACATTTTCAGTTTTATTTCTTGGTTCTTCCTTTTGGGGACTCAGTCCTGAGGCTCAGGACAAAGTTGTGAGTTTTCTTTGTCATCTTCCTACCCTGCTGAATTTTTCTTCTCACCTTACACTTATTATTTTATAACATGCTCCACAGTTTACGTTTAAAACGCATTGTTATTTAATGTAATATATTGGTATAACATGCTCTATAATTTACTTTGAAATGTATTTTCAAATCTCTTCCCAGGAAAATTCAAACTCTATGAAGGCGAGGATCTTTGCCTATGTTGTTCACGGATATTTCTCAATCATCAATAGGGGCACCTGGTTAAAAGTAGATGCTCAGGCTGGGCGTGGTGGCACAGGACTGCAATCCCAGCACTTTGGGAGACCAACTGGGCCAAGATGGCAAAACCCCATCTCTACTAAAAATCCAAAAATTATCTGGGTGTGGTGGTACACTCCTTTAATCCCAGGCACTCAGGAGGCTGAGGCAGGAGAACTGCTTGAACCCGGGATGTGGAGGTTGTAGTGAGCCGAGATCATGCCATATATTACGCCATTGCACTCTGGGCCACAGAGCAACACTCTATCTCAAAAGAAAAAAAAAAGTAGATCTTCGATCAATATTTATGTAAGAAAGTAGTAATTACAGAAAAATAAATAAAAAATGCACTTATGAAAAAGGAGGAGGCATTATACCCCTGAGAACAACGTTCCTGTGAAGGACTTCGTCTTCCCTGTCTAGAAGGTGGCAGTGTGCGGGTGGGTAAGCCTTGGAAATCTCAGAAACCATCTCTTTGAAACTCGAACATACACAACTGGTTACACAACTCATGTTACTTTATAATTTTGGAAAAACAAAGAAGTATCATCCTACTGCTTAAAATGGAAAGAAAACAATGTGTCACTTAGGCTTGGTAGTAAGTGATTCCTTTCTCTCTACCAACTGTTGCAACCAGCAAATAATTTGATTTTATTAGAAAAGGAGAATAATTGAATTCACTTACTTATTTCTTATTAATTAATTTAATTATTGTTAAAGAGAAGCCTTATCTTTCTCAAACATACATCTTCATTGTTACTTTTATTGTAAAATACCAAATGTTTTTAGTAACTCTTAAGTCTAAGTAAAAACAATGAAACCCCCTTCCTTAATTAAAAAAAGCAAAAAGAAGTTAAGTTGGAAATGGACCCATTCCCATGCTCTGGAAAAGCTTAGAACATGTGAAACTTTCTTAAAATCCCAGGAGTAATAGCTTTAATTCCAAAGTATTTATGAATAATTCTTGTAAGGTGAAATTTTCATACTGTGCACTGCCTTTTCATTTTATAGTCTCTTTTGAGATAAATGCTTTTCCTTTTGAATTTAAGAACACAGACAACAGATTGAAGCATCATATCTTCAGGGACTTTTAATGCTGCTGATTAAGAATATCCAAACAGTAAACTTCAAAATTACTTGTTGCATGTTGTTGTATTAACTTTTGACATACAAATAAAACAGGTATGGCCACCTTAACTGCATGGGTTATGGGCAGTTTTGCTTCTACTTACTCAGCTTTTCTATTCCCTGCACTGCAACTCCCTCACCCCAGGAGAATTCTAAATCGGGTTGTCCATTATGAGGCCTTATGACACAGACACTGGACAATGTGGAAGAGACGGGGATGGAGAGCAGGCTGGAAGGGAGCTGGGAAAAAAAGGTAAGTAGAGGAAATGAGTAAGAGAAAAACTCCAGACCTGGTAAAAAAAAAAAAAGATTGATTAAGAAGTGGTGATCAAAATTCATACCAAGCTGTTAATTATTATTTAACATAATAAAGATAGGGAACTGTTAAATAAGTTCGACTCCATTTTAAGGTAAAATAATGTATAGACATTAAAATTCACTCACAAAGCATTGCTAACATTGAAAAATGTTGAAAACGTGATGCTCAATGGAAAAATACAGCATACCTAACCTGTAAATGTGCATGCCCAGTAATCCATACAGCTATCATACACATTCACAAACAGACACACAAAACATGCACATATATGCAGAGAGGTTGAGAGAAATGGAAAAACTCCAAAATATTAAGCGTAGTTACCTAGTGCTCTGGGAGCTACGGTTTTAAATTTTTTTCTCTACTCTATTTTCAAAATGTTTCTAATTAATACAAATTACTTTTAATGTAACAGAAAGATGTATTATTAAACCAATGGATAAGACAATGACTTTTATA
Source organism: Saguinus oedipus (assembly GCA_031835075.1). Taxonomy (NCBI): domain Eukaryota; kingdom Metazoa; phylum Chordata; class Mammalia; order Primates; family Cebidae; genus Saguinus; species Saguinus oedipus. The sequence continues at coordinate 39,586,451 of CM063182.1, read as the reverse complement.
TTGTAGAAGAATAAATTACTATAGATTTTTATCATATTACACACTAAAATCTGTCTTTGCAATTTAAAGTTGAGACATTAAAAAATTATCTGCATATTTTATTTTCTCCGAAAGAAAATACACTCACATCCCAATTTTAAATTACTAATCTGAACATCAGAACAAAATAAAAACAACAAAATCAAAAGCATATTCTATAAAGAATAAGAATGTTAAAATATCAGAAGTTCTATTTTCCTGGAAAAATATTCTGGGTATGAAGATTTAGGCTCCTATGTCAAAAAATCTGTGTTTTATTTGCCATTTTGCCACTGTAGGCATTAATGAGTTTAACAGAAATACTGATTAATTGAGTTCTAGTTGGCACAATGCCAGATGACTGAGTATGCTAATTCCTGACAGTTTACTGCTTGAAACATGAATTTAATTTTCCTGATTTCATTAATCATAACTGTTATTTACCATATAACAGTGTAACCACATTCTTCTACCGAGAGAATTTGATTTCCATGGGTCATGCAGTATGAAATCCTGAGTCTGCTGACTCTCTGAGTAAAGACAAGCTTTATGTAGATTTTACTAGTGGGGTATTATGTAGACATCCTTGACTTAGAGTTAACTGCATTTATCTTGACACTTCAGAGATGCTGCCATGTTTCCTTGCTTTATACTTGCATTGCCAAATCTGTACAGATGAGATAAATACTGAATCTGAGAAGTATCTCCCTACTATTGAGTTTCATATCAGTATATATTAATCAAAAAATTTTTTTTCGAGACAGAGTTTCACTCATTGCCCAGCCTGGAGTGAAATGGTGCAATCTTGGCTCACTGCAACCTCTGCCTGCTGGGTTCAAGTCATTCTCCTGCTTCAGCCTCCTGGGTAGCTGGGATTACAGGCACGTGCCAACATGCCTGGCTAATTTTTGTTTTTTTTAGTAGAGACAGCGTTTCACCAGGTTGGTCAGACTGGTCTTGAACTCCTGTCTTTGTGATCTGCCCACCTCAGCCTCCCAAAGTGCTGGGATTACCGACGTGAGCCACAGCACCTGGCCTTCCTTTTTTTTACATCTAGACAAACAGTACCATATTTTTATGTCATTCACATCATATTGCGATATGGTTTAGATCTGTGTCCCCACCTAAATATCATATTAAAATGTGATCCCCAGTGCTGAGGTGGGACTTGGCAAGAGGTGACTGGGTTATGGGGGTGTTTTTAATGGTCTAGCACCATCCCTCCAGTGCTGTTCTCGAGATGGAGTTCTCGTGAGAGCTGGTTGTATAGCACCTGCCTCCTCTCTTCCTTCTCCCTGCTTGGGCCATGTAAGACACGCCTGTTCCCTCTTCATCTTCTGTCATGATTGTAAGTTTCTTGAGGCCACCCCAGAGGCTGCTATGTTTCCTGTGCAGCCTACAGAACCATAAGCCAATGAAACCTGTTTACAAATTATCCAGTTTCTGCTCTTTCTTTATAGCAATGCGAGAATAGATGAATACATGCTACTCCTAATATGCTGCCCTGTGTGTTCTTAATTGGTGAGGAGGAAAACAGCATGGGGTTCAAATGGAAGTCATGTCGTCATAAATGCGACTGCCTACTTCATGCTGCACTGGGGCCTGAGAATGGCAGACTGTTTTCTAATTTGCCATATTTTATAGTCCTTTTCTGTAGGGCCCTTCCCTGCAGAAGCAGTAAACATTTGCACCGCAGTAAACTCCAAAGTGCCCACATGACCAATGAAATCTGGAAAGACACAGTTGACTATTTCCTACACAATCTTTCAAAGCCTGTGTTTGCTTTGCCATGGCTTCTCTCTCTCTGCAAAAGACTGAACGTATTGCAGACACAGGCTACACCCTCAGGCTGGTGCCTGAAGTTAACAGGACAGTCAATGGAGCCACAACTGGTCCAGCAAGGACACGAGCCATGAAATGAACGCTTGTAAGCTTCTCAGATGTGGAGGTCATTTGTTACCGCACTGTACCCTAGCTATCCTGACAGTTACAAAGAATCAAGTAGAATTTAGAAATTTTTTATTTGCACAGAGAAATTTTTGTAACGGCATGGCAATGATTTGAAATATATATCAAGGGCTTCCTGTATATCCTGCACTTTCTTCAGGAAAAATAAAAAATGAGTAAGACATAGCTCTTTTATTACAAAAATAACTAAAGCAAGGTTGTCTACTGAATTAGTGTAAAATGATGGGATAATTACATGAGCTTCATGAGCTGAAGTTGTACAGGAGGTAGTAATTAATTGATGCAAGCTAGCTGGTAGACTTACAAGAAATATTTGCAAATGGAGTAATCATTAAACTGGGCCTTTAACATCACGAGTGTTTTTCTAATTAGGGAGGTGAGAAGGACATGGCAAGTTAAGTAAAACAACATAAACAAAGCTCATAAGATTTAAAAAGACTGGCCTACATTTGGAATAACATGTTAAAAACAAAAACTATGATGGTAAATCCATGCCAGATGAAACCTTGGTGAATTTCTGGACAAATATTCCACCTACGTATAAGAGGATACCCAAGTCCAGAAGTGGCAGGCGATTCACTTAATATTATGCCTCTGGAATTGGCAGAGGGGTCTTTCATGCCTGTTCTCTTTCTGTGCTGTGCAGGGGTGAGGTGCATGGTGGGGCCAGGTGGAGTTACGGAGCAGAGGGTGTGACATAGATGGTCCGAATGAATGGAATTTTAATACACTTAGATTCCTCATAATCTTCAAATACCAGGTGTGATATTCCATAGGTGAAATGTGGAGAGATCCAGTGGGGAAAAGGATACAGCATTGGGCCAAAGTGGAAAAGAGCTTATTCTTTTATAAAATAGCTTGTGTTACCATAATTGAGTGAGAGACTATTGGGTATAAAACAGGGATTGCTTCAGGCCTTAAAATTGATCAGCCTTTGGCTTCCAGCCAATCAAATCAAGCCATCATTGCATGGTGCGGTCTCTGCACATGTGTTCGTAGAAAAATTAGTGATTATATGTTGTCTGCCTCTGTGAAGTTAGCAATTTGTGACTGTCCAGTTGAATTTTAATAACGTAGTCGAAACTCAGATCTTAGCTATCTCTCACTAGAGATAGAAATAGAGGCTTTTTGTCAATGGAGTGATTTTGGACTCTATTTCCACTCTTTAAAATCATAATTCAAAGCAAAAGTTATATAATGTTTTTCTTTGATAAAGTCCACCGAATGAGGATGGACCTTATCAAACCCTCAGGATTTCATTAATATGAATAAAAACTTCAAAGGCTCTTCTTTTTTAGAAAAATGCTTAAAGTGTTTCATGCTTGACCTTGAATTTATAACAATGATTTAAAATGAACTCTATGCTATGTCTTACCTTTCTAATCAGTTTTTATCTTTGTTTCATTTTAGAGCAATAAATAAATACTACTCTATCTTCAGATAATAATTCCAACCATTTGTAGAAATGGAAGGCCTACTTAATTTTGAATAAAAGCACATAAAGCAAGGTGTTAACTGCATAAATGGACTACTTTCAAGAGTACTCTTAAATTAATAATTTTCACCAAGCTCTTGAAGGCTTATTTAAAACGTTACCTTTTTTTCTATGTATTTAATGCTGTTATAATCCTAAGAAGGATTTTTTTCTGTTGGTAATATTCCAAATAAAATGGTTCATAAGTGACATTACATTTTCAAAATGACTTTGAGGGCTACATTCCTGCATAACTTATTTAGGACTTAAAATTACTGAAGCATTTCTTCTAATGTTATGGAGAAATAATGTGACTTGCATGGTGCATTTTTGTTTCTATAGAACATTCCAGTAGGATCAGACTTATTATGACAATGTAAATCCGTATATTTTACAAATGGATTTGGAGAGTTGATCGACGTCAGTTTCGGCAGTGGAAGCAGAATTTTAAAGAATAATGACATCAATTCCTTCTACTCCACACCTTACTAGTGCTATGAACTGTTCCCTTAAAGACCTTATGACAAGGGAAATTTTACATTATTTGAGTGTTTATGTGATATTCATCTTCTCATTCATGCACACTCAATCAGAAGCTCTGAGTGCTATGATCCAACCTATCTCTACAAATGCATAACACAGTGCCAGACACACAACAGGCTCTCTAAATCTGTGTGCAGCAGAGGAGTACGTGAGAAACCCACCATTCAAATTCTCAAGTGAATGCCATTCAGTGCCACTCGCCAATGAGTTTTTCTAGTTTTCCTTCAACACCTATCCATGGCAACCTATATTCACTCGGACCATTTTTTATTATTCTCTTTCTCTGTAAGATTTTTGGTCCCAAAATGCTTCTTTTTATAAATATCTTTGGAAATCATATGATATTTTATTTATAGGTGTGTGGTAAAGAATTTGGCAGCAACCTCAGAAACATCTGGATTTTGTCCTTGGTTTCTGGGAAGAGAATCTTTGTGGTACTTACATCTTTGTTTAGGGCAGGGACTGCCACAGTTCGGTATTAGGGCAAGGCTGACTACACCTAACAATCTTAGGGTGAAGTTTGGCCGTGCCAGAAAGACCAACCATGTCATTGATGGTGGGAGCTTTGGTTTATTCGATGTCAGTTGACGTGAAGACCAAGTTCAACCATTGGGCAAGCAATCAATGAGTCATGCCTACATAGTGAAGCATTAGTAATATCTCTGGACACAGAAACCTGGGCAGTCTTCCCTGGCTGAAATCCTCCCTGAATATTGCTGCACAGTGATGCTCAGAGGTCAATGCATCCTGACTCTGCAGGGAGGAGCAGGAGAAGCTGCACACTTAGAACCTTCCTGGGTACAGCCTCAGGTATTTATTATTTAGATGTTTAATGTGCATTCTTCTTCTGTAATAAACCGTAACAATGAGCGTAATAGCTTTTAGTGAGTTCCATAAGTACTCCTAGTGAATTATCAAGCCTGAGTGTGGTTTTGGGAAACCTAGATGTGGAGTTTGTATCAGAAGAAAGAATATACTTGTGGAGGGTCATGCCCTGGGGCTTTTCAGTTTGTTAGCTCTGCGTAATAGGCAATGCTTTAAAAAATACCTTTCACATTGATCCCCTTTGAACCCTAGAATCTAATACATATTGAAACCCTCATTTGACAGAGCAGGCAGTAGACAGGCTGAGTAGTGACAGTACCAGCTCCTGTTCTCCAACTGCCTGCTCTGTTTCAGCCAGACCATTGTGAAGTTACTGAGAACTCTGTGTCCTGGGAAACACCCAGGAACACAAAGATCTTTTAGACTCTCACCACAGCCAGTAAGTAGGAGGCAATTTCAGTTCCTTTTTATTTTATGATATATTAAAAAACTATCAGTCGAAGCGGATCCAATGGTTACATGTTACTAAAGCAGTAGCACTTTTTTTTTTTTATTTGAATGCAGGGGTTTGTTAATATATATTTTAAAATGTACTTGAAGTTCCTTCATGCAAGATACCTTGTGCATAAGTTATGCCGGTGGCCTGGTTTACCAATGATATAAGAAAACATGCATATGCATTGGCAACCATATTACTCACTGTGTATGAAAATAATAGACACTATCAGTTATATTCCATGGATTTTTACTATAATCCTGGTGTGTATTATTTCTACTTTTTACTTTTTAAAAACATTTATTTATTTTACTCTAAGTGCGTACTATATCTGGCATTTCTCCCCATGAATAGGAACACTATTATTTTTATTTTTAAAATTTTTACAAAGGTGAGTGGAGTTAAGATCACAGAACTTTGAAAGATGAACTAAATGCAATACATGGTAATAGCAAAGTCCACATATGAACCCAGATCTGCTTGAATGGAGAGAGTAGAGCTGTTTTACACTGCAACACCTAACTCTAAACGTAGTTCTCTGGTGAATAACCATGTGCTCCCTAAGAAAAACATGCAATTATGAAAAGATCCAAAGCTTGCTTTAAGTCCAGGTTACCACTAGAAATCTAGGCCCTAAATATAGAATAACTTTTAAAAATCTATCTTCTAGTTGACATACTTCATACAGAATGAAATGACACATGAAAGACAAAGCATGGAAAGCAAGACAGATATGTAAGTTTTCCCTGTATGAACTGGCGAGCTTGCTCCTTTCCCCTCTCTTTTCAGTGTCAGTTGTAATGCCAACTTCCAGTGAGCTCTAAAACAGGATGTGGTTTTCTATCATATGCCAAAAACACACGCTCTAGCACACTGTGCTTGGTTCCTTCATGACTCCTCGCCTGTTTCTTGGCAAGGATGTTCACTTGTCTAACGTGATTGCAGTTGCCCATGGTTTTCTTACAGAGACCAATGCACCGTGTACCTGTTAAACCTTCCTTTGTTCTACATGAATACTTTACCTTAGCAAGGGTAACTTCCGGGACCCACAACTTGAATAAAAGTATAATATGAGCTTCGTTAGCAGACAGCATCGCTCATGGCGAAAATGACACTGATTGATAAATTGCATCTGACCTGGGGTACTGTGAATGAACAACCTATAACATTTGGGAAGCCACAGATTTGGACTCGTGAGGGCTGTGCCTTTGAACATGGACATGAACATGGACATGGACATTCTGAGATTGAATTCCACGTGAACACTGCTTGGAAATGGCTCCTATGGTGTGTGGGTTTCTGAGCTGAACTGACCTCACATTAATCTAGATGAGGCTTGTTCTCTTGGATATGTGCATGGCTCTCCTGTTACTTGGAGGTCCAGATAATACAGTTTTGGTTTTGTTTCGTGTTTTGTCTGAGGTAAAGGTTTTACCAAAAATCTTCTCATTTTTCCACTGGCCCATTGAGCCTTCTGTCTGCTTATCTTTCTAAATGTGCCTGATTACAGATGCAAACTATAAAGCTACTTGCTCTTAAACGTCTAAGTGAGCCTAAGAAAACGCACAATGGAACTCATAGCACCCAATGTGTCGGCATTCCAGGATCTCCTGGCTTCTGGAAAGCCAACCTTCATACTCTGGTTTAATATTCGTTTTCATCTAAAACCAATGCAATCATTCCATGTCCTAACCCTTGCTTGCTAAATCTAAGTTTTCTCTCCCATGTGCCTTTCTTTTTGCCATCAGTGAAAACATACTATCATTTTTCTTCAACTTTTTAATCCCCCTGCTGTGAATTTAATCCAGTTCTATATTGCCTTCTACCTCTCTGACATCATAGCAGGTTTTTCCAACTATTCTCCAAATTATGACAAGTCACTGCCTTAACCTACCTAATATACAGCTTCCACTTAGGGACTATGATGTCTTTCAGACCGGATTTACACTCTGCTGGCTGTCACCCACCCAAGGGCTTCTGCCAAGTGACCTCACTTGCTTCTTCAGATTTATCCTCTTATGTGGTCCTTTCGTTTTCTCTTCCTGCATCTCTCACTTGTCTTTTATGATGCTTTCTTGGAATAACTGTTCCTGCTCATAATTCAAATGTCAGCCTTTCTCCAGAATTCAAAGTTCACCTTTTCCAGAGCTTAAAACTGTTTGCTGCCTTAAAATTCACCTTATTTTTGAGATTTTCAGCACCTATATTTGTGGTATATTTTACTTATGCTAGAATTTGCTTACGCATGGCTTTACTATGTCTATTTGCTGAATAAATCAAATCTCCAAATATTTCTTTAATTGTTTGTATTAAACATGCTTTTCTATGTAGAAATTCTAATGATCTCCAAAACATCTGCGTATGGGAGGTTAGGAGAATGGATTAAGTTTCCTTTGTAAACGAGGAGGTTATACACAGAGAAGCTAACTGCCTATCACAAAAGCACTGGCTGCCATCAAAGGGCAGCGTTAGGGCAAGTGTCAAAATCTCTTGGCCATGAGTTTTATGCTATTATTACTGTGTCCTAGTTTATTCCAGGACCTATAGCAAATTACCTTACTTTGGGAATGTTTAAACAACGGAAATTTATAGCTCACCGCTCTGGAGGCTGGAGATTACAATATCAAAATGACAACAGATTTGGTATCTTGTAAGATTTGCTTTGTCACTGCCTCAAAGATGGCACTTACCTGTGCCATCCTCACATGGAAGGAGAGGCAAAGGAGCACCCCCAAGCGTTTCAATTAAGGTGCTAAGGCTCATACCTGTAATCCCAGAACTTTGGGAGGCTGAGGCAGGCAGGTCACTTGAGGTCAGGAGTTTGAGATCAGCCTGGCCAATATGGTGAAAGCCCATCTCTACTAAAAATACAAAACCTACATGGGCCTTATGGCAGGTGCCTGTGATCCCAGCTGCTCGGGAAGCTGAGGCAGGAGAATCACTTGAACCCAGCAGGCAAAGGCCACTGCATGCCAGCCTGGGCTACAAGAGTGAGACTCCGTCTCAAAAAAAAAAAAAAAAATGCTAATCCCATTCAAGTGGGTAGAATCTTCATGACTCAGTCGCTCCCCAATGGCTCCACCCCCCACCTCTAAATACAATCCACATTAGATACTGAGCCCCAACATTTGAATTTTAGGGGGACACCAACATTCAGGCCACAGCAAAATTTCCATTCATAGCCTACATGCTAATGGAGTGATGGTATTTGCTGAGTTTCCCTTATATTTCTCTAAAATAAATTTCCCTCTTTTGGTATACTGATAACTACCCTTCTCATGTTGCTCAGTTTGAGCTGGAAACACATGTTATAGGATACTAGAATTATAAATAGCAATATCTACAAGTAATGTCAAAGCCACGTTAATTAACTCCTCATGTTTCTCTCCTGTCTGGGAATGTAATTAAAATAATTAAAACTGAAAGGAATTTTACCATCATCTGTAGTCATGTTGGCGAGACAAATCTCCACCATAAAACACAGTAATACTTAATAAAAAAAACAAGTAAAATGTTTTTAAACATTCAATTCATGAGTTTTCTTCCAAATAAGGATATGATTCCATATACAAGTGTTTATTTATACACTGAAGATATTACATTAAGACTTTAATTCACAAATACATACACATTTAAGCCTAAACAAGTAAAGCATTATTCCTAATTCTCGTTTTTTTGCCACAGCTTTTTAACACCATTTGCAATTACCTATAACTATATATATATATATATATATATATATATATATTTTTTTTTTTTTTTTTTTTTTTTTTTTTTTTTTTGAGACGGAGTTTCGCTCTTGTTACCCAGGCTGGAGTGCAATGGCATGATCTCGGCTCACTGCAACCTCCGCCTCCTGGGTTCAGGCAATTCTCCTGCCTCAGCTTCCCGAGTAGCTGGGATTACAGGCACGCACCACCATGCCCGGCTAATTTTTTGTATTTTTAGTAGAGTCGGGGTTTCACCATGTTGACCAGGATGGTCTTGATCTCTTGACCTCGTGATCCACTCGCCTCGGCCTCCCAAAGTGCTGGGGTTACAGGTGTGAGCCACCACGCCCAGCCTATAACAATATTTTTTAAATGAATACTTCTTAAAAGAAAACTGCTGTAAAAGGCTAGCTGAGCCCTGTGGATAGGCATCTCTCTCCTTTTAATGGAATACAGAACATGTTTGCATTTCATTTACCATTGCTTAGCTGACATGGTTTGTTTTAATAAATGGAGGCATTTCCAAATGCTTAACAGTATGTTTAACTGATTAACTGGTATGTTTAAATAGCATGTTCGTGTGATATTAATATTTTACACATTTCCTGTTGGGCGCCTGGCGTGATAAAGCATCATGATCCAATGTGTATATTTCTTTCTTTAAATGACCTTTTTAGTTCTGGTGATGACACAAGCCATTGAAAACATCCTACAATCTCTTCTTTCCATCCCTCAAAGCCCAAGTCATTATTTGGAATGGGACTCAGGAAATGATAAGCTTATAAGATTTCTACAGATACAGCTGTTCTCAAAGCTACTCCATAAGGTGGACTGTGGCCACTGTGAAGTCACAGGGACTCTCCTGATGTTGCAAAGGTGCAAAGCTAGGATCCTTTCCTTCGAGGATGGCTCACAAATCCATATTATGAAGGACTCCAATTTGGTATTAATCAACTAAATTTACCATGCCACTAAGGACTGACTTCTGCTGTAACCTCTTGCTCCTCTGCAAGACATGGCAAAGTTCTCATTCTCCCACTGGACATACGCATGTATAATTTTGTAAGTACCACCATTTTCATGTAAAACTATTTTTCTTATACCATAAAAGTTGTGAGTTAGTGAATAATTTTAACTCTGTGCATTAATTAATGCGCTTGTAGGACTGCTGTTTATTTTTTATTTTACCAAGCACTTTAAAAAAACTATTGTAATCATTTTGATTTATTGATTGATTGATTTCCACTATACTCTTTCTACTGAGTGGTGGAAGTAGGCAGAATAGTTCACTGGTCTTTGGTCTTGCCAATTGGATACACAGACAAAATAGTGAATTAATCTGTGAATAAATTAATAATCAGCTAGCTAGCTTAAGGACCTAGACCGTATCATTAAATGTCTTGAAATCAGGGAAAACTTGACCAGTCTAATTAGGTAGCCTAGAAGGACAGATTGGATGTCTCTTCTAGTGAACTTTATAATACCCTCAATTTTTTCCATTCTTATGTTTTAAGGATTCTTATTCAGGAGTAGTTTGCTCTTGAGTCTTCCTGGCTATAATTTAAATATCTAAACAAAAGATATCTTATCTGCTGAAGAAGGTGGCAGAATAAAACAGATATGTGTTAATATGTCTCAGACAACGCAAGGCTTGTGAGAGACCTCAATCTTGTAATGAAGCAGGTGGATATCTGAAACCTAAACACCAAGTTTAATCTATACATATATCTATATATTTATATATCTATGTCTATATATAATATCTTGGTTAATGCTCGCAGAAATCTAGAGCTGTGTACTATACTTAATTCACACAGTTGTTATTACAATAGCCACTTACGTAAACGACGGTGCAGGAACCCTCCTCCAAGGGCCAAGAAGCTTCCTGTGTATATGAAACACAACTCATGTTCCAACTGACCTTCCCTCAATTCCAGGCTTTCATTTCCGTGATTGAAGAAGCCTGGACCCCTGGCCAGATCTTCCCTAACCTCTCCTAAAACCCTGTGTCAGCTCCACCTGCTGCCCAGACACCCTTAGACCCAGTCTTTCTATGTCTTTTCTGTTGTTTATGTCACTGTAGAGACCCAAGGTTCTCAGACCACACACCTCACCCTTCCTGCTCCCATCCTGATTTGACCCTGCACCCTCATCTGTCCTTATCATCCATTGCCATGTCTCCCATGATGGTTAATTCCTTGCATGCACAGTATTTAAATTATGCTAGCTCTCCGTTCAACATGCACGAAGAAAACTTACCACCACCACCAATTCCAAATGCATATCTTCAGCCCGAACCCTGTCCTGAAATACAGGTTTGAGTGTCCAATGGCCCACTCAGCTCACCCAGTAGGGACCTGGAACCTCCTATGCATATAAACAAGTTAACAATAGTTCTCCACAAATCCATACCTCTGCAATCCTCCCATCTCATGAATGCAGACTTATCCTTCCTAAAAGCCTGGGGGCACACCTGACCCTCCGCTCTCTCAACCCACATCCAACATGTCGGCAGCCTCTGTTTGCTCTACCTTCAAAACAGGTAGAATCTGATCAGTCTTGTTTCACGGCCAATGTGCTCACCCAAGCCGCCATCTCCTCCAGACTGGACCTTTAGCATTGTCTTCTAACTGGTGTTCTTGCTTCCGTCTTTCCAACATCCTCCCTCTCTGATCAACACCCCGGAACCAGAGTGACTGCATTACAACCTAAGTCACATTACTCTTCTGCTCAGAGCCCGATGGCTTTTCAACTTTCTGCTCACAGCATGCCTATGGCTTTCCAACTCTCTGGAAGTAACAGCAGCAGGAATACTTACAGTGGCCTGAGGGTCCCTTCGCGGCTGCCACCCTGGCACGACCTTAGGGACCTGGTATTTAGGGTCACTCTCCTTGTTCACGAGCCACAAGCTCCAGCTCCACTGTCTCCACACCGTGCCCTTAAATATACAGGTGTGCTGCACCCGAGGCTTCTGCACTGACCCATCCACCCTGCTGTCTCTCTGCTGCTCTGCCTAGCACTGCATGCATGCCTTCACTCAAGGGTCTGTTTTTCAAATTGCAACATACCCCATTCTCCTTCTCTGCTTCATTTCCTTCCATGGCATGTATCACCTTGTGGCCATACTATATCCTGTACAATAAACTTAGATAATACAGAGACTGACAGGTTCTACAAAATTGACAGTTTTGTTTACATGGATTCCTTTATTTCGTTTCCTCCTTTTCTCCCATCCTGTCCTGGCTTCCTAAAGCAAGTCTCACCTTGGTTTTAACTTGCATTCCCCTAAACGGCCAGTGAGGCTGAATACCTTTGACAGGCTTCACAATCTTTTATCCTTTCTTTCTGAGACTGCCTGACTTTGTTCACAGATAGAGATAAACCTACATATCAGATATAAACAGTGAGAGAAAGTATCCACTTTGCCACCGCTGAGGTAACTCAGGGACAGCTCTGCCTTCCTAGTTGCCACAGCAGGAAAAGTGCACAGCTGTGGGGAGCCAGGAGCCTGTGGGGGAGCCCGTCCTGGCAGGAGCCACCCCAGCAGAAGCACTAGAGGGCAGCTCGGGGCCAGGGGTTTGATGTCAGGGAAGGGAAAACGGGAGCTTGCCTTATTTCCATATCAACTGCCACTTAATTTCTACATTCCATGCTTTTATTAATTAGCCTCCTGATCTAATTTTCTATCAGTGCTTGAGGGGCATGGGAGCTGGGGAGGGATAGCCTGGGGAGAAATGCCAAATGTGGGTGAAGGGGAGGAAGGCAGCAAAACACACTGCCATGTGTGTACCTATGCAATTATCTTGCACATTCTGCACATGTACCCCCAAACCTAAAATGCAATAAAAATTAAAAAAAAAGAAAAAGAAAAAAAGAAAATCTATCACGTAGTTAAAGGCAATATGTGCTCTCAAGTATAATATGAGCAAAAGAGAGTGGGCTAACTATATGCCATCCATATACTGTAAAAATTATAAAAATAATACATAACTATAGAAAAGGTATACAGAAATATATTAAACAAAAAGTAGGTGTCTCTTCATTGCTTAACTGTAAGCATAGCCCCTCGGTATAATGATTATTATGTTATCTGCTAATAACATGCACTCTATAAACAGCTAGATTAAAAACAGAAGATTACTCATTGTGATTAAAAACAGAAAATTACACATCTTTTCACAATTTGAATCTTGGTTAAAGACGCTCTTCCAGAAAGTCAAGAAGAAAATGTTAAACAAATTTCTCTTTCTAGCAAATTAATAGGACACTTAAAATTATTAAATTTTATAAACCTGCTATATACCAATATTTCTACCTTATACATCCTCAGATTTCTTCTTTTATTTTTTCTACATGAAGATTCATAGCATTTCTTTCTGAGAAATTTTACATAGCATGTATGTAAAATGACCAATGCCTTATGGATACCTCTTTTTTTCCCCAGCTATGCATATAACACTGTACAAAACATTCATATGCATATATATTTACATGTTGGTGGACATTTCTCTCAAATAAATTATTAGAGTAGTGATTGAGGGATTAATGCCTAAGAAAAATTTAACTTTTGAGAGCTATGGCCAAATTACCCTCCAGAAATTCCCAGCCATTTCTCTCCAACTATCTGTAACTGCAGATCTGTTAAAAACTCTTCCATCATTTTCATGTCACCCAGGCTGGAGTACAGTGGCGTTAACTCGGCTCACAGCAACCTCCGCCTCCCAGGTTCAAGTGATTCTCCTGTCTCAGCCTCCGGAGTAGCTGAGATTACAGGCATGGGGCACCACGCACAGCTGATTTTTAGTAAAGATGTGGTTTCACCATGTTTGTCAGGCTGGTCTCAAACTCTTGACCTCATGATCCACCCACATTGGCCTCAAAGTGCTGGGATTATAGACATGAGCCACCACACCCAGCATATTTTAGCTTTTCCTTATCTGAATATTAGAGGAATATTAAGCATTCTTTGATTAATATTCATTTCTATATTCTCCTCTGTTAATGTCCTATGGCCATTTTAATCATCTATAAACAGATATTAATTTTAGCCACTCAGAAATTGCATTCTTGTTGTAAAACATACACAGGAGAAAAAGAAGCTTTCCCAATATTTTCACCACTCTCTGTCTTAGGTTCTCTAGACACTTGAGTTTAATGTTCTGTTTGCTAGTTTTTTTTTCTTTTATTTCATATATGTAGCTTTATATGTATTTATAGATGTAAAATTTTGTTTTATGTTCTTAAATATCAGTTAATTTTGTCTCATTCAATGTGTTATAATTTAAAAAAATTTCAATGCCTATAAATCTCTTTGTGTATTATTCCATGACATAACTATATTAAGGTTATTTGACAATTGTCCTATTAATAGGCATTTATAATGTTTTCAATTTTTTAAAACAAATAATACTTTGCTCAATAGACTTTTTATTTGCCTTCTAATGCAAATCTACAAATATTTTTCTAGAATGTGAACCAAGGCACTACATTAATATTAGAGAATATGTATTTTATCACATAATAATATCAAATTACTCTCCAAAAAAAGCTATAGATTTATAGCCTTACTAGTAGTATTTGAAAATCACAACATAATAGTTGATATTGACAACTATCATTTCTAAGATAATGAATTAAAAACTTGCATAATTTTTCTTTAACTGACATTATTTGATTACTAGTGAGGTGGAATTTATTCTGATATGCTTAATAAACATTCATTTCTCCATCACAAATAATGCCTGATTTTAATTTTTTTAATCTATTAGGTTATTATTATTGATTCATAAATAATTTTTATATATTGGGAATATTAGTCTTCAAATTCAGATTATATATGATACATTTTTTTTCTCATTTTACCATTAGTCTCAACTTTTAATCTTTTCATACAAATTTAATTTAACCTTTTCATACAGAGGTTAATTATTTTCATACAGGTAAACTTGTCTCAAGCCATTGCTTTTGAAATCTACCCTTCTAGTATTTGAGCATGTGGATAAAATGGTGGATAACATAGAGATGAGATGTAAGAGTTGTTAACATGAAGTAGGAAGCTTATGAAGACTATTACACAATTAGCTTGTGAGCCAAGACCCCTTTCTCAAAGAAAATAACAGGTGTTCATTTTCAAATAAAGATACCATAAATTACCATATCCCTAGTCTTCTGAAAAACACACCCTACATTTTGCCATTTTCTGTTTGTGAACTACATACCGACACTATTTCCTGTGCAATGGTGTGCAGTCAGTACAGTGGCTAATACATTATTCTGGGTATATTATACTGCTGTTTTAGGATACAACTTGCTGAAAGACCAATTCCCTTTTTGTTTTCTCAAATTTGTTTCCTTGTTTATTTGTTCTTTTCCTCATTTCCTGTCGCTTTAACCCATGTTTGGATTCTCAATGGCTAATGTCAATGTGAGATCGTATACTTCATTCTGCCTCAATGGCTAATGTTAATGTGAGATCATATACTTCGTTCTGTTTGTTGTTGTTTTTAGGCAAAAGACCAGCTGCGAACTGAGCAGTCTGGGTCTCAGGTCACCCTGTAAGTGCTGTTTGGCTCATTCTCAGTTCTCCCAGCATTCCCCTTGCTGAAGCACCAGGTGCCGTGTTGGCAAGATGTCCCTGCTTCAGTGACTCCCAGCTGTTCATTACCACCTTCCTGAAGTGCCCAGTTAAATCACATTATCTGAATCCTACTGTGCAAATGAAAAAGCTGCAGGACAAGGCAGGTAAAACGTGCTCCTGGGTGCCTGAACTAGGTAATGCTCTGCCAGGTCGCTGAGAGGCTGACCTCAAGAACTGAGGTTGTCAGTTTCAGAATTTCTTGATAGGTTTCAGGGAAAAGGCATTCATCTCATGCCAGTTTCCTTCATCTATTCATTTTCTCTTATTTTACTTGAGTTTATTTCTTGAGCCCTTCATTCATTTGAGCTCTTCCTACTTAGAAGGCCTTGTTCTCACTATTAACAGAGTGAACAGGTAACCCTCAAAAAGGGAGAACATTTTTGCAAACTCTACATCCAACGAAGATCTAATATCCAGCATCTGTAAGAAAATTAAACCTATTTACAAGAAAACAGCTCCATTAAAAAGTGAACAAAGGACATGAACAGGCACTTGTGAAAAGAAGACATTCATGTGGCCAACAATCACATGGAAAAACCCTCAACATTTCTGATCAATGAGACACCATCATACATGAATCAGAATTGTTATATTAAAAAGTCAAAAAACAACAGATGCTGGCAAGGTTGCAGAGAAAACAGAACACTTATACAATCTTGGTGGGAGTGGACATTAGTTCAACTATTGTGAAAAGCAGTGTTATGATTTCTCAAAGACCTAAAAAGAGAACTGCCATTCGACCCAGCAATACCGTTACTGGCTATATAGCTGAACAACAGCAATCATTCTATCATAAAGACACATGCACACATAGGTTCATTGTAGCTATATTCAAAATAGTGAAGACATGGAATCAACCTAAATGCCCATCAACGGTAGACTGGATAAAGTAAATATGATACATATATACCATGGAATACTATGCAGCCATAAAAAAGATGAGATCATGTTCATGGCAGAAATATGGTTGGAACTGGAGGCCATTGTCTTTAGCAAACTAACATAGGAACAGAAAACCAAATACCACATGTTCTCACTTATAAGTGGGAGCCAAACGATAAGAACACACGGACACACAGAGGGGAAAAGAAGACACTGAGACCTACCGGAAGGTAGAGTTTTGGAGGAGGGAGAGCATCAGGAAAAATACTAATGGGTACGAGGGTTAATGTCTGAGTGATGAAATCGTCTGCATATCAAACCCCCATGACACCAGTTTACCTATAGAACATGTATTTCTGAACTTAAAATGAAAATTAAAAATAAATACATACATACATGAAAAGCCTTTTTCTCAGTATTAAGAATACAGAGAAAAATAAGATGGCTCGAACCAACGTAGCCCTCGATTAGACTGGGAGCAAGAAAAGCACAAATGACTGTGGTAAGACTGCAGTCCATCAAGGCAGAAATCTGCCTTTGTAGTTTCTGGATGTTCGAGAGACAGAGAGGGCATTCATTTAAGCCAGACTGGTTGAGTTTGGGGAGGTCACTGATCTTGGAGACAACTAAATCTGACTTTGGATTCTAGAAAAAGAACAGGGCAATCTTGAGGGCCGTGTTGGTGACGTAGGTCTGTTTATACACACTGTGCAGCGATAGCAGGTCTCTGTTAAAGTAGCATCAGCAAAACTTTCCACTTGCCTCCCCTCAAACTTAGGAATATCCCTGCACAAACCTCAGCCTGCCGCCCTTCACTGTTCTCTCTTAAGGAGGCCTACTCCTTCCCCTGGGGGTGTAATCTGTCATCTCTATGTCCTATAAAGTTCAATTACCTAGTGTCCCACAGCCATAGAGAAGACTTTCCTAACCTTCCTGCAATTTTCTAAATGTTGAAGAGCATGTTTATTTTATTACTAGAATGCTCAAGGGCCCTGTGTCCCTGGACTGCCTGTATATTGGAAATACAGCTGCCTAAATCTTACTGAAAGTGAAGTTTTTAAAAATTGCCTTTGTTTAGAACTCTTTGAAGACATACCTTTCAGTGACTTCTACAGTCATTACAGGTTTTATCCCTGGATCAAACTAAGTAATAGGAAGCCAGAAAGCTCAGGCATCAGTGCTCAAACTTACAGATTTATGAAGTTGCATCAAAATACACGCTCGAGGTGTTCATTGAAGATATACAAGCAGCATCCCATGAAGACGTTGCTGCATCTGCGATTGAGGTCTTCTCAAAAGCATCATTCAACAGATTAATTCCCACGTGTGGAATATGTTTTCCGGCTTCCTAAAGTAACTCATGTTTTTCCTCTGTGGATAATGAAAACTCTACAAGTCCTTCATACAACAAATGTGACTGGCACCCACGGCTCTTGGCAATGGAGATGAGAACACAATATGTCTGTGATGGTGAAGGATAGGGTTTGGAGGGAGATGCAGACTTTAAATGAAGACACAAATCAAAGAAGGGTGCAATTTCGGAGAATGAATAAAGCCATTAAGCAAACAGAAAAGGATGGTGAGATCCACGGTGATGGTGCCCACCAGTGATCTGATTAAGACTTGGGAAAGACCTTGTCAGGGTGACATTTAACCTGAGAGCTTCTACCAGGAGGGATGTCTAGCTACAGCATCTCAATGAGAGGAATGGATGTAAAGGCTGGCATGAGCTGGGACTGCTGACAGAGCAGAAGAGCAGGTACAGAAAAGTACCTGGGGACCAGATCCTAGAGGGGCTTCAGGAACACATCGTGGGGTTTGGAAATTATTTGATGTAAAATGGGAAACTGGAGAATGGACTGTAGTACACTGGGAAAGGAGTGGAACAGCGAGGTCATTCGGGAGCCACTACAATGGTCCACATGGTTTGAATTGAGACCACAGCTGTGAAGAAGGATAAAAGGCAATATGTAGACTATATTTAGGATGCTGAACTCAAAGAATTTGCTGTTCTATTAAGCGTAGAATGAGGTAGTAAGAAGGACCATGAGTGACATTTTGGTAACTTCTGCATAGAAATGGTCTACAAAGTTATGGATTGGAGGAGTTAGTGCAGGAGGGAGTAAGATAAGGGAGGTGAGTGGGTGGAAAAGCTTGAACTAGGTTTCCAGGCTCAACAGCATGGGAAGTTGGAGGAAAGGAGAGTAAGCAGCAGGCATGGAAGGAAGGAAAGCAGGACAGGCTCCTTCAGAAGGAACATGTTGTAAAAAAGTAGCCCAATTCTGAGAGGAGGAAGGGGAGGAGGACCAGAGTTTCCTCACTGGCTCTGGAGCACTGAGGTGGATGGTGAATTCCAGGAAAGCAATTCCAGCTGAGGTCTAGGTACAGGGCAGAAGGCTTCTCGAATAGATTGAAGAAAGAAAGGGAGTCAAGTAAGTGGACAGAACCAGTGAAGACCTCCTCAAAAGCTCTGTGGTAAAGGGAGGTTACAACAACAGCTGAGAGCTTGAGGGAATCTGCAGATCTGTCAAGGACTGCCTTTTGGAAACACTAGAGCGTGTTCCAAAATTGTCAGGAAATCACAAGCAAATTTCCATGTTTCTCTTTATGAGGACATCAACGGGAAGCTTGGAGGCAAATTAAGGAGTAATTGTAACATTATAAAGAGCCATGTGTCTTACATTTCCTCCTCAACTACAGTTCTAATTCTAGTTTTTATACCCTTTAATCTTAACACTGCATTTTAATTATACATTTTGAAACATACTTGTTGTCTTTTCTATATACTTTCTTTGTTACTTTAAAACATAAAGTTAATAAAGCAAGAAATTAACCTCTGGAAACCAGTATCAATTGTGCTTTGTGAAGGAAACTCATGTTTGAAAGGAAGGGAGGGGAATACTCTTCTCACACCCCTGATATTGCATTACATAAGCCAGATACTTAAAATTAAATGCATTTACATGTGGTTCTATTTTCCTTAGAAACTTTTAGAGTTAGTATGGGAAAAGGTGATGCGTATTTCAAAACCCAGGATGACTGTTACATTAGTTTTCACGTATAGTGTTGTCCTAGGGTACTCAATAAACTTTCTTGTATTTGTTAAAGAATTTTGCACTTAGAGGTCTGGAGACACCATTCTCCTTTTATTCCTGTCTCTTGTTGGAGAGTCCTAACAGAATTGATGAAACATGTAAGTGTAGATGTGATTATTAGGAGACATTTACTCTAGTTCATTTCTAAAATATTAATTGTAAAATGAGGCAATAGGTTTTTATCATGCTTCCTGGTATTGTTTTTTTGCTTGTTTTGTTTTGCTTTTTTTTTTTTTTTTTTTTTTTGAGACAGGGTCTTGCTCTGTTGCCCAGGCTGGAGTACAGTGGTGCTATCACTGCTCACTGCAGTCTTGATTTCCCAAGTTCAAGCAATCCTCCTGCCTTGGCCTCCTGAGTATCTGGAACTACAGGCATAGGCCAAGAGGCCGAGCTAATTTTTAAAAATTCCTTGCAGAGACTGGGTTTCACCATGTTGCCCAAGCTGATCTTGAACTTCTGACCTCAAGTGCTTCACCCCCCTCAGCCTACTAAAGCGCTAGGATTACAGGCATGAGCCACTGTGCTCAGCCCCTCATGCTTGGCTTTTCATTATGAGTTATTTAGAAGTATAAGAAATAATTTATAAGTCATAACAGAGATCCTCAGCAACAGCACACTTCTATGTAAATTGTGTGCATTTTCATTTAGAATAGTGTTTTTTCCCTTTCCTAACCCCAATATCTTAAGGTTCTTAGAGGGAAAATTCAGCCTGAAGTAGTGCAACTACTCTGTGAAGCAAGGGAATTCAGTCTCCTCTTTGCCCGATCCCTTCTGCCTTTCCTACAGGAGAAGTGACTCTTGGAAGAAAGAAGAGGACACTCAGCTCAGTACCCCTCCCTGCTTGCTTTGAGCCTGACTGCAGCGAGCAGATGTTCTGGTGTGGTCCTTCCTGTGTGGTGAAAGGAAACATCCCCATGTTGGGAGGCTCCCAGGTGTCCAGCTGTGTCCGTGAGGGGGAGACACATGCTCTTCCATGGCTACCTGCTAGACACGGCTGCAGATGGAACCCATGCTTCACACAGTCTCATAAGCAGTCTACTGTTGAACGTGTTGTTACCATACGTCTCACTTTATTTGGTTCTAAGACCAGGGAGGAAATTTACTTATAGACATCCTCAAGCCTCAATGTTCCCCATAGTTAGGTAAAGCCCAGAGAAACAAAATGAGCTCTTCAGGGTTACATTCTTAGATCCAGCAACCGGAGTTCAGATTCTCTGCCCAGTTTATCTACTCTTCACAGTAGAATGTCTGTTTTTTCCTCAGTAAGGGTCTGAGCAAATAGCTTGTACATTTTACATAATTTTCAAAGGTAGTCACAAAAAAAGCAAGTTTGACCTAATAATTCAGTTTGATATGTAAATTTAGCTTTAGTATAGTATGTTAAGGTAAATGGAAGATTATGATGGATATTGTATATTGATAGAACTCACTCCAATTTTGTCTAATAATGATGAACAAATCTTAAACCATTCAAAAGGAAAATTATACGTTCAAGAAAATCATTTTATAGGTCGTGGACAGAATCTAAAGTTTAATATTCATTTCAGGTCATGCAAAGTTGTTTTTTTTTTTATTAATTTAAGTTGAAGTGAAGTAAATGATAAAACCTTCCAAAGATAACATGATTTATTATTACCTCCCTCTAATGACATATTCATGCTGGGTGGTCATGCATTGAACACTTGTTATCACATTCTGCCTGTCTTCCTTCTTTTTTCCCTGACCACATTCCTCCCCTTTTTTTTTTCTGACAGATTCAAATGAAGAGTCCCAAACTGCATAGATTAGGGATAAATCTAATAATGGTGAGATGATAATTTCTTAGATTATACATAACTTCCAGGAATGGGACTAGAAGAAATCAATCTCTTTTCCCAGCATGCAATATTCTCTACACTATTCCTTAAAATATTCTTACATGTGCATCTTCCTTATTTGATACTTGAAGAAAATCCTGAATTTGCCTCCACGAGTCTTCCACATTATAACAACAATGTCAACAATGGTACCACTCTTGCCTTTCCATTGTGAAGATGAACAGACTCTTAAATATCATCGAGGTAGAATACAAGCTAACTTTTAATATGGCCATTTGTTTATGTTTAAAATGAAAAAGGAAATTATATAGATAAGAAAGTATAGAATAAATGTGTGAATGATTTCAAACACTTATATCTATAAACCTGTAAGATCTATCTCTATTTATTGACAGAAAAATCTCAAAAACACTCAAGTAAATAATCCCTTATTCAACTAGTCTGGGTTGCTGTTATATCTGATGCTGTGTGGGAACTATTGGCCCCTTGTACTTCATGTTGGACAGCTATGCTTCCTGAGTTTGTGAAAACTTCAAGTAAATATAGCGACCATCACAAATCCAGTTTTCCATATTTTATCAAGTGCATCCTGGACACAAACAATAATAAACAAACTGAGCTTAATTCTTCATCAATAACAGAGGTTATATGAGGTCTCATAGAATGTACATAACAGAAAATAACTTTAATATATGACCACGATTAGGCCTTTAAAATCATGACACGAGTACTTCAAGCAAAAGTAATACATTAGTACTAATAATTTAGTATTTTTTCGCCTATGACTTTTGGATATCTCTCTAAGCACAGGGTTAGCATCTCAGTTATTCTGGGGTACCCAAGCATGTAGCCATCTTCGTGACTCATAGGTGTTCAAACCATCATTGTATTTTATTACTATTATCACAGCCCTAGCTGAGGCTGGAACAAGGGGTCATTTATTCCAGCATACTTCTCTTTGCCTGGAAACATACAGCTATGTATTTATACACTATACCTGTGTATGTATGATTGTATATTACATATTGTTCATCAGTATATGTCAATATCAAATGTATGTCAAAAATGTACCACAGCCAAATCTAAATCATTACAAGATTATTAGATTCATTAGAATTATCTAAGTAATCTCCATAGCCATGAAGTATCATCTACTGTAGCACAAGCCAATAAATGTGGAGGAAACTAATCATTCTGGTCATTGAGGACATGTCCCAGGTTTGCTTCTGGTTTTGTATAGAAATGGGACATAGAGCAAGTGACTGTGAGAGCAAGGAAGATGTAGCTCCTTCCCACCTACAGTCTGCTTTGTCATTCTCTATTGATATTACCTTAACAATTACATACTTATCAGAATGACATTTGTTTTTACTCATTGGTTTCATAAATGAAAGAGCACAAACACCTTCTTCTGTGTATACACCCAATATTTCTTGATGTCACATAGTTCACAGAAAAAAATGAAAGGCTAACTCCTAACCTACAGAGAAAAAAATTGCAAGTAGACTAGCAGATGTTTCTATGAATTGACATTGCTTTCAGATTGAGATATCTGTCATTTATTTTGTATATAGACTGTATAGCAGGGTGTGTGTGTGTGTGTGTGTGTGTGTGTTTGTGTGTGTGTAGTGTTTTAATCTTCTTCTTGGGGGGATGTTGTGTTCACCTTTTTATCTCATGCAATGACATAGTGGTTGGTACATGATAGAACTTACAACATATGTTTTTGATAGGTTAGAATCATATTAAGATGGACTGGTACTTTTGATTCTATACCAAAGTTACTGAGTGATATAAGTGTAAAAGTCCTCAAAGATTATGAGAGATATTTTTTGTAACTGAGAACTCCTAAACTAACAAGCATATTACTAAATTCATTTACTTTCACAAGTTTCTATTGTGACTTCTAGTACCTTCCATCATGGTACAGAGGAAATTGAATTCAAGAATAGCCAAGAGGAGCAGTTAGGAAAAATGATGCAATTTTAGGTGCAATTCTATATGAATTACCTTCTCTGAACATTCATGAGAACTCAAATTCTCTTGCCTGACATGCTGATATTAGATCACATTTTTCAAACTACCTCAATATTACTGAATCCTTGGGCTTTATTAAATGTTACTCGACAGTAAACAATACGCCAAATTGCCATATAAATGAACTACCTCATGACCAAATTAGTTTTAGTTTCCAGGATTTGAGTGATATATATGTAAATTTTAATTCTTGAGCTATCTTGCTGCTTCACTTAATTTCCTTAGAGTTATAGAAAAAATTTGATTTTCTAAAGCCACATAGCTGATTTTGCTAAATGCTTCTGAGTAGAATTGTGAATAGCCAGTTATCTTCCACTACACAAATACTGCTATATTTTTGGATTCTCCCTTTTAAATCTAGGATATATATGTTGCTTAATCTTTCCTGTAAAGTCTAAAAAGTAAGAAAGCTTTGCACACGTGTTTCCCAAATCCTCAGCTCCACTCCCTACATAAGCAGGAAAACAAAATATATTAAAGATAATTACAGAGCTATTATCCAAAATATGTCTCATGAAAAACAATGTATTTTCTTTTAGTTGATTGGTTATAAAGTAAAGTAATTTCTAAAAATAATGTAATGATCTGTGCATTTATATTTTTTGTTTCTAATACAAATTTTTCTAGTTCTACTTTATGTACCATTAAAAGTAAATACAATGTTATTTAGTAAGTTTTACATTGGATGCAAAATTAATGTACAGAAAAGACAACTGCATTTTTAAGCACTAACAAAGGCAAATGAAGATCGAAATTTTAAAAAGAAATCATTTACAATATCAATAAAGCCTTATTATCTATGAGTAAATTCAATAAATTATATAAAAAACTGAATGCAGGCAATCTGAAATATTTTTGGTGAAATTAAGAAGATATAAAAAATGCAGTTGTATGCCATGTTTGTACATTAGAAGACACCGCATTGTAAAGATGGAAATTCTTTACAAATGTATTTTATAGATTCAAGTCAATCTCAACACAAACCTCAACAGGGTTTGTTTCTTTGTTTGTTTTCTTGTTTATTTTGCATGAATTCATAACCCAATTCTAAAATTTCCATTGATGCAAAGAAGACTGAGTATATGAACATATAAAAAGCAATTTGGAAGAAAAGTAAAGACTAGGGTCTTACACTACCAGTTGTCAAAATTTATTCCAGAAATTAATTAGTTGAGACTCTGAATGACTGATGCAAGGAAAGACAGCTAACTAATGGGCAGGACAGAAGAGAGAAGAAAACCAGCACTGCTCAGGGCAATGGGAAAAGGAATGACTTATCAATAAATGGGGCTGGGTCAGTTGCATGTTCATATAGAGAAAGCTACCTGGATTCTTTGTGATTCTAGAGAGATTACAGATCTGAACTTGAAAGATGAAACAAATTTCCAATAACCAATCACGAGAGAATATCCTATGACCTCTGATGAGGCAACTATTTTTAAATCAAAATACAAAAGATACTAACCATAAAAGAAAAAACATATCAACAGCCTAAACATAATAAATTTTAGAAATTCTGTTCAAACTATTAGCCAGAAAGTGAGAAAAGATCATCACAATTTGCTCGTCCACCAAGAGTTGTATACAGAATGTATAGACGTCTCACAAATCAACAGAAAAGAGAGAGACAACCCGTAAGGGGAAGAGGCAGTTGATTTGAACTGACATTTCTTAGAAAAAGACACCAAATCATCAATCCAATAAACACAAAGTCATTCAACTTTATTACCAGTCAGAGAAATTCAAATAAAACTGTCATGATGAGAGAATACTACATGCCCAGTAGAATGGTTAAAATAAATTTATAAAGACACATGTACATGTATGTTTACTGAAGCACTGTTCACAATGGCAAAGACTTGGAACCAACCCAAATGCCCATAAGTGATAGACTGGATAAAGAAAATGTGGCACATATACACCATGGAATACTATGCAGCCATAAGAAAGGAAAAGTTTATGCCCTGTGCAGGGACATAGATGAAGCTGGAAACCATCATTCTCAGCAAACTGGAACAGAAAACCAAACACCACATGTTCTCACTTATAAATGGGTGTTGAACAATGAGAACAGATGGACACAGGGAAGGGAATATCACACACTGTGGCCTGTCAGGGGGGCTTGTTGGGGAATAAGGGACTAAGGGAGGGATAGCAGGGGGTGGGGGGATTGGGGAGGGATAACATTAGGAGAAATATATAATGTAGATGATGGGTGATGGATGCAGCAAACCACCACCATGGCACGTGTATGTCTATGTGACAAACCTGCATGTTCGGCACATGCACCCAGAATTTAAAGTATAATAATAAAAAATAAAATAAAAATAAAAACAGGAAACATGCCAAATATTGGTGATATTGTGGAACAACTGGGAATTTCATACACTATGGTGGTTTTACAAATCAGTAGAATTATTTGCAAAACTATGAGACTGTCTCTGCCTTGGTTGAGCACACGCATACACCATGAGGGACAATCCCATTCTAAGGCATACACCAACATCCACCCAAGGCTAGAATGTTCACAGCAGCACTATTTGTAACCTTTGCAAACTGAAAATTATGTAAGTGCCCATCAGGTATATAAATCAGTTGTGGCATGTTCACAAAATAAAATACTGCACAGCAATGAAAACGAACACATTACAAATGTGCACAACAATGTAGGTGAGTGTCAAAAACGTAACTTTGTGTGAAAGAATCCAAAAGCGAAACAATGAAAATCCACAGTGTCATTTATAGAATGTGTCAAAATAGTCAAATTAGTCAATGCTGTCAGAAGTCAAGAGAATGGCTCCCCCAAGTTGGGGCTGATGATTTTAAGAGCATGCTAGTGTCTTATGGGTGTGATGTTCTGCACCTTGGCCTTGCATTGAGGTTTCACAAACTCTCTGAAAATTTATAGACTCTAAATAGCTGATATGTGCACACTTCTGCATGCATATTTTATTCTGAACTAATAACAAAAACCCAGAACATATCTAAGAACCACTGACATAAACGTGTTTTGACTATTTACTGTAAGAATTCCCTAAGAATCCTTAGTGTAAATAATGAAGTAAAAATAATCCTATGCAACTATCTTGCACGTTCTGCACATGTACCCCAAAACCTAAAATGCAATAAAAATTAAAAAAAAAATCACATCATACTTAAAACTCAGGCCTTGGAATTAAATTGCTGGGTGCAAATGCAGGAAATGCAACTTACTAGATATGTGTCCTTCAATGATTCATTTGACCTGTAATTTTTCTCATATTAAATATTGAAATAAAGTATTTCCAGCTCCTATGCTTACTATGAGGACTGAATGACATAACAGAAGATACACAATATCCCAGACACTAAAAAAGTCAATTAACAGGAGATCTTCGAGCTATCAATATCTTATAGTTTTAAATTGAGTGTATGTGTGTATATATGTATGTGTATGTTAGTGCATCAGTGTGTGTATATGTATATGCACAAATATATACATTTTTACTGCTATTTTAATTGAATCATGAGGCTTTATGTACCATCTAATAACTAAAGCAGTAAGCTGATACCTTTAAGGAAGCAAAAATTACTGTTACTATCATGTATTTGATATCAGCTGATAATATCAATGATTAGTACATATTATCTATTATAATTGATAATGTCAATTACTGACCTTATCATTTATTTAACTAATTTATATCAATCAGGTTATAACTTATGGCACAGTTATAATTTATGGTTTGAAAATGATTCACTGAAACAATTGAAACCAGTCATCTTAAATCCACAGGGAAATAACAGATTTTAAATTTAGTTACACACTCCCTTTAACAAATACTGATAAGAAAAACAAATACATTTAACAATTTTGACAAAAAAGAGAAAAACAGCATTTTTCACAAATATATTTAAATATCAATTAAATATATGTTAAAATATATGAATGTAGGCATAGGCTTTAAATACACTTAGACAGTGGGCACATAATGAGATAAACACATATTTGAAGGTAAGAATTTACTAAATGTTTTAGTTTTCATATAAAAGATAACATTAATTTCTATATAAAGTTTTCAAAAGCATTTATTTTCCAATAAAAGTAAACAGAAAATAGAAAACAATTATAAATAAGATAAATGTGAAACTGACATTGATAAGAAAACATTTTTTAATAGGTAATTGTGTTTAACAAGCCTTCCATTATCCTTTGCTATGCGCCTCACGGCAAGTCTAACCTGTCTTTAACTTAATATATAATGAACACTTGTGTCTGCTATATAAAAGAGTACATGCACATTATATAACACTGCATGAAGTCATAAATTCATTCCCTATAGAACTGTTAGAGACATGGTGGCTGCCAAAACTGGCGCCTTCAAGTCCAAACATTGGGTGCAAGGGACACAGAGACACCAGAGAACAAAAATTGCAAGTGGCAGCCTCAGCAGGGCCCTGCGGCAGCATAAATTCACACCTGGCTTCTCCTCATTCCGGAGGCTCAACGCCGCAGTTACTCAGGACTCAGACGTCCATGGGAGAGAACTGCACACTCACGCACATGAAAAGATCAGTGAGAATTCATTTGTTCTGATTTGGTTACATTAAAAAATGATTTAATGTTGACCAATAAATTGTGAATATTCTGCTCTTTTAAATTATAATTTTAGTTCTGACTCAACTGAGAATATGTCCATAATTGGCCTTAACTTGTATAAAATCTGCAAGTAAATAATGATTCCAATCCCATTAACATTCACCTCTATTTTGTACCTTTTGGTAGGCTAAGTAAGGAGAATCTCTACCTCATTGTCAGTATGTATATCAAAATGCCAAGGCTGAGAAATATGCTAAAATCATAATTTTAATATTAAATACCTTCTGTATACATATATACACACACACACACATATATATATATACACGTGTATATATATATGTGTGTGTATATATACGTATACAGAAGGCATTTAATACATATATATATACACACACACATATACACATATATATATGTGTGTGTGTATATATATGTGTGTACCTATTGAATGAGTTAAGCTCTGAAATAAATGTACCTAGTTTCTAATGGACTTGTTTCTATGATTGTATCATGCTTATAAAGCAAGCAGCTTCTCATACACATGCTGGTCAGATCCAGTTCTACAAACTGTGCACCTTGTTAACAAGATCCATCTCATTACTATATTAGCGTTGAGTTTACTAGCAGGCAGCCACAAATCAGAAGAATGAAAGATTCCTTATGGGAGACTATTTGTTAGTGTTCACAGAAAATCCTGAAAAGCCTCTAGCATCAGACAGGTGTGAGTTATGGAATCAATCTGACCTTTTCAGGGGTTTGTCAGTATTTATTGGCACACTTAGTGACATTTATATTGTTAAATGAAAATATAAAAGCTTGAAGCTGCCGATGGAGTAGTTATAAGGACAATATCCCATCACAGGGTGCTATAAATTATTTGAACAAAGCTAAGGTACAAATTTCTGCTTTTTCAGAGAGGAAAATAAACTCTTGAAAAATGTCTCTAGATGGTCTGTTCTCTCTGACGAACAGGGAAAAAAGAACCATTGCTCCACATAGTAATGAAATTAGACAGAGAGTCTTCATCCACATCTGAATCTGCTTTGATGAGCATCTATTCTATAGACTCAATCTAGCCACTCATCCTTTCATTTCTTGTTTCCTTTTCCCCCTCATTCTTCTCTCCATCTTTCTCAAGCTCACAGAAATGTACGTGTGAGCTCATGAACTTTCAGACGTGCATGAATATCAGCCCCTTCTTCATCTCACAAACAAACTGAAGACAAGCTTATTTATGACCGAGTATTGACTTTCTCAAACAATCGGCTTGAGAATACAAATATATCTCACCTGGCAAACATCTCTGTGAACAGAACAATTTTCTCTTTTGCTAAAGGTTTCTAAATATGAGTAAAGTTTGTCGTTACTCTGTGAATAAATATAAGTTGATAAAAGTTGGTAAGTTATGGGCTTAAATCACAACACAGCAATACTAATGATTCAAATTATATATATGTATATATAATTTGTTTAATTACATATAGATATATAATAAATTAATATACATATATTAATTTTTGAGACCCTCAAAAATAACAACAAATATATATGACTTATAGTTATAATATATATTACGTATATATACATATACACACACATATATATATTTGTATATTTGTTGTTGTTGTTTTGAGACAGAGTCTTGCTCTGTTGCCCAGGCTGGAGTTCAGTGGCACGATCTCAGCTCACTGCAACCTCTGTCTCTTGGGTTCAAGCAATCTCCTGTCTCAGCCTCCTCAGTAGCTGGGATTACAGGCATGCACCACCATGTCCAGCTAATTTTTGTACTTTAGTAGAGATGGAGTTTCATCATATTAGCCAGGCTGGTCTCGAACTCCTTACCTCAAGTGATCTGCCTGCCTCGGCCTCCCAAAGTAATGGGATGACAGGCGTGAGCCACCATGCTCGGCCAATTATATATTTTTTTAAACAAACTATGATGGTAACTTGGTTGTGTGCTAGTTACGGTAGCGGTGATTTAGAATGCAATTGTCTTAATTGTAGAACAATTTATAGTTCTCTGGGTAATTAAAAAAAAGAATGTAATTGATTCCGCAAAGTCTTTCCAAGGCCAGATAATAAATATTTTACATTTTGTCGGCCATGCAGTCTCTGTCACACCACCCAACATTGCTGCTGAGGTTTGAAAGGGGGCCATGAACAATGCATTCATGACTAGGCATGGCTCTGTTGCAGGAAAACGTTATTTAGAAAAGTCAGTGGGGTCAGATTTGGCCCACAGGCTGCAGTTTGCTGAGTACTGAGATGTAATTTCTAATGACTGCTGCTGTTGATTAAACACCTACTACATGTTAGACACCCATGGAAGTTTTAATCTGGTGCCTCTCAGATGGCTGTCATCAGCCCTCTTGTCTAGAGGGGACTGAGACTCAGGTAAAGATACACTGCAAAAGATCACAGAAGGAGGGTAGAATCGAGATTTTAACTCAGATCTAATTCCAAACTTTCTGTCCTCAACGGCTACACTACAATGGCTCTCTTGTGGTACTGATTCAGTGAGCATAAACACAGCCAATCATCAGGGGGCTCATGTCATTTTTCAGTGACATACATGTCTGCAGACAAATAGGTTACAAACAGTTAGAAAAGCATTGATCACTTGACACCACATGGACTTTAGCAACCTTTCAAACTCTGCCCCACACATGTTCCTACCTACACATCAAGACACAATCTCACTCAAGCTGAGCCTGTCAAAAGTAGAGGCTGAAAACTGACACAAGAACAGAAAATCAAACACCGCATGTTCTCACTCACAGGTGGGTATTGAACAATGAGAACACATGGACACAGGGAGGGGAGCATCACACACTGGGGTCTGTTGGGGGGACTAGAGGAAGGACAGTGTGGGTTGGGGAGGTTGGGGAGGGATAACATGGGGAGAAATGCCAGATATAGGTGATAGGGAGATGGAGGCAGCACAGCACTTTCCCATGTATATACCTATGCAACAATACTGCCTTATCTACACATGTACCCCAGAACCTAAAGTACAATTTAAAAAAATTCCGCAATACATTTGTGGTTAATAAAATATAGTAGCACACACAAAAAAGTAGAGGCTGAGAATTCTACCCAAACTCTGTTGTGTGGGTGAGGCTGACAACATACATAGAGAGGATTCCAGCCACTGGAGTTCAAGCTCTCAGAGGTGACCAGCTTCAACAAGGAACAGCTGAGCCACGAGAAGGCTATCAACACTCTTGCACTGCAGTGGTGACGAGCACCTGGGAGGCCCAACGTGCAGCCTCCCACATCACCACGTGATGTTTTCTGGGACGTTTTCAAGACAGCAATAGAAGCAAGACAAATCAACAGCTCTTTCCAGATGCATCCAAGAACATGGCATCTTCTACTCTGTCTCAAACGTATGCAAACATTACAGACTCTATGCATGAAAGTGGGGTTAATTTTGTTCTAGATGTCCAGTTCTCACCTCTGGCTGAACATCAGAGTTGCCTGATTTTGTAGACATGAATGTCCGTATCTTAACCTCCATCAATTAAATTAGAGTCTTTGTGAGGCAAGACCAAGGAAATTAGGTTTTAAAGATCCCCAGTAATTCTAACAGAGTTGAGAAACACCGTTCCACACCTAGAGTTACGAGACAATACATATGTGTCTGAGATATGCAGGGGTCACAGGTTTGGAAAGAAATAGCTTTGCTCTGCGGATAGAAAAAACTTGGATTACTGCAATATCTCACCAAATTAACTGAGTGTGTGGTATTGGGAAAGGCATTTTGCTTCTATCTGTCTCCATTTGTTCATTTGTGCAAAGAAAAAAAAATACCCAAACTCTTATTCATGTTTCTATGCAGAGTGAACGAAATAATGAAAACTCTTTTGGCATAAATTACAATTAGGAAAAGAGTAATTTTAATAGCAGGATATACTTAAGAAAACAGAGAAAACATGCTTGTCAGGATTCTTATCTGGTTATTAAAGGAGGCCAACTTCCAGTAGAGAAATTAATTGAAAGCACAAAAGATATTGGAGAATAATGTACAGTTATTTTTTTCTGCAATATCATATAATTAAAAACAAATGCTGCTTTGCCTAAGTGGGATAACATGGATAACTGACATCATTTGAATGTGGTGTTTGTCATCCCATGAAAATTATATCATACCTGACCCAAAAACTTCAAATCAAAACCTAGAGATAAAGTTGCAGTAAAAAGCAAAATGTGACAATCCGCTAAACACACCTAAATGCCAAGCCCTTGCTAACATAAGCCTGACATTTTGATCTTCAAGGCAAGCATTTGTATCCAAACTCAAAGGATGGTGATTACTCAGTCAGATGAGCTGTAAACAAGCTTGATAGAGAAGCCTATTTCATTCCATACTGAAACCTTTTTTTACCTTAATGCAGGGTTCATGTGCAAAATGCATAATTAAAAAGAAGTGCCATTTAGGAGATGATGATCTGTTAGCTCAAATGAAACACAAAGCGCTTTGCTGGCTCCCCTATCTGACCTTGTCACGCCTCTTGTATCAAGTACCAGCTGGAGAAAGCTGAGCTAATAATGGCCCAGCTGCATAATCTAACAAGATCTTTGTGATACAAGCAAGGTCAAGTGCTCAATCATGGTGAGATTAATCTCATTGTGCACTGAGAGAGAAAGAGGATGCCGGGACAGGATGGTGCTGCTGGCTGCAGACCTTATTGAGTAACCGTCTCTGGGACAGCAAGAAGACCTTCCAAATGCATAACTCTTCTAAGATCAGCTGAGAGAGGTCCTATTCTAGGAAGTGATGCGCTCTTGTCTAGAAATTACTCCATTTCAGTGTCTCCAATGTCAATGATTATTTGTATCATATAATCGAAAGCATATCTTATACCATGTAGGTTTATGTGAAGATTTTATTAATTGTATTCTATTTAAAGAAACTTTATCCTTTATGGCCAAGAGTGCTTCCAAACTCATTCAACTGCCATAACTGTTTTCATTCCATACAACAAGTTTAAAAAAGAGCTTAATATGTTAACTACATTCTATCTGTC
Organism: Saguinus oedipus; assembly: GCA_031835075.1. Taxonomy (NCBI): domain Eukaryota; kingdom Metazoa; phylum Chordata; class Mammalia; order Primates; family Cebidae; genus Saguinus; species Saguinus oedipus. The sequence continues at coordinate 39,553,337 of CM063182.1, read as the reverse complement.
TATGACCAATTCACTGATTCCTGCAAGTTAGAAGTTTTACTTGCAAGGACTCAAACAAAAAAAATCAATATTTAGAAAATAAAATCAAGTGTAAAGGTAAAAGATTCCATCAAGACTAACTTATCAGCAATAATAATCAAAGTGAAAATGATAAATTGAAGAGAGGTTTCTTAAAAGTTGTTTTTTCTAGAAATCCACGATCATTTCTTTCAGAGGTTAAAAGGAAGAGAAAAATAAAGGATAATCTGCCAAGTCTTATGGTATTAAAACAAGTTTTGCTTGTATTTAAAGAAAATTTTAATGTTTTTTTACTAAAACATTAAACAGTGCCTTCCAAATTGCAGTCATTAGTTGACATGCTTCTGATCTTTATCAGATATATATATATATATATATATATATTATCATATGTATATCTATATCAGATATATATATACATGATATATATATATCAGATATATATATCAGATATATGTACATATGATATATATATATATATATATATATATATATATATATATACACACGATAAAGATCTGAAGCATGTCAACTAATGACTACAATCATTACACAGACACACACACACACATATATATCTGATAAATGTGCGTTAGGTCATAAGATCACTCAGCTGAAAGTCTGCAGAGGAAATGGAGATATTGGATGTTGGTTCTATCTACTGCTTCTCTGCAAAATGAACCTGAACCTGGACTTCCTATGGATTGAACGAGGGGTTTTGCAAAATAGTCACATTACATATAGTATCACCTTAAGCATATGAAAGACATAGAGAAAGACAGGTATTCCATAGTCTTGCATTGCAAATTCTTTATTTCTCTGTTGACTATTTTGTATTCATGAAATAAAATATTACCAAAGGTCAAAGGCACTGAAATACCAAAATTACTTTCTGAGTTGGGCATGATAGACATGCCCCTAGTCTCAGATAGCTGGACGGCTGAGTTGGGAGGATCGCTTGAACCCAGGAGCTTGAGACAAGCCTGGGCAACATAGGGAGATCCCTTTTCAAAAAATACAAATAATAAAAAAATTCTGAATCACAAATCATTGCATTTGTGTGTTTTTATTTTAGGACAAATTAGATAATCTGATAATATAACTTAGATAGTTTCTTATTGGGTGTATGGACTAGAACTTTTTTGTAGCATTTTGATAACTAGAGTATCATATTCCCTAACAAGAATACAATTTTACTTTTAATAAAAGATAACTATTGTTACTTCTCCAACTTGCAAAGAAACATCAGCTATTTTGCTGGGTTTTAAATTTGATTTACTTGAAAAATCTTAATATTAATGGAGAATTGCACTATGAATTCAACAGGCATTGGGCAGTGTTGACTGCTTAGTAGGTATTTTACTAGACTACGGAAAACAAAGACAAAGGAGATGTCAGCTGCCACCTGAACCAGCTCCCAGTGTCTTAGAAGAGATAGAGGATTTCAACCAAGAGTGGGAAGCTTTCAAGATGAAGGAAGGTACTGGGGCAAACTCGCAGGACTCAGCAGAGAATAAAATCTATCAAAGGATAAAATGATAGGTAATGTATAAGGTTCTCATAAAGATTTCAGGAAATGAAGCAGGTGGTATATTTTTCCCATCCCAGATAAATGAAGCATATTTCCAATCACCAAATTTAATAAAACCGATTGTCCAAATGAGTCCTGCCCCAGAAAACATTTAAAGGCATATGTCGGGAGTGTGATGCATCAGCATGTGCCTCTGATGTTGGTGCTGATCTTGAAGCCAATTTTCATTCTTAGACATTTCCAGCAGCTAAAATACAGTAATATATGTGTATTTTTAAATAAAATTCTTATATTTAGTAAGCATATACACTGAGGGGAGGAAAAAGCAAGATTACTTGAGTGTCTCTTATGTGCTACCACTCTCATAGGATTCTCTTAATAACCTGTGGAATGGATGTTACGAACGTTTTCTAGGTAAGGAAAATGAAGGCCATGAAATAATTAAAAAGCTTTTTTGTTTTGTTTTGTTTTGTTTTGAGACAGGATCTTGCTCTGTCATCCAAACTGGAGTGCAGTGGTAAGATCTTGGCTCACTGCAACCTCCATTTGCTGGGTTCCATTGATCCTCCCCACTCAGCCTCCCAAGTAGCTGGGTCCACAGGCATGCACAATCATGCATGGCTAATATTTGTATTTTTCTTTGTAGAGATGGGTTTTTGACAGGTTGCCCAGGCTAGTCTCAAACTCCTGGCTCAAGTGATCTACCCGTAGCACCCTCCCAAAGTGCTGGGATTACAGGCATGAGCACCGTGCCCTGCCTGAGCAGGTTCTTGAAATTAGGTCAATTCAATTCTGAAATCCATCCAAGGCCAGGTGTGGTGACTCATGCCTACAAACCCAGAACCTTGGGAGGCCAAAGTAGGAGAATTGCTTGAATCCAGGAGTTTGAGACCAGCCTGGACAACATAGCAAGACCCGGTTCCTTAAAAATAAATAGTCAGGAGTGGTGGTGTATACTGGTGGTCTCAACTGATTGGGAGGTTGAGGTGGAAGGATTGTTTGAGCCCAGGAGTGCAGGCTGCAGTGAGCTGTGATCACATCACTGCATTCCAACCTAGGTGACAGAGTGAGACCCTGTCTCAAAAACAAAACAAAACAAAAAGAATTAATTCAGTCTTTTAATACTAGTCTCCCAGGCAGTACAACACTGACTGGAGACCGAATCTCAGCTTCATAATTTCATTATTATGTGATTTGTGCACATCAATTATTCTACAAGCATAATTCCCTCATTTGTAATGACAACCCATTAAAGCTTGTCCCTAAAAGGCTAGTTACTGACATGTTTATTATGTCCAGATGATCTGCAAAATTATCAGAACACCAAACTCTGAAGAGCAAGATGAACATTTTCCAGCATCCAAAAGAATAGCATCAGTTATTTCAATTTTACCATATGATACTATCACTAGCATGAAAGTTGCAAACGAAAATTTAAAATTAAGGTAGGTCACATTTGGGTAAGGCTCATTGTGTGTGTACTTTTCAATGTTTCTTCTTTCTATTCAGGCAGTACAGATACATAAGTTTTAAGATAGCATCGGCAAGTGCAAGGTAACAGCCCAAATATATGAGGCATTTAGGCTGCTTCCAATGTGTAGCCCTATTTTACATGGATCAATTAAAGAGCTGAGGTCAAGCATTTGCTCAGATACCTGAACATTCAATAATCCAGCACAAAGAACAGCCACAGATCACTCATCCTCAATTGCTGAAAAGGGAAACTATCTTCAGCCTATCTCTTCAAGAAGATGTATGGGGAACGTTTTTTGTCTCTATGTTTTATCATGTATCTACACAGATCATCAGGAGTATTTCCCCACAGCTCGTGAAGTGACAGGCTTCATAGCCACTCATTCATTTGGGACCCTTACTAAGTTCTGCAAGGGGATCTAGGAGACTATGCACACAATCCTATTTTAGAGGAATTTTGCAAACAATAAAAGATTATTTTAAGTGCAACCAGTTAAAACTGTTCCCTCCTCACTCCGACTTTCCCTCTGGTGCACTTCAGAACGTTGCTTGGCACGTAGTGGGATTTTGGAGATGGGGTTAAACAGGAGTTAAGAAGGCACTTCCTTGCGTACATTTATGCAGTTTTTTTTCCCATTTGCGTACATTATGAAGTTATTGCTAGCCATCCCAGGACAATATGGACAGTGTTCTAGGTGAAAGCAGCTGAGCTAGGATGCCCAACTGCAGATGCTGAGAATGTCTTCCATGGGCCAGACACAGAGCAGGTGAGTAGGGAGGATGGAAGGGTGGATGTGGACAGAGCAAGACAACTCTCTGTGAAATTAACGTGAAGGAAGTTTTCTCAAGTCTGACCACAGTGATTAAAAAAAAATACGACATAACAATCATGGTTCAGTTGTCACACTGAAAATAACTTGTCAATAATAGTAATATGGATTAAACAGGTTTGACAAAATATGCTGGAGAAAGGCTGGAATTAGCTTCCATTATCTCTGCCAAAAATAGGATGAAATCATCCTCACACGAAGAGGCAATCAAAGAATTTTTACCCAAAGCTGTAGGAAAAATCAACTTCCCATGGCACATCAGAAATAAAGTGACTAGAAACTTATTAAAAAACATTCTTCTTCTATTTACAATATTTGTAATATTTTAGCCTATAAAACATGTAACTTCTTGTGATTTCTCCTAGGTGGGACTACAGGTGCATGCCACCACACACAGCTAATTTTTGTATTTTTTAGTAGAGACTGTGTTTCACCACATTGGCCAGGATGGTGTCGATCTCTTGACCTCGTGATCCGCCCACCTCAGCCTCCCAAAGTGCTGGGATTACAGGAAAGTGCTGGGATTACAGGCCTAAGCCACCATGCCCAGCCATAATATTCATTCTCATATATATACGCATATACGTATATATATATGTATATACACACATATATATACGTATATGCATGTATATGTGTATATATATATGCATATATACATATATATGCATATACATATATACATATATACACAAATACATATACATATATGTATATATACATATATAAATATATATATGTATATACATATATATGTATAATATATATATTAATATATATGTATATTCATGTATCTACACATGTATATACATATATATGCAATTTATATATATTATACATATATATGTACATATATAAATTACATATATATGTAATATATATATATGTAATTTTTCTTTTCTTAGAGGGTCATCGAAATTGTGTAACTTTGAAACTTAACAAAATCTGGATCAAATGCTGAAAACTCTGATGAGAGTTTGATAACTTGTTCCAAAGGATAAAGCAGAAGCAAAACCAGAACATTTACTAAAATTATGTATATTTTTTAACAAACAAAATTTAAAAACATTATGAACCAAAGGCAAATGCCATTGCTCTACTTCCTCTGCACCTGTCTGGCTCCCGTCCCATCTCCACCACTGGAATATTCTTACTGTGCATGATGTCTTGCTCTGAGGTGTAACAGGCAGTCAAGGAAATGGTCAGGTCCTCAAATGCAACAACCACAGTAACTTCTGTAACCATACAGCCACCACAATAAGCATTAGCATTTGCATTGTAATTGAGCTCATTCAAGCAAAGATATCTTCAGCAGGGAATTTACCTACAGAGATTATGCACACTTTGATTTTACCTGTTGCCACACTGACCATTTGTTGATTAAAATAGCATAAAATACACCCCTGGGTGGAGATATGAGATGTTAATGACACACACAATGCATGAGCAAGCATGTACATTTACTGCACATGTGCACCCAGAGGACCACTCAGAACATGCTTACTACCAACACCTCTTCCCACCTCCTTCTGAATAATAATGTCAAACTCCCATAAAGGGAGTCTCCATAGTGACAGTCTTTGCTTCCTTATCCTCACTAGCAGCAAGCCCTGAATTTTCTCTATCAGAGTGTACTGTCTATATCAACCCTACTCAAAAAAAAATTCTTTTTCTTTTGCAATATATTACCATGTGCACTTCTTTTGCTGTGAGTCTGTCATGTTTGTTTGAATTGTTTTGAACAGAGAAGACAAGAACCCAGGTAAAACAACAGCTATCAGCAGCTCCAATCCCATCTACACACCAGGAATCTATTTCCCATGCACTTGTATCACTCCAGTCCATCTCCACCCCTGGAATCTGCTTCCTGTGCACCTCTCATTCCAGTCCCATCTACACCCCTGGAATCTACTTTCTGAGCAACTGTCTCACTCCAGTCCATTTCCACCCCGGGAGTCTACTTCCTGTGTACCTGTCTCAGTCCAGTCCATCTCCACCCTGGAATCTACTTCCTGTGCACGTCTCAGTCCAGTCCATCTCCACCCTGGAATCTACTTCCTGTGTCCCTGTCTCAGTCCAGTCCATCTCCACCCTGGAATCTACTTCCTGTGTCCCTGTCTCAGTCCAGTCCATCTCCACCCTGGAATCTACTTCCTGTGCACGTCTCAGTCCAGTCCATCTCCACCCTGGAATCTACTTCCTGTGTCCCTGTCTCAGTCCAGTCCATCTCCACCCTGGAATCTACTTCCTGTGCACGTCTCAGTCCAGTCCATCTCCACCCTGGAATCTACTTCCTGTGTCCCTGTCTCAGTCCAGTCCATCTCCACCCTGGAATCTACTTCCTGTGCACATGTCTCAGTCCAGTCCATCTCCACCCTGGAATATACTTCCAGTGCACCTGCCTCAGTCCAGTCCATCTCCACCCTGGAATCTACTTCCTGTGTACCTGTCTGAGTCCAGTCCATCTCCACCCTGGAATCTACTTCCTGTGCACCTGTCTCAGTCCAGTCCATCTCCACCCTGGAATCTACTTCCTGTGCACCTGTCTCAGTCCAGTCCATCTCCACCCTGGAATCTACTTCCTGTGTACCTGTCTGAGTCCAGTCCATCCCCACCCTGGAATCTACTTCCTGTGCACCTGTCTCAGTCCAGTCCATCTCCACCCTGGAATCTACTTCCTGTGCACCTGTCTCAGTCCAGTCCATCCCCACCCTGGAATCTACTTCCTGTGCACATGTCTCAGTCCAGTCCATCTCCACCCTGGAATCTACTTCCTGTGTCCCTGTCTCAGTCCAGTCCATCTCCACCCTGGAATCTACTTCCTGTGTCCCTGTCTCAGTCCAGTCCATCTCCACCATGGAATCTACTTCCTGTGCACATGTCTCAGTCCAGTCCATCTCCACCCTGGAATCTACTTCCTGTGCACCTGTCTCAGTCCAGTCCATCTCCACCCTGGAATCTACTTCCTGTGCACCTGTCTCAGTCCAGTCCATCTCCACCCTGGAATCTACTTCCTGTGCACCTGTCTCAGTCCAGTCCATCTCCACCCTGGAATCTACTTCCTGTGCACCTGTCTCAGTCCAGTCCATCTCCACCCTGGAATCTACTTCCTGTGCACCTGTCTGAGTCCAGTCCATCCCCACCCTGGAATCTACTTCCTGTGCAACTGTCTCAGTCCAGTCCATTTCCACCCTGGAATCTACTTCCTGTGTACCTGTCTCAGTCCAGTCCATCCCCACCCTGGAATCTACTTCCTGTGCACCTGTCTCAGTCCAGTCCATCCCCACCCCTGAAATCAACTTCCTGTGCACCTGTCTCAGTCCAGTCCATCTCCACCCTGGAATCTACTTCCTGTGCACCTGTCTCAGTCCAGGCCATCTCCACCCTGGAATCTACTTCCTGTGCACCTGTCTCAGTCCAGTCCATCTCCACCCTGGAATCTACTTCCTGTGTACCTGTCTGAGTCCAGTCCATCCCCACCATGGAATCTACTTCCTGTGCACCTGTCTCAGTCCAGTCCATCTCCACCCTGGAATCTACTTCCTGTGCACATGTCTCAGTCCAGTCCATCTCCACCCTGGAATCTACTTCCTGTGCACGTCTCAGTCCAGTCCATCTCCACCCTGGAATCTACTTCCTGTGCACATGTCTCAGACCAGTCCATCTCCACCCTGGAATCTACTTCCTGTGTACCTGTCTCAGTCCAGTCCATCTCCACCCTGGAATCTACCTCCTCTGAACCTGTCTTAGTCCAGTCCATCTCCACCCTGGAATCTACTTCCTGTGTACCTGTCTCAGTCCAGTCCATCTCCACCCTGGAATCTACTTCCTGTGTACCTGTCTCAGTCCAGTCCATCTCCACCCTGGAATCTACCTCCTCTGAACCTGTCTTAGTCCAGTCCATCTCCACCCTGGAATCTACTTCCTGTGCACATGTCTCAGTACAGTCCATCTCCACCCTGGAATCTACTTCCTGTGCACATGTCTCAGTCCAGTCCATCTCCACCCTGGAATCTACTTCCTGTGCACATGTCTCAGTCCAGTCCATCTCCACCCTGGAATCTACTTCCTGTGCACTTGTCTCACTACAGTCCATCTCCACCCGGGAATCTACTTCCTGTGCACCTGTCTCAGTCCAGTCCATCTCCACCCGGGAATCTACTTCCTGTGCACCTGTCTCAGTCCAGTCCATCTCCACCCTGGAATCTACTTCCTGTGCACATGTCTCAGTCCAGTCCATCTCCACCCTGGAATCTACTTCCTGTGCACGTCTCAGTCCAGTCCATCTCCACCCTGGAATCTACTTCCTGTGCACATGTCTCAGTCCAGTCCATCCCCACCCTGGAATCTACTTCCTGTGCACCTGTCTCAGTCCAGTCCATCCCCACCCCTGAAATCAACTTCCTGTGCACCTGTCTCAGTCCAGTCCATCTCCACCCTGGAATCTACTTCCTGTGCACCTGTCTCAGTCCAGGCCATCTCCACCCTGGAATCTACTTCCTGTGCACCTGTCTCAGTCCAGTCCATCTCCACCCTGGAATCTACTTCCTGTGTACCTGTCTGAGTCCAGTCCATCCCCACCATGGAATCTACTTCCTGTGCACCTGTCTCAGTCCAGTCCATCTCCACCCTGGAATCTACTTCCTGTGCACATGTCTCAGTCCAGTCCATCTCCACCCTGGAATCTACTTCCTGTGCACGTCTCAGTCCAGTCCATCTCCACCCTGGAATCTACTTCCTGTGCACATGTCTCAGACCAGTCCATCTCCACCCTGGAATCTACTTCCTGTGTACCTGTCTCAGTCCAGTCCATCTCCACCCTGGAATCTACCTCCTCTGAACCTGTCTTAGTCCAGTCCATCTCCACCCTGGAATCTACTTCCTGTGTACCTGTCTCAGTCCAGTCCATCTCCACCCTGGAATCTACTTCCTGTGTACCTGTCTCAGTCCAGTCCATCTCCACCCTGGAATCTACCTCCTCTGAACCTGTCTTAGTCCAGTCCATCTCCACCCTGGAATCTACTTCCTGTGCACATGTCTCAGTACAGTCCATCTCCACCCTGGAATCTACTTCCTGTGCACATGTCTCAGTCCAGTCCATCTCCACCCTGGAATCTACTTCCTGTGCACATGTCTCAGTCCAGTCCATCTCCACCCTGGAATCTACTTCCTGTGCACTTGTCTCACTACAGTCCATCTCCACCCGGGAATCTACTTCCTGTGCACCTGTCTCAGTCCAGTCCATCTCCACCCGGGAATCTACTTCCTGTGCACCTGTCTCAGTCCAGTCCATCTCCACCCTGGAATCTACTTCCTGTGCACATGTCTCAGTCCAGTCCATCTCCACCCTGGAATCTACTTCCTGTGCACGTCTCAGTCCAGTCCATCTCCACCCTGGAATCTACTTCCTGTGCACATGTCTCAGACCAGTCCATCTCCACCCTGGAATCTACTTCCTGTGTACCTGTCTCAGTCCAGTCCATCTCCACCCTGGAATCTACCTCCTCTGAACCTGTCTTAGTCCAGTCCATCTCCACCCTGGAATCTACTTCCTGTGTACCTGTCTCAGTCCAGTCCATCTCCACCCTGGAATCTACTTCCTGTGCACCTGTCTCAGTTCAGTCCATCTCCACCCTGGAATCTACTTCCTGTGCACTTGTCTCACTACAGTCCATCTCCACCCCGGAATCTACTTCCTGTGCACCTGTCTCAGTCCAGTCCATCCCCACCCCTGAAATCTACTTCCTGTGCACCTGTCTCAGTTCAGTCCATCTCCACCCTGGAATCTACTTCCTGTGCACTTGTCTCACTACAGTCCATCTCCACCCCGGAATCTACTTCCTGTGCACCTGTCTCAGTCCAGTCCATCCCCACCCCTGAAATCTACTTCCTGTGCACCTGTCTCAGTCCAGTCCATCTCCACCCTGGAATCTACTTCCTGTGCACTTGTCTCACTACAATCCATCTCCACCCTGGAATCTACTTCCTGTGCACCTGTCTCAGTCCAGTCCATCCCCACCCCTGAAATCTACTTCCTGTGTACCTGTCTCAGTCCAGTCCATCCCCATCCCTGAAATCTACATCCTGTGCACCTGTCTCAGTCCAGTCCATCTCCACCCTGGAATCTACTTCCTGTGCACCTGTCTCAGTCCAGTCCATCCCCACCCCTGAAATCTACTTCCTGTGCACCTGTCTCAGTTCAGTCCATCTCCACCCTGGAATCTACTTCCTGTGCACTTGTCTCACTACAGTCCATCTCCACCCCGGAATCTACTTCCTGTGCACCTGTCTCAGTCCAGTCCATCCCCACCCCTGAAATCTACTTCCTGTGCACCTGTCTCAGTCCAGTCCATCTCCACCCTGGAATCTACTTCCTGTGCACTTGTGTCACTACAGTCCATCTCCACCCCGGAATCTACTTCCTGTGCACCTGTCTCAGTCCTGTCCATCCCCACCCCTGAAATCTACTTCCTGTGTACCTGTCTCAGTCCAGTCCATCCCCACCCCTGAAATCTACATCCTGTGCACCTGTCTCAGTCAGTCCATCTCCACCCTGGAATCTACTTCCTGCGCACTTGTCTCACTACAGTCCATCTTCACCCTGGAATCTACTTCCTGTGTACCTGTCTGAGTCCAGTCCATTTCCACCCCTGGACTCTACTTCCTGCGCACTTGTCTCACTACAGTCCATCTCCACTCTGGAATCTACTTCCTGTGCACCTGTCTCAGTCCAGTCCATACCCACCCCTGAAATCTACTTCCTGTGCACCTGTCTCAGTCCAGTCCATCCCCACCCCTGAAATCTACTTCCTGTGTACCTGTCTCAGTCCAGTCCATCCCCACCCCTGAAATCTACTTCCTGTGCACCTGTCTCAGTCCAGTCAATCCCCACCCCTGAAATCTACTTCCTGTGCACCTGTCTCAGTACAGTCCATCTCCACCCTGGAATCTACTTCCTGTGTACCTGTCTCAGTCCAGTCCATCTCCACCCTGGAATCTACCTCCTCTGAACCTGTCTTAGTCCAGTCCATCTCCACCCTGGAATCTACTTCCTGTGCACATGTCTCAGTACAGTCCATCTCCACCCTGGAATCTACTTCCTGTGCACATGTCTCAGTCCAGTCCATCTCCACCCTGGAATATACTTCCTGTGCACCTGTCTCAGTCCAGTCCATCTCCACCCTGGAATCTACTTCCTGTGTACTTGTCTGAGTCCAGTCCATCTCCACCCTGGAATCTACTTCCTGTGCACCTGTCTCAGTCCAGTCCATCTCCACCCTGGAATCTACTTCCTGTGCACCTGTCACAGTCCAGTCCATCTCCACCCTGGAATCTACTTCCTGTGTACCTGTCTGAGTCCAGTCCATCCCCACCCTGGAATCTACTTCCTGTGCACCTGTCTCAGTCCAGTCCATCTCCACCCTGGAATCTACTGCCTGTGCACCTGTCTCAGTCCAGTCCATCCCCACCCTGGAATCTACTTCCTGTGCACATGTCTCAGTCCAGTCCATCTCCACCCTGGAATCTACTTCCTGTGTCCCTGTCTCAGTCCAGTCCATCTCCACCCTGGAATCTACTTCCTGTGTCCCTGTCTCAGTCCAGTCCATCTCCACCCTGGAATCTACTTCCTGTGCACCTGTCTCAGTCCAGTCCATCTCCACCCTGGAATCTACTTCCTGTGCACCTGTCTCAGTCCAGTCCATCTCCACCCTGGAATCTACTTCCTGTGCACCTGTCTCAGTCCAGTCCATCTCCACCCTGGAATCTACTTCCTGTGCACCTGTCTCAGTCCAGTCCATCTCCACCCTGGAATCTACTTCCTGTGTACCTGTCTGAGTGCAGTCCATCCCCACCCTGGAATCTACTTCCTGTGTCCCTGTCTCAGTCCAGTCCATCTCCACCCTGGAATCTACTTCCTGTGTCCCTGTCTCAGTCCAGTCCATCTCCACCCTGGAATCTACTTCCTGTGCACCTGTCTCAGTCCAGTCCATCTCCACCCTGGAATCTACTTCCTGTGCACCTGTCTCAGTCCAGTCCATCTCCACCCTGGAATCTACTTCCTGTGCACCTGTCTCAGTCCAGTCCATCTCCACCCTGGAATCTACTTCCTGTGCACATGTCTCAGTCCATTTCATCTCCACCCTGGAATCTACTTCCTGTGCACGTCTCAGTCCAGTCCATCTCCACCCTGGAATCTACTTCCTGTGCACATGTCTCAGACCAGTCCATCTCCACCCTGGAATCTACCTCCTGTGTACCTGTCTCAGTCCAGTCCATCTCCACCCTGGAATCTACCTCCTCTGAACCTGTCTTAGTCCAGTCCATCTCCACACTGGAATCTACTTCCTGTGTACCTGTCTCAGTCCAGTCCATCTCCACCCTGGAATCTACTTCCTGTGTACCTGTCTCAGTCCAGTCCATCTCCACCCTGGAATCTACCTCATCTGAACCTGTCTCAGTCCAGTCCATCTCCACCGTGGAATCTACTTCCTGTGCACATGTCTCAGTACAGTCCATCTCCACCCTGGAATCTACTTCCTGTGCACATGTCTCAGTCCAGTCCATCTCCACCCTGGAATCTACTTCCTGTGCACATGTCTCAGTCCAGTCCATCTCCACCCTGGAATCTACTTCCTGTGCACTTGTCTCACTACAGTCCATCTCCACCCTGGAATCTACTTCCTGTGCACCTGTCTCAGTCCAGTCCATCCCCACCCCTGAAATCTACTTCCTGTGCACCTGTCTCAGTCCAGTCCATCCCCACCCCTGAAATCTACTTCCTGTGCACCTGTCTCAGTCCAGTCCATCTCCACCCTGGAATCTACTTCCTGTGCACTTGTCTCACTACAATCCATCTCCACCCTGGAATCTACTTCCTGTGCACCTGTCTCAGTCCAGTCCATCCCCACCCCTGAAATCTACTTCCTGTGTACCTGTCTCAGTCCAGTCCATCCCCATCCCTGAAATCTACATCCTGTGCACCTGTCTCAGTCCAGTCCATCTCCACCCTGGAATCTACTTCCTGTGCACCTGTCTCAGTCCAGTCCATCCCCACCCCTGAAATCTACTTCCTGTGCACCTGTCTCAGTTCAGTCCATCTCCACCCTGGAATCTACTTCCTGTGCACTTGTCTCACTACAGTCCATCTCCACCCCGGAATCTACTTCCTGTGCACCTGTCTCAGTCCAGTCCATCCCCACCCCTGAAATCTATTTCCTGTGCACCTGTCTCAGTCCAGTCCATCTCCACCCTGGAATCTACTTCCTGTGCACTTGTGTCACTACAGTCCATCTCCACCCCGGAATCTACTTCCTGTGCACCGGTCTCAGTCCTGTCCATCCCCACCCCTGAAATCTACTTCCTGTGTACCTGTCTCAGTCCAGTCCATCCCCACCCCTGAAATCTACATCCTGTGCACCTGTCTCAGTCAGTCCATCTCCACCCTGGAATCTACTTCCTGCGCACTTGTCTCACTACAGTCCATCTTCACCCTGGAATCTACTTCCTGTGTACCTGTCTGAGTCCAGTCCATTTCCACCCCTGGACTCTACTTCCTGCGCACTTGTCTCACTACAGTCCATCTCCACTCTGGAATCTACTTCCTGTGCACCTGTCTCAGTCCAGTCCATCCCCACCCCTGAAATCTACTTCCTGTGCACCTGTCTCAGTCCAGTCCATCCGCACCCCTGAAATCTACTTCCTGTGTACCTGTCTCAGTCCAGTCCATCCCCACCCCTGAAATCTACTTCCTGTGCACCTGTCTCAGTCCAGTCCATCCTCACCCCTGAAATCTACTTCCTGTGCACCTGTCTCAGTCCAGTCCATCCACACGCCTGGAGTCTACTTCCTGTGTACCTGTCTCAGTCCAGTCCATCTCCACCCTGGAATCTACTTCCTGTGTACCTGTCTCAGTCCAGTCCATCTCCACCCTGGAATCTACCTCCTCTGAACCTGTCTTAGTCCAGTCCATCTCCACCCTGGAATCTACTTCCTGTGCACATGTCTCAGTACAGTCCATCTCCACCCTGGAATCTACTTCCTGTGCACATGTCTCAGTCCAGTCCATCTCCACCCTGGAATATACTTCCTGTGCACCTGTCTGAGTCCAGTCCATCTCCACCCTGGAATCTACTTCCTGTGTACCTGTCTGAGTCCAGTCCATCTCCACCCTGGAATCTACTTCCTGTGCACCTGTCTCAGTCCAGTCCATCTCCACCCTGGAATCTACTTCCTGTGCACCTGTCTCAGTCCAGTCCATCTCCACCCTGGAATCTACTTCCTGTGTACCTGTCTGAGTCCAGTCCATCCCCACCCTGGAATCTACTTCCTGTGCACCTGTCTCAGTCCAGTCCATCTCCACCCTGGAATCTACTTCCTGTGCACATGTCTCAGTCCAGTCCATCTCCACCCTGGAATCTACTTCCTGTGCACATGTCTCAGTCCAGTCCATCTCCACCCTGGAATCTACTTCCTGTGCACTTGTCTCACTACAGTCCATCTCCACCCTGGAATCTACTTCCTGTGCACCTGTCTCAGTCCAGTCCATCCCCACCCCTGAAATCTACTTCCTGTGCACCTGTCTCAGTCCAGTCCATCCCCACCCCTGAAATCTACTTCCTGTGCACCTGTCTCAGTCCAGTCCATCTCCACCCTGGAATCTACTTCCTGTGCACTTGTCTCACTACAATCCATCTCCACCCTGGAATCTACTTCCTGTGCACCTGTCTCAGTCCAGTCCATCCCCACCCCTGAAATCTACTTCCTGTGTACCTGTCTCAGTCCAGTCCATCCCCATCCCTGAAATCTACATCCTGTGCACCTGTCTCAGTCCAGTCCATCTCCACCCTGGAATCTACTTCCTGTGCACCTGTCTCAGTCCAGTCCATCCCCACCCCTGAAATCTACTTTCTGTGCACCTGTCTCAGTTCAGTCCATCTCCACCCTGGAATCTACTTCCTGTGCACTTGTCTCACTACAGTCCATCTCCACCCCGGAATCTACTTCCTGTGCACCTGTCTCAGTCCAGTCCATCCCCACCCCTGAAATCTACTTCCTGTGCACCTGTCTCAGTCCAGTCCATCTCCACCCTGGAATCTACTTCCTGTGCACTTGTGTCACTACAGTCCATCTCCACCCCGGAATCTACTTCCTGTGCACCTGTCTCAGTCCTGTCCATCCCCACCCCTGAAATCTACTTCCTGTGTACCTGTCTCAGTCCAGTCCATCCCCACCCCTGAAATCTACATCCTGTGCACCTGTCTCAGTCAGTCCATCTCCACCCTGGAATCTACTTCCTGCGCACTTGTCTCACTACAGTCCATCTTCACCCTGGAATCTACTTCCTGTGTACCTGTCTGAGTCCAGTCCATTTCCACCCCTGGACTCTACTTCCTGCGCACTTGTCTCACTACAGTCCATCTCCACTCTGGAATCTACTTCCTGTGCACCTGTCTCAGTCCAGTCCATCCCCACCCCTGAAATCTACTTCCTGTGCACCTGTCTCAGTCCAGTCCATCCGCACCCCTGAAATCTACTTCCTGTGTACCTGTCTCAGTCCAGTCCATCCCCACCCCTGAAATCTACTTCCTGTGCACCTGTCTCAGTCCAGTCCATCCCCACCCCTGAAATCTACTTCCTGTGCACCTGTCTCAGTCCAGTCCATCCACACGCCTGGAGTCTACTTCCTGTGTACCTGTCTCAGTCCAGTCCATCTCCACCCTGGAATCTACTTCCTGTGTACCTGTCTCAGTCCAGTCCATCTCTACCCTGGAATCTATTTCCTGTGCACATGTCTCAGTCCAGTCCATCTCCACCCTGGAATCTACTTCCTGTGTACCTGTCTCAGTCCAGTCCATCTCCACCCCTGAAATCTACTTCCTGTGCACCACCTGTCTCAGTCCAGTCCATCCCCACCCCTGAAATCTACTTCCTGTGCACCTGTCTCAGTCCAGTCCATCCACACGCCTGGAGTCTACTTCCTGTGCACCTGTCTCAGTCCAGTCCACCCACACGCCTGGAGTCTACTTCCTGTGTACCTGTCTCAGTCCAGTCCATTTCCACCCCTGGACTCTACTTCCTGTGCACTTGTCTCACCACAATCCATCTCCACCCCGGAATCTACCTCCTGTGCACCTGTCTTAGTCCAGTCCATCCCCACCCCTGAAATCTACCTCCTGTGAACCAGTCTAATTATGTCCCATCTACACTCCTAGAGTCTACTTCCTTTGCACAGGACTAATTCTGTCCCATCTTCACCACCCGAAGCTTTGCTCTGGATTTGTTCTATCATAAAGAGGAAATGAATATTGCAACTCAAGTGGAGAGACATCCTTCATGGCTTTGGCATTTCCAAAGACCAGCAGAAATTTAGGTTTGTTCAACTAAAAAAAATTCTTTAATTATCTTGAGCCCCCTAATAAACAACTGCAAATAGCTTTATAATTTGCCTAATTAAAATAATAATAATTCTAGGATTTGTTCTTCAAAAGTGTACCTAAAATAGATTTCTCCATCCCATTGATTTGTTGTTTGTATGGCGCTATTTACAGAAAATAAATCCTCAGTGCTGAGGCTGAAACAAGACTTCAGTGTTAACCTAACAAGAGAGTCTAAATGAAAAGTGCATTGATCCTTTTTCCTGCCTCCAACTATAAGAATTAGTTTCTTGATTAACTAGAATTACTGAGGAAGTGTCTTTGCTTCCCTGTGTCAATTAGAAGTGCATATGACTGTTAAATATGTAGGTGCTCTAATTTAAATTCACTGACAAGGATTTTCTCTGGCTCTCTTTTAGAGGAACATTATTTTCACACCTGTCTTAAAAATTCTGTAAAATTAGTTGGTTCCTAGTATTCAAAATTGTACCATACAGATGACAATTTCCAATATGATGAACAGGGTAATTAGAAGTGCCAATCATGACTCTCCCGTTTGGTTTGAAGCCAGCTTGGTGGAGGCCACTTGTGAGGTATTTATTATTTGAATGGTATAGGTGGAATATAGCCAATGGTCATGATAATTAAACATTCAAGCCCTTCTCAATCATAGTGATTAAATGCGATTCATGAATCACTTAGACACTGGATTTATCTCCAAATCAATAACACAAAGACGCCAATAAAGTTTCCTATATACTAAGAAAATGGATTTTAATTAAAATAATTTATATTTAAAATATAAATGTAAATTATTTATATTGTGGCTTATATATTTATGTTGTGGATTACAACAACAAAGAGATGGTCTACTGCTTTCTATTTAAATTATGTTATGTAAAGTAAACCTACCTATGTTTAATAACATAGATTCAGGTTTGAAGTTACAACTGGGAAATATTTTATATACTAAATAAAATATTTAGTATGTGCTAAACTTTTTTGGCCCTATTAACAACAACAGTGTCAAGCTACAATGTTTAAACCTTAAGAGACAGAAAAGAGAAAATCAGTATTATTAGGCCTATTATCAATTTAAGTGTATTTATCCTTAGGAAACAAATACGTTTCTAAAATGACATGAACACATGTAATAAGCATATTCGGACTTACCCTTCTAATGCCCAACTATGTCCCACTTAGTAAAGTCTCCAAAATGGAACAGTCCTATGCTAAATAATTACTATATTTGATGCACACATATTTATAATCCAAGTATTTGTATTTCGTTCCTAATGTGTCCATTTATTTGCTTGTTATTTCACTTATGTATGCATTCCTAATTCATTCATTTAAGAAATATTTCCTATGGTCATAATTCTTCACACTCTAATTGTACCTGCGTTGTGAACCACAGCTCTGACCTGGGTTGTTCCCTCCCAGGCAAGCTGGATGGGAAGAGTAGTCACATTAACCTTATCCCCAGAATGTCCATGCACACATGCAGGTGGGATAGGCACCTGTCAAGTAGGCACTTTAGGTCCCACTTGTGAATGGTCCTGTTGCCCTCCCCTACTGCTATAAAACATTCAGTGCAGTGCGGTTGCTTCCAGAAAAGAAAGGAAGAAATGACTGGGGAGTGCTGGACTCACGCTGGTCCCGATTTCCATTTAGATGTGTAATGGTAACTTCCTGATGGGCCCCTTCTCGGCGCAGGAGAGCCTGGTTTGAGTAACAATCCGGATTTTATTCCATCAGTGTTATGTTTAAGAAACAACAAAAATATGATCTAGAGCCCTGTGAGAAATATCCTCCAGTTTTATAGCCTGCCTGACATCACCAAAATTTCTCAGAAGAGTCCTTCCAGAACTCGTATCTCTCTATGACTGACATCTCCCTGGGAAAAATGCATAAACCTATTTCCAGATTTCCGACTCACTTTGCCAAATTAGCAAAGCACTAAAGACTAATAGTCCTAAGAGATGTTAATAACAGTCGTTAATCTTCACATGGGAAATCCTACAGGTAATGTCTCTGAAATGCTGAACACTTGAGAGAGAAAGTAAAAGGCTACCAAATAATGCCTTGAATATTAAAAAAAAAGAAGAAATACATGTAAACAGCAAGTATATTTTCTGAGAGTCTGAAAGGATGGTCTCATTGTATCATCAAGTTTGAACCAAAAATAAATATTAAAATACTTTAAAAAGTCCTTGTCTATCACCTAATTCTAGTTGATATTTGGTTCTCCGGTAACAACCTCTGTCTCCCAAATCATTTCATCAATACTGCTAGTGAAATCTGCTTAACATCATATCCTGGATAGCAATTCTAGCTGGCCAATCATCTTGACGATTTAGTTGCTCTCTGGATCCAATTTTTCTCATTTATTAAATGAAATTATTATACTAGAAGTTTCCGTATGTTCATTTCAATACTGGATGTATTCACGACAGCCCTGAAATCATGGAGACTCAGTGTTTTTAAAACAGTAGTCTGAATTTCAATTACACAAGAATCAGTAGCACAATAGTGTCAGGAAGTTATCAAAACAAAGGAGTGAGATGACACAGCATACCCTTTCTACAGAGACAACGGTCATAATATGACCAGCAATTTTAATTATCCACACATAATACGAGCAGGAGCAGTCAAATGGTTGAGTCAGGTTTCTCTTATAACCAATGTGCTCTAACAGTGATTCCTATGTCTGAACACGTGTGGGCCAACTCTTAAACAAAATATTTCTCAAAGACATGTCTGTTGATTAAGTTTTTATTTAATTTATGATCTTAAAGTCATGCATACGTACACTAACTTGTTATTCAATTTATGATCTTAAAGTCACGCATATATAAATGGAATGCTTAAATCCTGCATATACTAAAATGTATATAAACAAATGCATACAAACATATGTCAGTTAAAACAAACAAAAAAAAATGCTACGAATTTAAAGTCACACTAAACTGCCACTCACAATGGACTGCTGTAGTACAAATTACCATTGTAGTAATTAATAATAGAATTATTATTATCAGCTTCCTTTATCATGTCCATAATCCCATGAAGGAGCCTTAATAAAGTTACCGCAAAAGCCTCTTCCATGAAACATTCTGTGACGGCATTTACTTTCCTTCGGCCCCGGTGGGCTGTTTGCTTGGTAAGTCCATCTCCATCTTTTTTCTCATTCGTCTGAGAATATTAAAGTGGTGCTGCTTATAGCCTATGGAATCTGAACCGCAGAACAAATAAGGTGGCCATGTGGACGACCAGTGTATGTGTACATAGAGTTATATAATCATCAAATAAAGACACGAAATCAAAATTCAGTCATGGAAAACTGAAGAACTCGTAGGACGCGCCCAGCTCCCCAGTTTGACCATTTTATTCTTACCACCTACACTGTATACTTACAAACAAGGTAGGAAGGGGAATACATTGCAATCGCCCTGATGCCTAGTTTCTCACGATGTAGCAGAGTTTCTACCAGCTGAGTCGGAGCGGGGGCAACTATAAGCCACAAATCCCTGCAAGCCAACCAGCAGCAAGCTTACGACCTGGAAAATTTCTCTACATATTGAGAAAATAAAAATAGCTCAGATAAAACTATTGCAAGAGGCATGAATTAAAAAAAATTCATTTGAACAATTCAAGGACAACCAATCTGATGTTATGTGAGTTACGTTTGCAGTAAACTTTCAGTTATATGGCTTCATATGTTATGGAGAGAAAGAAATGTTACTAATCGAGTGCCATTATGAAGAGTTAAAATTTGTGTGGCCTGTCATCAAATAATTTGAATAATATCATGGATGCAGCATCATCACTGTACTAAACCTGCTGGTAGAAACAGAACTAATCTCTGTACTGTTCCAGAGAATACCTGAGAGTCTGTCATCTCTTTGGGTTGCCATAATAAACATAAATCTATCCTGTGGTGAAACATGAAGATAGAAAAAAGACTGGCCTAGGGTTGAATGTTCACTAATTCAAAGGTGCACCCATTAATCATTTTGAAGCCACATGTGGACTTGGTATGTGTTGGTTTGTGTCTTATTCAGAGTTCAGAATGGACAGGTGTATGAATTCCTGAGCAGAAAAGCCTGCTCCTCTGCAATTAAACCACTACATACGTATCTGAAGACTTCCTCTAAGACATTAACAGCTTTCTTGAATTTAATTGATAAATATAAATCATTTATTGATTATTCAGGACATAGCTAATATCCTCAAGGCTGTGTTGGACTCCACAGGGGATTCATCATTTAAACTGTGGGTGACTCTATTCAAGAACCTCTAGCCTCAAGACCTTCGTGGAAAAAAAACCAAAATAAATGGAACCATACAATATACATTTCAGTGCTGAAGTATATACTAGAAGCCATGAAGTCTGTACATGTCCAGTGAAATAAAGCAATTGGGGTCAATAACATAAGGAATCTATAGAGAAGGGGTCATCTTTAGTTTTAACATATATGTACTGACTTGTGCCACATTAAGTAAAAGGACACAAAGACTCCCAGTCCTGTCACAGGTGCTTATGGCCAAGGACAGGAGGCCATTCAACAATGAGCAGAGGATGGACAAGAGCGCTGGAAAGTTGGCACCAGTGTGGGCAGCCAAGGAAAGGGAACCTCCTGCCCTGCTAAGGAATGGGACTTCCAAGTATGCTTGGCAAAGAGGTGCTACTTCAGAGCTAGTACTGGTTTGCTAGGCAGACTCTCTGTCCTGGCACAAAGAGTAACTGAGTACGACCCATGTAGGTATGCTGATTACTGCAGCATGTTGGCCACATGGATTGTATGTGGGGAGATGGTGTGGGATTGATCCAACCCCAGAGGTGGGTAGAAACTAGACCTGGAAGGACCCGCATTTTGCATGCTGTCCTAAGGAAGTGGAGAAACATGTAAGGATATTTATTAAAAGGAAGGTTGTTGTAGTGAAATTCCTGTTTCTCAAGAATCAGTATGGCTCCAAAATAAATATGTAGTGAGAGGAAAAGCTTTTGGAGGCTGAGAAACAAGATAAGAAGGTGGCTTTTGTTATAATCTGGGATAAAGACAAATAACTGAGCAACTGTCATGGGAGGGCGGCTGAGGTCAGCAGTTGGAGGGGCTGTGTGAACAGCTTTCAGGGCCAGTTTTGACCTGGTTGGAAGGTGACAGTGGATTGCACCCCTCAGCATGACCCTATCACATGCGCTGTGTCCTGAAAATGTCAGTTTCTTATTTCAGTTCCTTTACTCCAAACCCTAAGATTGAGGACTTGCTTAAAATGTGACTTTAATGTGTAAAATATATATGACTTAATTCCCACAGTAGTTGGAATAGTTTCTCTCCACTGGGCTTGATGAGTTATAGCTACGGCTGGTTGACACTGCATCTGGTGACAGTGCAGCTGTGTGACAGTGCAGCTGGGTGACACTGTACTTGAGTGACAGTGCAGCTGTGTGACAGTGTACTTGAGTGACAGTGCAGCTGTGTGACAGTGCAGCTGGGTGACACTGTACTTGAGTGACAGTGCAGCTGGGTGACACTATAGCTGGGTGACACTAGATGGGTGACACTGTACCTGGGTGACAGTACAGCTGGATGGCACTAACTAGGTGACGCTGTAGCTGGGCAGTACTGTAGCTGGGTAACACCACAGCTGGGTGATAGTGCAGCTGTGTGACAGTACAGCTGGGTGACGCTGTACTTGAGTGACAGTGCAGCTGTGTGACAGTGCAGCTGGGTGACACTGTACTTGAGTGACAGTGCAGCTGGGTGATAGTGTACTTGAGTGACAGTGCAGCTGGGTGACACTAGATGGGTGACACTGTACCTGGGTGACAGTACAGCTGGATGACACTAACTAGGTGACACTGCGGCTGGGCAGTACTGTAGCTGGGTAACACCACAGCTGGGTGACAGTGTAGCTGGGTGACACTGTACTTGAGTGACAGTGCAGCTGGGTGACAGTGTACTTGAGTGACAGTGCAGCTGGGTGACACTGTACTTGAGTGACAGTGCAGCTGGGTGACACTATAGCTGGGTGACACTAGATGGGTGACACTGTACCTGGGTGACAGTACAGCTGGATGGCACTAACTAGGTGACGCTGCGGCTGGGCAGTACTGCAGCTGGGTGACAGTGCAGCTGGGTGACAGTGTACTTGAGTGACAGTGCAGCTGTGTGACAGTGCAGCTGTGTGACACTGTACTTGAGTGACAGTGCAGCTGAGTGACAGTGTACTTGAGTGACAGTGCAGCTGTGTGACAGTGCAGCTGGGTGACAGTGTACTTGAGTGACAGTGCAGCTGTGTGACAGTGTACTTGAGTGACAGTGCAGCTGGGTGACAGTGTACTTGAGTGACAGTGCAGCTGTGTGACAGTGTACTTGAGTGACAGTGCAGCTGGGTGACAGTGTACTTGAGTGACAGTGCAGCTGTGTGACACTGTACTTGAGTGACAGTGCAGCTGGGTGACAGTGTACTTGAGTGACAGTGCAGCTGTGTGACAGTGCAGCTGGGTGACAGTGTACTTGAGTGACAGTGCAGCTGTGTGACAGTGCAGCTGTGTGACACTGTACTTGAGTGACAGTGCAGCTGGGTGACAGTGTACTTGAGTGACAGTGCAGCTGTGTGACAGTGCAGCTGGGTGACAGTGTACTTGAGTGACAGTGCAGCTGGGTGACACTGTACTTGAGTGACAGTGCAGCTGGGTGACAGTGTACTTGAGTGACAGTGCAGCTGTGTGACAGTGTACTTGAGTGACAGTGCAGCTGTGTGACAGTGTACTTGAGTGACAGTGTACTTGAGTGACAGTGCAGCTGGGTGACAGTGTACTTGAGTGACAGTGCAGCTGGGTGACACTATAGCTGGGTGACACTAGATGGGTGACACTGTACCTGGGTGACAGTACAGCTGGATGGCACTAACTAGGTGACGCTGCGGCTGGGCAGTACTGTAGCTGGGTAACACCACAGCTGGGTGACAGTGCAGCTGTGTGACAGTACAGCTGGGTGACGCTGTACTTGAGTGACAGTGCAGCTGGGTGACAGTGTACTTGAGTGACAGTGCAGCTGGGTGACAGTGTAGCTGGGTGACGCTGTACTTGAGTGACAGTGCAGCTGGGTGACAGTGTACTTGAGTGACAGTGCAGCTGGGTGACACTGTACTGGAGTGACAGTGCAGCTGGGTGATGCTGTACTTGAGTGACAGTGCAGCTGGGTGACACTGTACTTGAGTGACAGTGCAGCTGGGTGACAGTGTAGGTGTGTGACAGTGCAGCTGTGTGACACTGTAGTTGTGTGACAGTGCAGCTGTGTGACAGTGCAGCTGTGTGACAGTGCAGCTGGGTGACAATACAGCTGGGTGACACTGTACTTGAGTGACAGTGCAGCTGGGTGACAGTGTACTTGAGTGACAGTGCAGCTGTGTGACAGTGCAGCTGGGTGACAGTGTACTTGAGTGACAGTGCAGCTGGGTGACACTGTACTTGAGTGACAGTGCAGCTGGGTGACAGTGTACTTGAGTGACAGTGCAGCTGTGTGACAGTGTACTTGAGTGACAGTGCAGCTGGGTGACACTGTACTTGAGTGACAGTGCAGCTGGGTGACAGTGTAGGTGTGTGACAGTGCAGCTGTGTGACACTGTAGTTGTGTGACAGTGCAGCTGTGTGACAGTGCAGCTGTGTGACAGTGCAGCTGGGTGACAATACAGCTGGGTGACACTGTACTTGAGTGACAGTGCAGCTGGGTGACAGTGTACTTGAGTGACAGTGCAGCTGTGTGACAGTGCAGCTGGGTGACAGTGTACTTGAGTGACAGTGCAGCTGGGTGACACTGTACTTGAGTGACAGTGCAGCTGGGTGACAGTGTACTTGAGTGACAGTGCAGCTGTGTGACAGTGTACTTGAGTGACAGTGCAGCTGTGTGACAGTGTACTTGAGTGACAGTGTACTTGAGTGACAGTGCAGCTGGGTGACAGTGTACTTGAGTGACAGTGCAGCTGGGTGACACTATAGCTGGGTGACACTAGATGGGTGACACTGTACCTGGGTGACAGTACAGCTGGATGGCACTAACTAGGTGACGCTGCGGCTGGGCAGTACTGTAGCTGGGTAACACCACAGCTGGGTGACAGTGCAGCTGTGTGACAGTACAGCTGGGTGACGCTGTACTTGAGTGAGTGCAGCTGGGTGACAGTGTACTTGAGTGACAGTGCAGCTGGGTGACAGTGTAGCTGGGTGACGCTGTACTTGAGTGACAGTGCAGCTGGGTGACAGTGTACTTGAGTGACAGTGCAGCTGGGTGACACTGTACTGGAGTGACAGTGCAGCTGGGTGATGCTGTACTTGAGTGACAGTGCAGCTGGGTGACACTGTACTTGAGTGACAGTGCAGCTGGGTGACAGTGTAGGTGTGTGACAGTGCAGCTGTGTGACACTGTAGTTGTGTGACAGTGCAGCTGTGTGACAGTGCAGCTGTGTGACAGTGCAGCTGGGTGACAATACAGCTGGGTGACACTGTACTTGAGTGACAGTGCAGCTGGGTGACACTGTACTTGAGTGACAGTGCAGCTGGGTGACAGTGTAGGTGTGTGACAGTGCAGCTGACACTGTAGTTGTGTGACAGTGCAGCTGTGTGACAGTGCAGCTGTGTGACAGTACAGCTGGGTGACACTGTACTTGAGTGACAGTGCGGCTGGGTGATGCTGTACTTGAGTGATAGTGCAGCTGGGTGACACTGTACTTGAGTGACAGTGCAGCTGGGTGACAGTGCAGCTGGGTGACAGTGCAGCTGTGTGACAGTGCAGCTGGGTGACAATACAGCTGGGTGACACTGTAGTTGGGTGACGTAGTAGCTGGTTGACACTGCAGCCTTCTGTTCTGGCATTCTTCTCATTTCCAGGCATTACTTTTGCAGCCAGCTGCATGCTGTGCTCAGGCATTTGCTTAATCTCTTTGATTCCTTGTGCATCCAAAGACTATGGAGTATCAAATAAGAGAAGGTCTGTAAGGGACGGAGAAGAGCCTGAAGCCTGATATTTTTTATTATTGCTACCTGTCATAAATAGTATTATCATTATTGCCATGACTTTGGTAATGAGAGGGTTTTTTTTTTTTTTTTTTTTTTTTTTTTGGTGACTTACGGTGCTTCTCTTTATTCTAAAAGGCTTGGTTTTTGGTTTTCTGGTTTTTGTTTTTTTTTTTCCATTTTAACATCTCTGAAATCGGGTACATCCCACATGCTTTTTATTTTTATTTATTTATTTATTTATTTTAATTTTTATTGCATTATAGGTTTTGGGGTACATGTGCAGAACGTGCAAGATAGTTGCATAGGTACACACATGGCAGTGTGTTTTGCTGCCTTCCTCCCCTTCACCCACACTTGGTATTCATCCCCAGGCTATCCCCCCCAGACCCCCCGCTGTCCCTCCCCCATTTCCCCCAACAGTCCCCAGTGTATAGTAGACCGCCTATGAGACGGGTTTTAATGATGATTTTGTAATAATTTCTAACCTGGAGTCCAAAATTAATGCACGTACATTTTGGGGGAGGGTCATGAATGCACTGATAATTCTTGAGGAATAGTATATCCTCATCATGCAAAAGCAGAGAACTTATTGATCCTTCTTGCCCAACAGGATTTTTATTTCAAGTGCTTAGTAAAGTTCTTGTCCAGTTGTAGCAAGGTTTCTTTGATTTCAACGTTTTCCCTTTTTCTTTCTGCATCAGTGAGACTCCTGCCAGCTTCAACCCAATCTCCAATGTCATTTTTTTCAAACTGTGTTGATTGAAAGTGAAGAAGGGCATATTTTCCCCAAACCTTCATCTTTTCTAGTATCTGTGCTAATGCATTTTTTGGTCTTACTCTAATGACTTCAAATTGTTTTTCACTAGGTGGGTCTCACACATGCATTGTCAATTCTGAACCAAGGGGGCCCGGTTTTGGAACCTGTACACCAACCTGACGATCACATTTGCTCATAAAGTAGGGTGCCTGCTCAGGGAGCCGTGGGGCACAGATCTTTTGACAGTTTCTCTGAAAACCACTGAAGTAAAACATTATCTGGATCCTCCAATTTAGGTGCACAGAGTGTACTCGTGTTTAACAACTTGATTAGATTTTGAAAAGGCAAAGAATGAAATAACTGTCTCAACGTAGGCTTAATGCTTTTTGATATGACAAGCCAACATGGTTTCTGGTGTCAAAGTGTGCTTTATTAAGCTCTTGGGGTGTTTACAAATATTCATCATCTGCATCCTGATATTACCATGTTTTCTTATACTGTCCTCTCTTTTAGTGCTTTTCCCATTAAATTATTTTAGATCTTGTGCCATGATGTGTGACTATGAAGAGCAGGACAACACATATATTTCAGGGCTCAGCATTGGCTTCAAATGACTGTTTCTCTTATTCTTTACCTCCTTTTATTCTTACCCTATTCCATTTATTATAAGTCATTCTTCTTATTTTGCAATGATTTGTACAAGTGGGAGATTGTTGGCAGATTCGTATTTGTCTTGGAAACCAGCCTGAACACATTGCTAAGCCTTAATATGACAGAAGAAACAGAACAATCTTCAACCGCTGTAACAACATTGCTGCTAATAAAATGGAGAATTTCACTTCCAACACTTCAGATTTTTCTGTTTTTCAGGCCTTCCAACCCTTATTCTAGGGTCCATTGATTAAGTCATGCCCCTACCCTCTGCTGTCAACTCCTGTTATTCTAACTATTACCCAGTAAGTAGTTTCAGGTTTCAAATCTTGGCTTTTCTGTTTACAAAAATATGTGATCTGAGGAAAATTTTTGGATCTTTCTAAGGCGGTAGTCCCATCTTTTTTGGTACCGGGACCAATTACATGGAAGACATTATTTTTTCCATGGACCAGGGTGGCAGGAGATGGTTCTGGATGAAACTGTTCCCTGACCTGAGCTCATCAGACATTAGATTCTCATCAGAAGCTTGCAGCCTGGATTTCTCACACACTCAGTTCACAGTAGGGTTTGTGCTCCTGTGAAAATCTAACGTGGCCTCTGATCTGACAGGTGGCAGAGCTCAGGGCTGATGCTTGCTCACCGCCACTCACCTGCTTGGCATCCCAGCTCCTCACGGGCCGTGGACTGGTACCAGTGTGTGGCCCAGGGATTAAAGACTCCTGCTGAGGGAGACATTTCTTTATATCAAATACAGTAGAGCTGTCTACTTTGCAATGTTTTATGTGTATTAAATTACATAATGCACTGACTGGCCCATCTTGGATACTGAATAAATACTAGTTACGTCCAACTTTCCTTCCATCCACCTGCCTCTGCTCATCTCTATCCCGACCAGTTATCTCTTTCTCCAGTCTGCCTTCCTGAACCTCAGTAGACTTTGGCCTCCCAAACACACATTGTTTCATTCTTTCTAGTCGTACAATGAATACACGTTTCTGTGTTATTCAACTAGCATGTCGCTGACCGCCTGGATTGAATAACTGACTGCTGTCAGTATTGCTGCTGCTAGTCTGCTGAGCTAGATGGAGACTTTTTTTTTTTTTTGAGATGGAGTCTTTCTCTGTCTCCCAGGCTGGAGTGCAATGGTGCAGTCTTGTTTCACTGCAACCTCCACCTCCCAGGTTCAAGGGATTCTCCTGCCTCAGCCTCCTGAGTAAATGGGATTAGAGGTGCCTGCCACCACACCCACCTAGTTTTTGTATTTTTTTAGTAGAGACAGGCTTTTGCCATATTGGCCAGGCTAGTCTCAAACTCCTGACCTCAGGTGTGATTCACTCACCTCAGCCTTCAAAAGTGCTGGAATTATAAGCATAGCCACCACACCCAGCCAGTGGAGAGCTTCTTACAGGTACCTTGGGGAAACTTACATGAGCTCTGCATGCCATTTAGGGGTGGAGTACTAAGTGGTCTTCTTACCCTTCAACGTGACTCTGCACCAGTGGCCTCTGAAATTGACTCCTTGTCTCCACCCTGTCAGGTCAGTACTGATTTTCTTGCCTCTGTCCCACCCATGTGTTTTTAGAATTATCCAGGATAAATTAATCTGTCCAGCTAAAAAATGTTTGCTCAACCCACAGGGTTTAACAAAACAGTTATGCCATCTCATTATCATAAGCTTTCCAAGGCCAGAGGCATTAATATTAATGTGATATTAACATATACATTATGTAAAATATTACTCTCAAGGAAGTCTAAAGTGGTATTACTGATACCAGAGAAGTGTGCTTTTCATACACAGACACAGTAATTGCTGGCAGTTTGTCCTGTTTCTGAATTTTAATGTGTAGATTATTAATTTTCTCCATCATAGTGCCTTTTTCTTCATACACAGCTCACCACTGTATTTGGCAACTTTGGGTAATGTGTCAGAAAATCAAGTTCTTGTTTTTTGCAACTTGACCCTGGCTATCTTAATGACGTGAGTACACATCAGTTACAACATCCTGAGGGAAGCCAACAGGACACTGTCACCCTTCAGGTGATGGACTTTGCCACCTCCCAGCTGAGTCAATATTTGAGCCTCTTGGATAATTTTTCTGTGGGTTGTGGTTTTCTGGAGCTCTCAGAACCCTCTGTTAGTCTTGCTTACTATGGAGTCATTCCCATATGTATTATTTTACCTCCACAGGACATATGACACAATACCACATACCTCTTTGGTTCACTGTTTGTTTCTTATTTGGATTAAAACTGGAATACCTTTTCCTGTGGTTTCTGGTTAATGTCCTACCTGCCTGTCTAGGTGTGGTCTAAATGTCACCTCTTGCAGCCCTCTCAGCTACTCTGGAGGCTGAGGCAGGAGAATCGCTTGAACCTGGGAGGCAGAGGTTGCAGTGAGCTGAGACCTGCAAAGCTAAGACTTCTCTGCAGGTGTGATGCCTTCACTTGAAGACTGTAGATTATTTCATTTATGCCTAATGAAGTAATTTGGCCTTGTATTATATTTGGACAAATATGATTTTCACTTTGCTACAATACATGTTTCTGGAGAACCGGCCTATGTCTCATTCTGAAGTAACTTATGCATAACAGGAGCTGAGTTCGGATATAGATGAATAGCACCTTCCCTTACTGAACAAATTACAGGTTCTTTCTGGAGGAGACACCCTCCTTTCATCCCAACGTCATCAAGCCCAGTCCTACAAATAGAAAAGATGTATCAGATGTACACTAACCTCTTTAATGCAATGGGCCTATGACAGTGCTTCTCAAACTTGAGTGTGTCCAGGAATGTCCCAGAGATTTCACTAAAATGCACATTTGGCAATGATAGTCCTGCCCTGGGGCCTGGTATTCCACATTTCTAAGAAGCTGACCGGCGATACCAAAGCTGCTATTTGTGAAGCATGCTTTGGAGAGTTAGGAATTAAATTATCTCAAATATATATATATATATAAATTCTCTCTCTCTCTCTCTCTCTCTCTCTCTCTCTCTCTCTCTCTCTATATATATATATATATATATATATATATATATATATATATTTTCTTTCTTTTTTTTAGATATGGAGTCTCACTCTGTTGCCCAGACTGGAGTGCAGTGGCATGATCTTGGCTCACTGCAACCTCCGCTTCCCAGGTACAAGTGATTCTCATGCCTCAGCCTCCCAAGTAGCTGGGACTACAGGTGTGTGTCACCATGTCCAGCTAATTTTTGCATTTTTAGGAGACATGTGGTTTTACCATGTTTGCTAGGTTTGTCTTGAGCTCTTGACCTCAAGTGATCCACCTGCCTCGGCTTCCCAAAGAGCTGGGATTAGAGGTGTGAGCCACCACACGGCCCCAAAATTCATATTTTTATTATTGGACCTTTCAAGTCAAAGAGGAAAAAGTACGAAGATACAAATACAGAATACTCTTAAACTAGAATTCATATGGTGACTGATTTTCTCTGTGTTTCCTTCTCCACAGAGCTTATGTCCATCCACATTTCTGTGGGGAACTGAGACAACTTTCTTAATATTTTGCAAGAGTTTCGGAGATAATCCTTCTATTTAAAGAAAGATTAACAACAGGCAAACATATGAACAATATGTTCATATAAAAGATAACATTTTCTGTGTGTTTTTTTAATAAATGAATATTTAGATAATAATAATAATAATATTCTTTTGTGCAAGAGTTAGGGAATATATTTACTGAATAATTGAAAGAAGGTTAGTAACACGTACCTGATCTTAAATCCAACATAAGAAGTAGAGCTGATGATCTTAAAAATATTCTTTAGATTTTGTTAGTAACTATAAATATTGATGAGGCCACAATTAACCAGGCAGGTGGTGTCAAGTCACTGTGCAATGTAAGACCCTCCAGCATGAGTCCAATGACTATGACTTTCCTACATGTGATAGATCTATATCCATCTGCTACCCAGTGTTCCTCAACATTCAGCAAGCATTCCCATCTCACTGGGTGGGCTTGTGCAAACACAGATGGCTGGGTCCCACACCCAGAGTTTCTGATTCAGTGTGGCTGAAAACGTACAATTCTAACAGGCTCCCAGGCAATGCTCAGGCTGCCAGTCCATGAACCACTTTTGAAAACCACACTCAGTATCTCCTCATTCACATCCAAGTCCACGCAGATAATAAGCTCATTGCAAAATTGGATGCTGATTACCCTAAGCCTTGAGCAGAATTCTTCACCAGCCTCTACTCTAGTGAACAAAGTCCAAACATCTGGGCCTGGCATTACCAGTTCCTTCCTGACTCTGGACCCAGTTTAGCAGAAGGCTTATAATGTCTTATTTATTTACTCCTTTGTAATGGGCCAATTCATAATCATATTTCGTGCCTCAAACATACCTTTTGATGTTATCAAACCTGCTCCTTCACCAGGTGGTTGTTATGTCTGGAGTGCTTTTTATTTTCCCTGCTTTTCAAAACCCTAAATGTTGAGAGGAGGTGAGAGAAACTCACAGACATGCTCTCTCTTTCCTTACCAGAGTTGCTGTAGGAATTCCTTCCACCCCACTGTACCAGGTAAGCATCATACTACCAACACTTGTGATGGGAGTTAATCTAAGTGAATTATAAGTGCTTCATTATTTTAATATGACAACAAAATGCCACAGCATAGCCTAAAGTTGCAACATGTGCCTGCTTCAAATAAAACCAATCGTCATCAGAAAAAAACAAAGCAAAACATGAAACACCAATTTGGCACACTAATTCAAAAGGACATGGATGAATCTGGAGAACATCATTCTCAGCAAACTGACACAAGAACAGAAAATGAAATACCACATATTCTCACTCATAGGCGGGTGAGGAAAAATGAGAACACATGGACACAGGGAAGGGGGTACTACACACTGGGGTCTATTGGGGGGAATAGGGGAGGGACAGTCGGGGGGAGATGGGGAGGGATAGCCTGGGGAGAAATGCCAAATGTGGGTGAAGGGGAGAAAGGCAACAAAACACACTGCCATGTGTGTACCTATGCAACTATCTTGCACATTCTGCACATGTACCCCAAAACCTAAAATGCAATAAAAGAAAAAAATCCCAAGGTATACCTGAGTCAACTACAGTATGGTCTAGAAATATCCTGTGAACAATATAGCACGTTTTCACCAAACATGAGATAGTAACATTTAATGTCTTAGAAAGCATAATATGAATTCTAAAAATAAGTAATAGACAAAAGTGTATTCAATGAGAGAACGAAAAAACAAGGTAGCGCTCGGTCTAAACGGTGAAGACAAATGTTTTAGGCAGAAATATAAGCTGTGCCATGAGGTGTGGAATCTCATTATAAAAGGTCATACTCTAGAGTCTAATGAACCTCAGCTATTTTTTTTTCAGATTTGTAAAGTGCATCTTCCACAGAGAAGAGAAAATAACTATTTATGTTTTATGTTAAAAATGTGAATTAACACAGTGGCTGGTGGATGTTCCTCATCTTTGACACTATAAATTCCTACAAGAGTAAAAAATGCTTTTTATATTGAACGTATACATATACATAATATATGTGAATACATATGCATATATCAAGAAGGATAGCATTCTCATTTTGGACGTAAAGTAAAAGTATTAATACTGTCTTCCTATGAAGCCCCAGCACTATCCTAAACTTGACAAGTGAACCTTACCCATCAGAGTACTGCTGGGTAATACCAGGTATCATATCAGACAATTGAAACTCTTCAAATTTGCTGTAATTGATCTTAGTATTGCCATTTCATGGATGAGAAAAATGGCTGGGAGAGCTTAATAAAGTTTCCAAATGTCATCACCTAGTAATCAGCCAAAATATTATTCAAATTTAGATCCCAGTGACTCAAAATCCCTTCTTTATCGGCTTCCCACTATTCATCAACATTGCTTTTCCTGTTACACTGTGTATTACTTTAAACAGCACCCATGTATGTTATCTGAATCAGTGATCTGATCTCATTCAGCAAATAGAAATTTATTGAAAAAGTGGAAAAAAATATATTCAATATGATCATGTCTTTATATGCATTTTTAAGACTTTAATAAAACATTCACTTGTATAGTTCATAGTGTTTATAAAAGTTATAATTAGAAAAAAACATAAAATTTCAATCTTTCTATGAATTATCAAAATGTGGTAATTGAGGTTACCACTTTTGTTATTTATTCCCTTTATAATTTTTAGAGACGAAGTAAAGCTGTCGAGGTAGACTCTATTGGAGTATCATAAAAAACATTACCGTGACCTATTAAGTATCATCTCACAGAATCATGTACCAGATCTTTGCTTTATTATTAAGGAATGTCCCAGCCAAGGATGAGTTACCAATGGCTGTGCCAGGTACAAGCCAACATCATGAAGAACAAGCCTAAGCTAAGGCCAGTTGATGAGATGCCCCCATTCATTTTGTATTAGGAAGACTCAGGGACAGCTCCTGGGAGCAACGCGGACTTCTGCAGATTGCAGCCCCGAGAGGTGTATGTGAGGGATCTCAGACCCACCTGCGCCAGTCAGCATCAAAGAGACTCCTAGAGTCAGCTGCTGCTGGTATCAAACAGCCAAGGTATCTCCTCCAGATTTCCTCTCATCATCACTCTGTGCTATGAGGTCCAGGCAAATGACTTTCTTCCTGAGAATATTTCAGGGATTCTTGTCCTCTAGAAACAACAATCATTCATTGATTGATTTATTTTTATTGATTTATTTTTTTGAGACAGAGTTTTGCTCTGCCACCAGGCTGGAGTGCAGTAGTGCAATCTCGGCTCACTGCAACCTACCCTCCTGGGTTCAAGAAATTCTCCTGCCACAGCCTCCAAGTAGCTGGGATTACAGGCGACTGCTACCACACCCAGCTAATTTTTGTATTTTTAGTAGAGACGAAGTTTTACCATGTTGGCCAAGCAGGTCTTGAGCTCCTGACCTCAGGTTATCTGCCCACCTCAGCCTCCCAAAGTGCTGGGATTACAGGCATGCGCCACCATGCCTGGCTGATTGATTTCTTTTTGGTGGGGAGAGTAGTAATTTGCTGGGATCAGAAATGTGCTTTGACGTGTTCATGGTTTCCTCTTTCTACCAGGAGGAATCCATAGGAATTTGACCCTAAAGTCTGACTCTCAAATTGGAGTCATTGGGGTCAAAGCCCTAAATGTGTGTCAGGACTTTATGGAACCCTGTGAGAATAATGAATACATCACAATCACTACAAACCTGTATTTATGGGTGAATGATGAGCGAGGCTAGATACTGAGCACATAACAGTCACTACCAGATTTAATTGGCATAACAATTGTAGGAGATATGAGAAAACTGAGTCTCAGATTCATCAAGAAATCTTCCCAACAACCCATTTGACATGAAAGGAAATGAGAAGATTTCAGCAAGTTTTTACTGAATATTTTATGTGATTAATAACTATGGATATATTTTCCCAATGGGAATCTGCTGAATTTCTGGTCATCATTCTGTGAGAATATAAGCACAAACTTTGCTGGCAGATTCTTGGTTCACACACATGCCCTGGGCCTTCAGGCATCCAGTGCCCCCAGGTAAAAAACTCCTAACCTGAGTGAAATGCTTTTGTGACTACAGCACTCTCTCCTTTTATCCCTGGAACATGCTTTTAAGAACACTGCTCAAAAAACATTCTTTTTTTTGTTTGTTTGTTTAATTGCTCTGCAGGGCCTATTCCAGCAACGTGAAATAACTCTGGTGAAGCAATCACTTAATAGCAGGCCAGAGGTCTCAAAGAGGTTATTAATGTACCTTCCAAAGGCACCAAACTGGCTTACAGGCATTAGGGGTAATTCTAGATTCTTAGCTATCATTTGAAACAGGATCTCTAAGTGAGGACCAACCATTTAGACTTCTCAGTATCACCTGTGGAGGCAATATCATTACACATCTTCCCTAAGAGAAATATCACTCATGCATCTATCTTGCTCTCAAGCCCTGGCAAAGAACAATGTTCTCCTTAGCTACTGCAGGAGGCTTGCCTTTCTTTTCCACATAGTGGGTGAAATGAGGGGAGCAGCTGAGAAGGTCTTTGGCGAGTTCTACTGAGCAAGTGCCCTGGGCTGGAGAGAACTGAAGCAATGTCCTGGAGAGGCTTGAAGTGGATCGTGATAGGATTTTTGGAGACTGGATCAGGCTGTCGCTAAGATTAGTGGATAAGACAGACTGAGACCATTATCCTCTCAACCTCATCCCTGCTTGGAGCCGATGAAGCCTTGAAAGCTGGTCAGTGTTGAGGCACTTTCTTTCATTGAAGTCTGTAACTTTTACATCTCCTTAGGGTGGTTCGTGTGGGCATCCTTGCTAGGAAACGTCGGTCTGAGCTGCAGTCATCAGTAAGAACCCAGAATAAGTCTACAGGAGAGATGAGCTCAGGGGTGCCGAGAGCAAGCTCTGCAGAAAAAGGTGGAACACATTCCATGTGCCTGAGACAGCAGTGGGAAAATACCAGAGAGCTTTGTCACAGAAGGAGGAATGTTCCCACACAGCGTGGTCCCTCTCCCCAGGTATTGCAACCACTGGGAGGTGGGTGCCTTTTCGCGATATAAAATGAAAAGTCCTAAGGCCCTCTATGAGGCTCAGAAGCTCACTTCTAGTTGCAGAAATGGGTGAAGAGCATCTGGAAACCTTCCGTTCCCTCTCTGACGTCATCATTCCTCCTCTGAAATTCTTGGGGCTTGGGTAGCAAAGGGAGAATTTTAGGGAAGGGGCCCTTGAATCTGGAGCTAATACAAATTTGACAAATTTGAAAAATTCTAATTTGCATTACAATGTTGGATGGTGTTTGTAATAAAAGCACCATGTATGTCCTGCTGGATACAAGTTGATGGAATGAGTACAAAATCATTAAAGGACTAAGCCCTCTATTACAGCCCCGTGGACTCTAATCAGATAAGGACGAAAAATGGCTTTTTGACTGGTGCACAGAAAAGGTTCGGGAATGACTGGAATGTTTCTCCAATAATTATCGTTACTTTACTCTTAAAATGGAGGCAGCACTAGAGCAAAGATCAAGTGCTAACACAGCATTGGGGAAGGGAGAATGGAACATAAACTAAGGATAATAACAGTGTGTGAGCTTTAAAACTTATTTCAGACACACATTACATCGGGGGACAAGGAGTTTAATAATGCATTCAAAACAATGTTCATGCAGTTCAGTGAATTTTGGTGTGGGGATGAAAATATGTCAGAGACATTGCCCAGCTGCTCAGCTCTCCCACCTTGTCAGACAATATGATGGTATTCAGAGCGTGCCTGTGCCCTGCAAGCTGATGACAGGGGTGGCAGGTGCACTGAGGCCACAAAGTACACCAGGAAGAGACTCTGAGGATGCTGCCCTGTCTGCCATGAAGATGCTTAATTCCTTCATAAAGTCATTGAATTTAAGTCTTATGGTTTTACTTTTTTCACTATATTATGTATTTTGAAAGTCAACCAAGGAAACATTACACAAATTTCACAAATAAGTAGGATTCAAATGATGCCTTCAGAAAACCGAGAAGATAGCATTATGGATGCATTATTTTTGGGTTCTAACAAAGCAAAAGACAGATGATTTTAATATAAAGCTATTGTGGTTAATAAGAAAACAGACTGATATTGCTAATTCTATAATCTATTTTCCCCCTTGTGTTTGGATATGCTTCTTCAGACCATTAAGGGCATAAAAACACAACAAATTTGGTGATTCTTTAGAGACTGTAGTGCCTTCTCTCCAGAGTACATTGTTATGAATATAAGCTGTTATTGGAGAGTGCATATAACAGGCTAAATCTCTATCTAATTTCTGACTTCTTTGGATGCAATGAATTTCAAGAGAAATGGAAAAATAAGTGCTTCCTACACACAATCTACACAGAACTGTTATTAGCTTCATTGACCATGACCAGGAATGCTTCTTGGGCATATTTCTATAGGTATTACAAGGCAGATGTGGCCAAGCCCTACTCATTCAGGGGCTGCCCAGCTAGTGCTTTGGGGACATTCCAGAACCCTATAAATTGGAGATGACCAGAAAACTCTGTCAAATTACCTTGGCAGCTGTGGTTTATTGGACATGTTGCCAATCACAGAACTCAAAGAGCTCCCAGAAAATCATATCACACAAGTGTCTGCTTCCAGGCAGATCCCTGGGGACCTAGATGTCAGAGTTTCTCTTGAAAACTTATTCCAAAATTAAATCACATCATTCTTAGGGTCCTTTTTCTTTTGTCTAACTGAAGTCTCTACAATTATAGACTCTTGATTTTTTCCCTTATTGAAAGGCTATATAACACCAGCTGGACTGTCTATTTCCAGTTTGTCTCCCATCCAATTTGGTTAATAACTAGGAGTGGCTTTCATAATCACCTCTTTCACATGGCATTGCTTGTCTGAGCAGCCATAAGCAGTCTCAGGCTCTGCTGTTAAGACTCCAAACCCCGCCCCCACCCCGCATTTATTCTAAGAGTTTTCCATCAGAGATTTCTCATCTCACCAGCCTCATTTCTCAATAGACTGAAATGTGTAACTTCTGTTTCATTAAAGTCATTTTCTTACACTTCCACAAAGACAAAATTCTCCTCCTCACCCCTGTTCCATCTTCTTATCACCCATCACCTTTTCTCACCATCATATTCAAAAGGAGTTTCCTCCAGTGGTTTCTCTCTATGCCCACCTGAATCTTACATCTTCATATAAGTTTACTGAACTGGTAAAAATAGTTCAAAGCATCATCAATTGTCATATATACACATATAGAGCATATGTTCTTTCCCCATCTTTTATATTTGATTGAGTCTTTTCAAACCCTAAATCAATAAATGTAATAGCTTGTTCAATTCTGAGAATGATTTTCTATTTTTATTTAATCGATTAATGTGAACTTCGCATTTCTCATGAATTTGAAATAATTTCAGAGAAATCTTACTCTAACTCTGATTTGACATACTTCTGTAGAGACATGAACTTACTGGGAAATATGACTATGCAAAAAACCAATACTGAGGGTGAATATGTTATATTTTAGCTAATTATATTCAATGCATACTAATCAATTTTGCTTCACTCAAAACATATATTCAGTATTTACTACAATCAAGGCAATCTTCTAGCCAATGGGGATGCAGAAACAAATAGGGTGGGATGATTTCTACTTATAGTAGACCTGATAAGGCATTCTTAAACAAGAGGGTGTGTGCTCCTAGACCCTCAAATAAAACATATTTCATACAGTGGAAATACATACCAGAGGGGGCAGATGAATCCTAGCTTCTCTGCCAAGCTGATTTTGGAGATGAGGGTTGAAGCATGACAGAAAAGAGAGAGAAGGAGATAAGGTGAGTTCCACCCAGTGTTTACAAGAGTCCTCAGGTTGGAAAAAGCAGAGCATGTTTGATAAACTAAAAAATACGTGCAGAATGGGACAGCGATAGGATGAAATGTCCAAGGTGAGCCTGAGGAGGCAGACTGGGGTCTGCTCTTATAGCTCAAGGTCACAGAAAAGCATGCAATGCTAGTTTGAGTAAACACAGTAGGATTTTACGATTTAAGTTATATTTCATTGAGGGTTCGGGGGGGCACAGTAGGGAGGGTGATGTAAGAGAGAATGGAGATCAATTAATCAGCAACTATGGTGGTCATTGAGGTAAGAGAACACAGGTTGTGAATGTGGTGTGAGAGAAGTAAATGTGAGGAAGACGCAGGAAAACCTATGCATTGCTGAAGATGAAGAGTGAAGGGATGGAGAGAATCACGACTGAGCGGCAGGGTAACATGACAGCACTGGAAAGGGAGCTTTCCGATGGTGTGTGTGGTGCAGTGGTGATTTGCGGTTTGGGCACCTTGAAATTTGAAGTTTCCATGTTACATCTACATGGAGATATGGAGTTGAGAGTTGAATGCATTGGTCTGAGGTCAGAACAGATGTTAGGGTTGGAATACGCATTCAGGAATTCTTGGCAGGAGAATGACAATGGAAGCCATGGAGATACTTTTGTCAAAGGATACTCTGAGGATCGTCCCTGCTCAGGAGTGAGAATCCAAAGCCAATACGGTGCCAGAAGAGAAGAAGCAACCAAAGAAGGGAAATGCAACTTCCAGACCAGAAGAAGTAAGCCACTGGGATGTGTCCCAGAAACGAAGGAAAGTAAGTGTTTCAGGAAGGATGGAGTGAGCCATAGGTGCAAGTAATAAGGCAATAGATAATACTGCCAGTGAGTTCCAGTGCATTTGGCAATAGATCAGGGGCCTGCCTGGCGAGAATGGGCTCAGGGAAGTGGTGGAGTCATCCAGCATTGAGACATTCAGGTCAGGGCCATCGAAATACCACTGTGCACACCTTTCAGGAAGTTTAGATGGAAGTATACAGGAAAGGCAGGACTGGGTGAAGAAGGAATGTGGGTCATGGGATTTTTTTTTTTTTTCAGATGGAGTTTTGCTCTTGTTACCCAGGCTAGACTGTAATGGCGCGATCTCGGCTCACCGCAACCTCTGCCTCCTGGGTTCAGGCAATTCTCCTGCCTCAGCCTCCCGAGTAGCTGGGACTACAGGCATGCGCCACCATGCCCAGCTAATATTTTGTATTTTTAGTAGAGACGGGGTTTCACCATGTTGACCAGGATGGTCTCGATTTCTTGACTTCGTGTTCCACCCGTCTTAGCCTCCCAAAGTGCTGGGATTACAGGCGTGAGCCACGGCGCCCAGCCAGGATGAATTTTTAAAGAGATAATAAGCAACTTGTAACTTAATGCTGGGCATCAGAGTACTAGAGTACTAGAACGAACTCAGATGGCCTAATCACCTTGACTTATCTGTATGTATATCTATAATTTATGATTACCTTGGCTTTTGTTTCTTTCAGCTGTGAAAGGTCTGATTTTGGACTCGCATAAATTAACGATCACTTTTGACTTAAGATAAAATAAAGTAATTTAGCCAATATTTAAATTCTGTAATGCTTTGTTATTCTTGAAAGTCTTCTCTATACCTCTAAGCTAAAGAAATAATAATGTTAAGTGGAAATGATCACAATAAATAGTCATATTTGAATTATGTAAGTGCACTGTCTTCGGTGTTAGAATTTCATATTAATAGAGTATGATGGAAAAAAAATCAATCAGAGAAAACAACAAAAAGTATTTTTAACCCCCAAAAAGAGATAAGTAGCTTGAGCAGATGCAAAAGGACTACAATAGAGTAGAGAAGAGTTAGTTGGAGAGGCTGTGTACTCTGGAGGAAAAGGGTCACAGACAGCACAGGGCTTTTAAGAACGAGGAAGAGAATGGGACCTAGAGGTACATCTGGATGTGTCCCATTATGTCGAATAGATATAAGAACAGATGGGTACAGATAAACATATTCATTGCAAGAAAGTAGAAAAAGCCCTGTTATAAATCTTGTATTTCTATTGTTAATTATTACTATCAGATCATGTTTTGAGTAAGAACAGTATGTGAGCAGTATGTGTAATGGTGAATTTTTGTAGTTCCTAACTAAATAAAGTATCAATTGTTTCCACTGTTGAAATGGCAGTTTACTCCTTAAAATAAAACAAATTAATAAAATAGTACCACCTGGCCTTAAATGAAACTCTCTCTCTCTGTCTCAAATGTCCGACTGGGGCACACTAGTGTGCATTAAGTCAGCTTTGTTTTCAAGGTGAGAGATGTCTTTACTTGTCGGCTATCCTTTTTTATTTTCAGATCCTTTGACATACATCTGTCTTTGCTCATTCTTCATTTTTACCGGTTAATTCCCTCAACAAATATTTACCGAATCTACTCTCCTGAGTGTTCTTATGATAGAATGAGAATTCTTCAAGGCACGCATCATGCAGTCTTCAGTTTTGCGCTGCCGAAATCTGACAGAATAACTCAGTAATCACTAACTGAACTGAACACAACAGCAACAGCAGAATAGTACGGCAGTGTGATGAAAGCTGAATGAGAAAAGCCTTCACACACATGCAAGTGTTCAGGATGACCAGATTCTTCAGAAACATCCATGGAGGCAGGTGGAGAATACAACTGAATTAATTAGGGGTAAGAAAAGGCCTAATCATAAAGAGTCAACAGTTTAGGTAGCAAGCCGGCTGTGGTGGCTTATGCCTGTTATCCCAGCACTTGGCGAGGCTGAGGCATGAGGATCAACTGAGGTCCGTAGTTCGAGACCAGCTCGGCCAACATGATGACACCCTGTCTCTACCCAAAATACAAAAATTATCTGGGCATGTTATCACATGCCTGTAATCCCAGCTACTTAGGAATGTAAGGCAGGAGAATTATTTGAACCTGAGAGGTGGAAGGTACAGTGAGTTGAGATAGTATCACTGCACTCCAGCCTGGGTGACAGAGTAAGACTCCTTCTCAACAAAAACAAAAACACAAACAAAAACAGGGTTTAGGTAGCATCATGGGTTCAGAGGTTCACTTCAAGGGCTTCAGGAAAGGATAACGTAAAACAGGATGTGACCGGGCTTTGTGGGTCATTTGATCAAACTCTAGCCTTAACACAAGGATGAATAATTCTATAATAGTCAGACATTTAACAGGATTCTTACTGAAATGTTTGAAAAGCTTATTATATAATTATATATAATTTAAAATAACCTGTATATTTAGTAACTTACAATATTACTTCTTACACAGAACTCTATTTCTGTTATGATTTATAGGTTGAACGTTAATTTAGTTACCAGCTCAAATGATGAACTCTTGCTTTCCATTGCATCTGTGCCTAAAAATTTTGTATCCATTTTATTATCTTTATCTAGCATGCCCTTTGGGGTTTCACATTTTAAATATCACCCCAACTAGAAACTTTTCAATTGTTTTTTAATTAAAAGGAAATTAAGCATATAAATTATATGAGTTATTTGACATGAAACTACATAAAAACTTTAGGTAAATGGACTGAAGCATGTGAGTGAGATTCCTCAGACTGATATAATGCAATTAGTTGGAAAATGTCATTGGCAACATAATACTTTGCTTTTCAAAGTATCTGCTTTGGAAGTCTTTGACTCAATGATTCTGTCAAACAAGGTAACATGCCAGTAAATCTCAGTGAGAAAAAAACGCTAAACGCTCTATTACTTCAAGAAATTGAAGACAACAATACAGTGATGAAGTAGAGGCTTCCAGATGTTGCCAACAACGCATTTATACAGGGTGAGGAAACATGTACAAGAGGAGCGCAAAAAGCTTCTTGTGGAAAGTGCCATATAAAATCCCTGGTTCTCAGCACTACCATGGATATTTATATATCATGAACATTGTCAGCAAATATCATGCCTCTATGCATACTAGGTAACTCCATGATGAAATAACTCTCAATTTCTAAAACTGTTTTAAACGAAGGACAAGACACTTATATAAACCATGACTTATACATAAAGCCTTGCTATCTTCAAACTTCTAGTTAATGGGAATTAACTTCCCACTTACAGGTCTGCGTAGGTTAAAATATAATCCGATTATGTATGACGTATGATTATATGAACATTATGTACATGACAATATAAACTTTAGTAGGTGAGTGAAAATGTGGTTAACGTATAGGTACCCTGACATGGAACCTGGATGTATTCATCATCTGATGTAATCAGTGTAGTTTACTTCTGGAGTCATCATAAGAATAGAAAACATAGAGATAATCATTAAGAATCTGTCACAGAAGTAGAGAGAGAGAAAAAAAATGAGTGCTTCAATTTCAAAATAAGAGTATGAAGATAGTTCACTGGTGCAGCTAGGGGGGTGGGTCTTAGATTGTTTCAGGGTAGAGAGATAAGGACTGACACCGAATAAAAGTCCCTAGCTAGTCACAAAATAGAATTAAGACATATTAAAAATAATAATAACCATCTGCACTAAAATCTGCTCTTTCTCCTCTAATTCATTATTTCCTGAGGCAAAACTGTGATGTTCCAGTGTCCTATGAATCAATGCTGATACTGGAGATTTATTTATTTCTGTTTTCAAATGTTACATGATATTTCTTAAGAAACCAGATATTTATTCCGAATTTTTAAATCTTTTTCATAAAAGATACTCTAAGATAATGAGTGCTTACCTTCTGCACAGAGGAATAATGATTTAAAATATTCATAAGGACTTAAT
The DNA here is from genome assembly GCA_031835075.1 of Saguinus oedipus. Classification (NCBI taxonomy): domain Eukaryota; kingdom Metazoa; phylum Chordata; class Mammalia; order Primates; family Cebidae; genus Saguinus; species Saguinus oedipus. Next base: position 39,510,566 of record CM063182.1, on the reverse strand, counting down.
CTCTGAGCTAAGTGTTTCCCACATGCCATCTCATGCAGTTGTAATGCAACCCTATGAGACCCTGTTGAATTCATGGGCAAACTGAAGTTTCTGAAAATTAGGCCATGTGTTGGAAGTAGCAGACTCAGGAGTGAATCCTAAGTTGTGCAAATACAGAGACCACACATTTTGTTGACACTTCACCACACTGCTTCCCTCCACAGGAGTTTGGGTTTGTTACACCAGGTAACACACATACACGCACGCGCGTGCACACACACACGTATGTTTCCTGCTACTATGGCTGCAAGTTTTTTTAAAAAGTAAACATGAAGAAGAAACAAATAAAAATAACCAATGTTTGATTACCTCAAATGCGTTTTTTGAAACTGCAAAAAAAGAACTGGAACTAGTTAAGTTCAGGTTGGCTTCGTATTTATTATTTATTTTATCTTTGTTTTTAATTTCTTCTTAAAATTGCTTATTATGGTGTGACTAACTTGCAAAAAATTGTATATATGCAATGCACTGAACTGGACGATTTTGGAGATATATATCTATCCATGAAACCATTAACACCATCAAGGCCACAGACATTTCACCACCTGCTGAAGATTCCTCCCACACCTATTGTTAGTTTTCTCATTAGCATTATTACTTGTGCATATGTGATAAAAGCACACAAGATCTACATGCTCAGAAATTTTAAGCATTTAAAATTTTACCTAAATTTTAAATGAAAATCTGGCTTTTTAAAATTTTAAATGAAAATTTAAATTTTTCAGCTGGTTTTTTAAGCATTAAAATTTTATTTTAAATGCTTAAAATTTCAGCTGGTTTATTTCATTTACCATGATGTGTTCCAGATTCATGCATGCTGTTACAAATGGCAGAATTTCCTTCTAAGAATTAATAATATTTCATTGTATATTCCACTTTTTCTCCCTCTGTTCATTGATCAAAGTGTGCTTCTGTTGTTTCCAAATCTTGGCTATTGCTAACTCTGCTGCAATAAACATGCTAGTGAAGGTGTCTCTTCAAAATCCTGATTTCGATTCCTTTGTATAATTACCCAAAAGTGGGATTTCTGGGTCACATGGTGGGCTTCTTTTTTTTTTTTATTTTTTAGCAGCCTCTACACTCTTTTCATAATGACTCAATCAATTTATATTTCCACCTTCAGTGTATATAGTTCCTTATGTTCAATGTTTGCACAAAACATATATTTTTTATATAATGACCATCTTAACAAAAATGAAGTGATATATCCTTGTATGTCCCTGATAATTAATTATTATATTAATACCTTTTTTATACCTGTTGGACATTTGTATGTCTTCTTTGCAGACATACCTATTTTGGTTATTTGCCCGATTTTAATTTTAATATTTTTTTCTATTGGGGTGTTTGATTTTCTTACATATTTTGGATATTAACCCCTTATTGAATACATGGTTTGCAATGTGGAACCAGCCCAAATTCCCATCAGTCAACAAACAAGGGGATAAAGAAACTGAGATACACACACACACACATAGGATGGAATACTACTCAGTCATAAAAATGAACGAATTAATGGCATTTGCAGCAACCTGGATGAGATTGGAGACTATTATTCCAAGTGAAGTTACTCAGGAATGAAAAAATCAAACATTTTATGTTATCACTCATAAGTGGAAGCCAAAGTATGAGGATGCAAAGGCATAAGAATGACACAATGGACTTTGGAGATTTGCAGGGAAAGGATGGGAAGGGGTGAAGGATAAAAGACTGCAAGTTGAGTTCAGTGTATATTGCTCAGGTGATGGCTACATCAAAATCTCACAAATCACCACTAAAAAAAGCATGCATTTAACCAAATACCACCCGCTCCCCCAAAACATATGAAAATATTTATTTTTTAAAAGAATACATGGTTTGCAAACATTTCCTCCCATTCCATAGGTTGTCTTTTCATTTTGGAGATTGTTTCCTTTGCTGTGCTGAAGCTTTTGTGTTTGATGTAGTTCCACTTCTTTCTTTTTCTTTGTCTGCCTGTACTTTTATGCCATATCAAAAAAAAAAAAAAAAAAAAAAAAAAAAAAAAAAAAGAATCATTGTCAAGACCTAAGATCTCTGTCAAGAATTTTTTAAAAATGTCTTCTTCTAAGAGTTTTACAGGTTCAGGTATTACATTAAAGTCCTTAATCAATTTTGTGTGGTCTGACACATAGGTAGTTTCATTCTTCTGCGTAAGATGTTCAGCTTTCCCAATCCCATGCACTGAAGAGACTCTTTTCCCCATTGTGTCTTCTTGGCATGTTTGTTGATGATTAGTTGGCAGGTTTTGTTCGAGTTCATTTTCCGTTCTGTATATTGGTCTGTGTGTCTGTTTTTAGTACAGTATCATACTACTTTTATTACTGAAGATTGGTAATATAATTTGATATCAGGGCACATGATGCCTCCAGCTGTGTTATTCTTGTTCAAGATTGCTTTGGCTATTTGTGGTCTTTTGTGATTCCATACAAATTTTAGAATTTTTTTTTCTACCTGTAAACAAAAAAAAAGCCACTGGAATTTTCATAGAGATAGCTTTGAATCTGTAATCAGTTTGGGTAGTATGAATATTTTTAAAATATTAATTACTCCAATCCAGGAACACAAGCTATCTTTCCATTTGTTTGTGTTGTTTTCCATTTCCTTCATAAATATTTTATAGTTTTTAGTGTATAGCTCTTTCATCTCATTGGTTATTTTTTTTTCCCAAGTATTTAATTCTTTTTGAAGACACTGACAATGAGATTTTTTTTTTGAATTTCATTATCAGATAATTTGCTGCTAGTGTATAGAAACACAACTGATTCTTGTATTTTTAGTTTATAACCTGTGTATTTAGCAAATTTGTTTTTTACCTTTTTTTTTTTTTCCAAGACAAGGTCTCACTCTTTTTGCCCAGGCTGGAGTGCAATGGTGCAATCATAGCGCACTGCACTCTTGACTTTCCAGACTCAGGTGATCCTCCCACCTCAGCCTTCTGAGAAGCTGGGACTACAGGTGTGTGCCACCACATCCGGCTAATTTTTCCTATTTTAGGTAAAGGCAGGGTCTTGCCATGTTGCCCAGGCTGGTCTTGAACTCCTGTGCTCAAGTGATCCATCCACCTTGGTCTCCCAAAATGCTGGGATTACAAAAGTGAGCCACCATACCTGGCCTGTTTTTCTCTTCCTACTGTGTGTATACGTGTCTGTGTGTGTGTGCGTGTGTGTGGACACTTTAGGTTTTTCTCTCTGTAAGATCATATCATCTGAAAACATAAATTTTCATTTCTTACTTTCCAATTTGAGTGCATTTTATTCTTTTGCTTTACTCATTGATCCGGCCAGGACTTTCAGTACTATATTAAATAGGTTTGGTGAGGGTAGGCAACTTGTCTTGTTCTTAAATTAAAAAAAAAAAAAAAGCTTCCAGCTTTTCATCATTGTGTACATTAGCTATGGGCTTGTCATATATAACCTTTATTATGTTGAGGTACATTCCTTCCACATATAAATTGTCAAGAGGGAAAATATATTAAATTTTGTCAAATGCTTTTTCTTCATCTATTGAGATGATCCTACAAATTTTATATTTTATTTTGTTAGTGGGGTATATCAGATTTATTGATTTGCATATGTTAAGACATCCTTGCATCCCAGGGATAAATCTCATCTGACTGTGGTGTATGACCCCTTTAATGTGCTATTGAATTCATTTTTCTAGTGTTTTCTCGGGAACTTTTGCGTGTATTTTGATTACAGATATTGGCTTGTACATTTCTTTTAAGGTAATGTTATCCACATACGACATGAGGGTAATGCTGGCCTCAAAAAATGAGTTTGAAAGTGTTTCCTCTTCTTCAGTTTTGTGAAAGAGTTTTTTAAAAAGGATTTGTTTACTGTTTCTTTAAATGTTTGGTAGAATTTACTAGTGACGACACCTACTTATGGTTTTCTTTGAAAGGAGGTTGAATGCTGATACATTTCCCTTATTTGTATCGACCTTTGCAGATTTTCTATTTATTTATGATTCATCTTGAAAGGTTATCCATAGCTTTGTTATATAATTTTTAGACTATTCCCTTTTATACTTCTGTGATATCAGTTATAATGTCACCTCTTTCATCTATAATTTTGAGTCTTCTCTTTTCTACTTAAGTTTTTATCAATTTTGTTTATCCTTTTGTAACATGAAATTTCAGTTTTGTTGATTTTTATACTGTGTTTCTATCCTCTAATTTATTATCTAACTTTTATTATTTATTCTATTTAATTTGAGCTTGGTTTGTTCTTCTTTTCCTAGTTCAATGAGGTATAATGTTAGGTTGATTATTTGAAATAATTTTTATTCATAAGCCTTTATTTCTGTAAACTTCCCTCTGAGAACTACTTTTAATCCATCTCACATATTTTGGTGTGTTTTGTTTCCATTTTCATTTATTGTAATATATTTTTGATTTCCCTTTGGATTTATTATTTCCCCCATAAGTCATTCAGGAGTAAGTTGTTTAATTTCCAAAATTTCCACATATTTGTTAGCTGTATAATTTTCCTCCTCTCACTGATTTTAGTTTTATAATATAGTGGTCAGAAAGTCACCAAATATGATTGCAATCTTCTTGGATTTTTTAAGCGTTTTTTTATGGCCTAATGTCTCATCTATCCTGGAGCTGGTTTTGTGTAAAGCTGAGAAGAATGTGTATTCTGCTGCTGTGGTATGAAATAGTCTGCACATGTCTGTTAGGTCCATTTGGTCCATAACATTGGTCAAGTACAGTGCTTCCTTATTGATTTGATGTCTGGATAACATATCTATTTTGGAAAGCTGTACATTCAAGTTCCCCACAGTTAATATATTGTTTTCTAGTTTTCCCTTCAGTTCTGTTAATGCTATATGTAGATGCTACAATGTTGCGTGCACATATATTTATAATTGTTATATGGTTTTGATGAATTATCTCCTTTATCATTATAATATGATATTATTTCATGTTTCAGTTTTTGCCTAATGTCTATCTTGTATGATAAAAATATAGATACCACTACTCTTTTTTTAACCACTTGCATAAAATATCTTTTTCTATCTCTTTACTTTCAATCTATTTGTGTTCTTAAAAACATAGCGAGCTTCTTTTAAGCACCATATAGTTGGACATTATTTATTCCAATTCAGTCACTCTGTTTGGATTAAAACATTAAGTAACTTATATTTAAAGTAATTATTAATAGATAAGAACTTACTATTGTCATATTATTAAACTTCTTGGACTGTCTCATAATTTATTATTTTCTATCTCTCTTCACATTTTCTTTCATAGTTTGATAATTTTTGTAGTGGTATGCTTTGATTCTTTTCTATTTTTTTAATACCTACTACAGGTTTTGATTTTTCTTCATAGTTACAAGTAGGGCTACATGAAACATCTTAGAGTCAAAGCAGTCTGTTTTGTGGCAGATAAAAACTTAAATTTGTTCACACAAAAATAACATTAAATTTTGCTTTTCATTCAAATCCATATTTTATGTTGTTGATGTTACTATTTACGTCTTTTTTGTATTTTGTATTCATTAACAAATTATTATAGGTATTGTTGTTTTCCATATATTTGTCTGTATTTTTAAAACTTTTTAAATTGATGAATAAAAAATCTATATATTCATGGTGTACAACATGGCCTCTAGATATTTGGAAGTGTTTAGGAAAAATTAAATGTTAAATTTGAACTCAATTGAACATGGACATAAACGATGGTCATCAAGTCCTGGAAGAGGTTGTGTGAGCCCCTTGAAGTGTTTATCCAGGGCTGTTTCAGAGAAATTTCTATTTCAGTCTATTCCTATATGTTAGTTATTGAAAAATAAGAAATAATTACAAAAACAAGTTGACTTTTTTGTGTTTCTTGAGCCCAGTTGCAAAGGGCCCTCGTGACTGGGCCTCATGCCAAACAACTTGTTTACAAAAAGAGCTGGGGTCCCAGGCTGCGCTGAAGCTCTCCTCGTCTGTGCATGGATGAGTGGCCAACTCTGGAGGCCAGGCCGTTGCTTCCCAGTCTGGTGGTGCCTTCTCCACAGTCTGATGAATGTCTGTGGAGTGGATACACATATTTTCCCTTCTCCTCTTTCCATTGCAATTTGCTTATTAGCAATTTGCTTATTATATTAATTTGCTTATTATATCATTAGCTTATTATATTTGAATTGCCATTTACATGGGATAAAGCTTGTTTACCCTTAAAGGTATTGTGTGTGTGCCTTTTCTTCTCCCATCCCACATTTCCCACACAGAACTGGCTTCATTGTGAAATAATTAAATGAAGCTAATTCATGTATTTGTCACCTCATATCCTTACCATTTTTGTGATTCAGTAATTTTAACTCTACTCTTTTAGAAATTTTCAAATATAGAATACATTATTTTTACTTGTAGTCACCATGCTATATAATAAATCTCCAGTACTTTTTCTTTCTGTCTAACAGAAACTTTAGACCGTTGGACAAACATCTCCTCATTTTCACTTTTCACCCAGCTCAAGTAATCCCTGTCCTACTCCCTGCATCTACAAGTTTGAATTTTTTACATTGCATATATAAGTGAAATCATGCAGTATTTGTCTTTCTTTGCTTATAGCTATTTTTAAAATATTTTGTCTTTTAAATTTTATATTAGAGTTAGATTTTTCACCATTATTACAATATTAAAATATTCTGAATTTGACTATACACTTCCCTTTACCAGTAAGTTTTGTAAATTTTATATGCTTTCCTGATGCTCATTAGTGATCTTTCATTTCAACTTGAAGAACTCCCTTTAGCATTTCTTATAAGGTATATACCATAAGGTCGTGATGATTTTTCTCAGTTTTCGTTTACCTGGGAAAGTCTTTAACTTGCCTTCATTTATGAAGGACAGTTTTTCTGAGTACAGCGTTTTTATTTGGCAGCTTTTTACTTGCATAAGTTTGGCTATATCAGTTTACTTTTTCTTGGCCTTCAGAACGATGCCGATATTCTTGTAGGGATAGCTTGTATATAATAAACTGCTTTCCTCCTGCTGCTTTCAATATTACTTCTTATCTATGACTTTTGACAATTTGAAGTGTCATAGCGAGAATCATTAAATGTTCAACCTGTGTTTAATTCATTGGGCTTAGTGTATCCAGACATTTATTTCCCTCTCCATATTTGGAAAGTTTTTGTCATTATTTCCCTAAATAAGCTTCCTTTTCATTTGTCTTTCTCTGTTTCTTCTGAGACTTCTATGATACATATATTGATTCACTTGATGGTTTCCCTTAACTTTTATAGACTTTCTTCACTTTTGAAAATTGTGTATTTGTTTTGTCCTTTGGACTGGATAATTTTAAATGATCTGTCTTATATTTTACTGATTCTATTTTCTGTTCGGTTGAGTCTGCTATTCAAATTCTTCTTTGAATTTTTCAGTATAACCATTGTTTTCTTCAGATTTTTTCTTTGTTTCATATTTATAATTTTCACCTCTTTGTTGAACTGCTCATTTTGTTCATATCTTATTTTTCTGGTTCTCTTCAATGATCTATTCGTGTTATCTTGTAAGTCACTGAGGTTAAGATGATATTCCAATTTTTTGTCAGGCAGTTCATAAATTCTCATTTCTTCAGGGTTGGTTACTGGTGCTTTGTTTTGCTATTTTAGCACCATTATGTTTCCTTTATTTTTATGTTGTGTCTTCCTTGAGGTTCTGCATAGCTTTCTTAGCATTTGAAGAAGTCTTTCTTTAGTCTTTACTGACTGGTAAGAGAGAGAGACTTTCAGTAGTTATTCTGGCGAGATACTGTGGCTCTCTCCATCTTTGCTATAGTTGTACCTGCCCCTCTTCTTTTATTCTTTCTAACCAGTCAGTAAAGAGATGCTGAGGCAGAGCCATCCAGCTAAGCCATTTCCCAAATCCTGACCCATAGAGACTATGTAAAAACAAATGTGTATGTGTTCAATTTGCTACATTTTGCCTTATAGCAACATATAAGTAATGCATTTTGGGCTATACTTTAGCAATTGCTACAATAACCAAAGAGGTGGAGCATCAGAGTAACTTACTTGTGCCTTTAGATAATTAGAAAGACTGAAATGACAATTTGATATTGAGTATACTTTAAAATACAAACGCATGATGAATGAAAGAATATTTAAACAGTTAAACCTGAAATACAGCTCAAAAGATAATGCTCATAATATTGGGTAGTAAGGCACTGATATGGTTTGGCTCTGTCCCCACCCAAATTTCCCAGAATTCCCAGGTGTTGTGGGGGGACCCAGAGGGAGGAAACTGAATCATGGAGACGGATCTTTCCCATGCTACTCTCATGATAGTGAATAAGTCTCTCAAGATATAATGGGTTTACCAGTGGTTTCCGCTTTTGCTTCCTCATTTTTCTCTTGCCATCAGCATGTAAGAAGCGCTTTTTCACCTCCTGTCATGATTCTGAGGCCTCCTAGCCATATGGAACGATCTAATGAAACCTCTTTTTATTTCCAGTTTTGGGTATGTCTTTATCAGCAGCATTAAAACAAACTAATACAGGCACTGAAAGTTATTTGGCCGTCTTTATTAATTTAGTTTTACTTAAATTTGATTTATTTTAAAAATACACACTATCTGCATAACGAAATGTAGAAAGTCCAGAGGAAAAGCAATAAAAACTTTCCCCTATATCTCTAATCTCATCCAATTTACCTCCAATGAAACTAATCGTCTATGTGTTTAAATACACACACACGTACACACACATATTATACACAGTTGTATGTGTGTGTATAGTTGTGTGTGTGAGTAGGTAGGGGTTTATATATATCTTCTAAGACATATTTTTCCCAGACATGATTTTTAAGTACTAATGACATATGTTGATTTATATCCTTTTTTATGTTTTGACATCAAAATCACAATTCACGTCCTCTCCACCCAATGCTCCTCTTGTGCTATGTATTTCTCCTTAAAAATTATCAATCTTTAATACACTACATAATTTATCTTATTTTATCTCTCTTCACCAGAAACAGGAGGGCAGTAAGAATTTTTATTTCTTTTGTTGCAATATTACCATTAGCCAATATAGTGTCTATTGTAAATATTTGTTTAATGAATATTGAGTACATATGTTGCATTTCATAGATGATATTTTAATACTAAATTCTTTATTCTTTTTCACTTATAGAAAGCAAATAATTGTTTCTCTTTTGAGTCAATATTTGATGATTATTCTAACATATTGATTTCTGGTTAATTTTATCAGTTACTTGAAACATGATTTTATGCAAAGCAAATTACTAGAAACAATTAATTGACCTGTAATTTTATGTGAAACACATTTTGAAAATGCAATTAAATTCAAGTTAAATTAACATCTTTAATAGTATTGATTTTGCTTTAACTTGTTTTTATAGAAGGTAATTTAGTATTTATTGCAATTAAAGTGTTATTACAGTTTTTAACTTCCGGAGAATAGAAATTATTATCAATAAAAGAGGGTTGTTAGAAAGTTTTGAAGCAATCATTTATTAGAGACAGTATGTCTAACAGCTTCTAATAGAGCAATGCTAAACTTCTTCATATTATTCCAACAAGTACAATTATATATGTGGCAGATATAAGATAACAGTTATTAAAGTGCCAGTATATGAAAATTATTGTTTTTTTTTTTTTTTGTCTTAGAAAATTTTTATTTACCAGAAGTTATCCCTTTTGCAGAAATTCTGGGGAAAAAATGAGGTACTATTATTTCCATTTCATTTTTATTTCTTTTTTTTTTTTTCATGATTAAGCAATTTATTTATTTATTTATTTAGAGGCGGATTTTCGCTCTTGTTACCCAGGCTGGAGTGCAATGGCGCCATCTCGGCTCACCGCAACCTCTGCCTCCTGGGTTCAGGCAATTCTCCTGCCTCAGCCTCCTGAGTAGCTGGGGTTACAGGCACGTGCCACCATGCCCAGCTAATTTTTTGTATTTTTAGTAGAGATGGGGTTTCACCATGTTGACCCGGATATTCTGGTTTTATAAGGACAAGGTAATGTGAATCTTCAATGGAGAAGGGAAAGGTATCACTGTTTAATAGAAAATAATTAATACATTTTTTACCTTGGATTAACCAGAAAAAAAAACAGAAGATGCTTATTTAATTCTGTATAAGCAGAACACTAAGAAAAATATCAAAGCTACCAAATTTTTTATTTTTAAATCTAAAAATCTAAAATGTCTTACTAGAAATAAAAATCTGACTGAAAACCAGTATATACATATTAGATGTGATATAATTGCTCACATGTGTGCATACAAATAACATTGTGTACATGCATGCATCTGTACGTTTCTGCTTATATGTGTGTATATATAAGACTGTGTACATGTGGGCGTGTGTACATTTGTATAAAATGTGGTTACCAATGAATATGTCCCTCAGTGATGTTTGACAAAGACTTTGTTTATAAAAGAGTTTCACAGCTATAAACATTCTTAATGTGATAGTTAAAGCTTAACTAAAAAAAAACTTATTTTACATCAAACAGTTTTGTCAGAATATCTGTTAATTTCTTTTTAAGTTTATTTATAAACATCATTTTCACATTGAAAATCCTGATGGTTTTAAAATATTAACTTTCCTAATTTATGAACAATGATGGAATCAATTTTTCTTAAACTTTCCCATGTTATTCAAGGAGGACTGAGCTTAGAAAAGTGTAATAGAAACACAAAGGTAAATAAACTATCTATGATTTAATTGCCTGCACTTACATTTAATAAAGCAACTCAGAAAAGAATGTCAGAATGTTGTGAATGTGACAAGACTGAAAGGAAAATGGAAATAGTAGGTGTAACTAATTCAGCCTCATAATTATCTATGCTGGAATATAAATGATGCATTGACTATTAAACTTCTTCAAAGTATTTTTTCTTTTAATTCCCAGGGTTGACTTGCAAACAAATGATATCTTGCCCTTTATAAAGTGTAGAAAAAATTTATAGGTAGCAGTAAATATCAACACAATCAATGAGTCCTAACTTCAAAAACTAATAACTGCTGATCAAATTGCATCTTTTTGTGGAAATAGCAAGGCAGTTAAGTGGAACAGGGGCCACTGCCCAGCTGCATTCACATGTGTTCACGGCCCATTTGTAGCCTTTGGTACTCTACTAAGTTCAGATCTGCCAGCAATTTCATCCACCAATAGAACAGGTGCCGCTGTCACAAGGAGGAGGAGGAAGCAAGAGTGCACGTGGCAATAAAAGTGGGTTAAGGAAGACACAAATTTTTTAAATTGCTCTTGCTCTTTGAGTCTATGCTATTTTTTAAATACATATGACTATTTTCTTTTTCTTTCTTTTGAGACAGAGTCTCACTCTGTCACCCAGGCTGGAATGCAGTGGCACAATCTTGGCTCACTGTATCCTCTGCCTCTTGAGTTCAAGTGAGTTTCCTGCCTCAGCCTCCCAAGTAGCTGGGACTACAGGCAGGTGCAACCACGACTGGCTAATTTTTTGTGTTTTTAGTAGAGATGGGGTTTCACCGTGCTGGCCAAGCTAGTCTCAAACTCCTGACCTCGTGATCCACCCGCCTCGGCCTCCCAAAGTGCTGGGATTACAGTATGAGCTGCCGTGCTGGCCTGTACATGAATATTTTTTGGAACTGTTCTGAAATCAAAGGGGTTCTTGATCCCCCCCTGCCACACTCCTGCCCATTTCTATGCATTCCCTGCACTTCCATCTTCCCAGTGCTGCCACTATACAAGGGTAGGAGAAATGTCACACAGCTTTCCATTGCTGCTTATCAGTGATATTACCTTTCATACACCTGGAATTATTTTACCACCCCGCCATAAAATGAATACTGTGGTTTTGTATACTAAAACAACGGGTTGTCACCACATAGGACATCTTACTGATTTTTGGTTTCCCTGTAATTCTTAGGGCCATTAGCATTGCCAGTTACTACTTACAGATGCATAGATGCGCAGAGAAACTAAGAAAGACTTGGAGTGAGGAGAGATGAAACCCCACACATAAGCAAGATGCTTTTTTTGTGTGTGTGTGACAGAGTTTCGCTCTTGTTACCCAGGCTGGAGTGCAATGGCGCGATCTCGGCTCACCGCAACCTCCGCCTCCTGGGTTCAGGCAATTCTCCTGCCTCAGCCTCCTGAGTAGCTGGGATTACAGGTGAACACCACCATGCCCAGCTAATTTTTTGTATTTTTGTAGAGATGGGGTTTCACCATGTTGACCAGGATGGTCTCGGTCTCTTGACCTCGTGATCCACCCGCCTCGGCCTCCCAAAGTGCTGGAATTACAGGCTTGAGCCACCGCGCCCGGCCAGATTTTCTTATTTAAATGTGTCAACGAGCCATAGTGCTCATTACCAAAGGGGAAAAATCTTAACTGTGTTTATGATAGCCAAAATGAAGTTCTAAAAATCTGGAATCTTTCTTTATATAATCATTAAAGCCTAGGCATGTATTTCAGGTTTACTATAGATAATTTTAGCGAAACATCTTCTGCATCTTTTAAAGCATCACCCACTCACATTTATTTAGGAAGACAATGAAATAAATTAGGGCCGGGCGTGGTGGCTCACGCCTGTAATCCCAGCACTTTGGAAGGCCGAGGCGGGTGGATCACGAGGTCAAGAGATCGAGACCATCCTGGTCAACATGGTGAAACCCCGTCTCTACCAAAAATACAAAAAATTAGCTGGGAATGGTGGCGCGTGGCTGTAGTCCCAGCTACTCAGGAGGCTGAGGCAGAAGAATTGCCTGAACCCAGGAGGCGGGGGTTGCAGAGATCGCACCACTGCACTCCAGCCTGGGTAACAAGAGCGAAACTTCGTCTCAAAAAAAAAAAAAAAAAAAAAAAAGAAAAAGAAAAGAAATAAATTATGTGGGGAGTATAATAATAAATTTTGTTAGTTTCTCTCTGCACTCTGCACATTGGATTTTTAATAAATGTTATTTTGCAATTTTCAAAAAAAAGATTGAAGAACTAGAAGTAAGCAGGAAGGGCCACTCCTTATCCCTCCTTCATTTCTTAGGCTGTTATTCAAATGTCAGATTTATCCTTTTACCCATCCTGGGTACTGTGGAAAAGTATTTCTTTCAATCTATGGCTTTAAAACCTGACAGTTCATCAGATTGGGGCTCTTTTAGAAGGCTTAAAAGCGCATATTTACTCCAATTTTATTGAATTATAATCAACTTATTTAACAAACTTCTTGTGGAAGGAGGTCAGGGAGCACTCAGTGCCATGAACTGGCTCAAACCATCGCCCCAAAAGTTAGAAACAGAGAGAAAAGTGCCGCAGGATGTCTTTTCACTTTGTATAGCTCTTAAAATAAAAAAGACTATAGAAGGACAGCTTTATAAGGCTTTAATCGCAATCCATGCCAGAGAAAACAAGGAGAGCAAGGAAGAGGGAAGAGCCCAGTCAGGAATGTGAAGTGAGCAACGTGGCTTCCCATTCAAGCAGAAGCCTGAACTATCTCTAAGGCAGAGAGAAGCAAAGCAAGATGTGATTTTGGTTTTCAAGGATTGGAGGAAAACAGAAAACAAAATCACAGAACCCAACTGTAGCTGCAGAATCTAATAAGAACTTTTTAAAAGATTAATATAGTATTGATTGAGAGGTAGAAATGGGGGCAATGAGAAAACAATAGTTTTATTACTTCAGCTCTAATTTCATTGGAGAGTAGGATTCAATATAAACAGATCTATTGGAATTACACACATCCAGAATAACATTCTTGACAGAAGGCGATTTCATGGCTTCTATACTGAGGAAAGCTCTGGAATGAAACTCATATATCGATCATTGTAGACGCTGTTTCATCGACAGCTCGGTCCCATACTGTGTTACTGGAAACGGTCAGAAGTGGGGTAGGAAAATCCACGAAAGTGATCATTTATTGAGAATTCTCAAGAAGTTTAGTTGCTCAGTTAAGCATGTACTCATGGCCTTTAAACTGTCCCCATTTATACTGTGAGTAGAGGCACGAATACAGACACGTGGGTGTTTTGCTATGCCTGCAACATATGCCAACTGCATTGACATTTCCCATGGTATTTGGTTCTCATAAACCAGCTTAAGCAGGGTAATGAGACCTTGATATGGAGGGCCTTAATACTAAGTCTAGAAAAAGCAGCAGATGTTAGCCTTATTAAATCAGTCAAATCCCACAATTAAAGTTCAATGTATTGCAGTTTAATTAGTACTGTGGCTACTTAAAAATCCACAAACAATATCATATTTCACCAAACATTTATACTGACATTTTGCACATTGTTAGGGAATCCTCAAAAAGCTGGTCCAATACAGTCATAACATCATAACTCACTTCGGTACACTTTAATGTTAATTGATTAGAAAAAAATAGTGTAATGGGATAAACCACTAATACAATAAAGGTTAATGAAGGTGAATTTTCATTTCAAATGGAGATAAAATGTTACTCATACATTTTTCTTTTTTACACTATTGTTATTGGATTTTACTATTTTGTAAAGTTGAATGTTTTTGAATTTTCTATTCCAATGACAACAAACCTCTATTTAGCAAAATAACTAAATCTTTTTAAAAAAGAGTATGTGCATTTTATTTTTTGCTTTCTAATGTCCTGAAAAATTTTTAAATGTTTATTATTCATAGAGCAAGAGAAATATATTATCAGAAAAAAATTTTGTGGTAAATTATCTCATTAAACAGAAAAAAAAGGAAACAGCATTATTTTCCTCTTTATACATATGGTTTATATATTTTGATTTTTACCAGTGTAGTAATACATTTATCTAAGGTTCACATTCATGGTAATACCTAGTGAATCTCCCTGTTTTCCAAAACATTTTCTTGTTAAGTAGAAAAAGAGATGAAACAAGATTAGAATACGTGTTAAATTGACTAATCTAATATGTTTCGCTTTCTTCACTTTTAAAATATATTTATTTGTGAACGGAAGCTTTCATTAAATCACCTGAATCATTAAGCTGTTTTTGGAGACATTTCAGATTAGTTATTACTGAAATAAATGCGTAACAATCTATCGGGACTTGTGTGTGTGACAGAGAAAAGAAAGACTCGGCATTTCCATCCTGCAACTTCCCTCCCACCCAGTGAACCACATTCAGCCATGGTCTCCCTTAAGAGAGAAGACCACACTCTACAGGTCTTTAAGAAAACAAGAGATGAGAGTCCTGGTAACACATCTGATACTTTGGGCAAACATACGAGTGTGTAGAATTTTTAAGATTTGCTTCTGGTATGATACTGTGAGTCTATATTGAAGAGATTTCAGGAAAAAGGTTATTATTTTACAAAATTTTCACATCCAATTTGTACTCCTTTTATAGGCAATATTATGTCAAAAAATCCTAAAGCAAGGAGATACGAGGTGAGATTTATTTAGGTTTTATACATCTTCTTACTATATTTGTTTTATTTTTATAATTTAGATCTTGCACTTGGAACCAGTTAGTCCAACATGGTTCTGAACTAATTTTTCACATTTAACAAAGCTTGATTTGCCACCTTTTCTAGGCCACCTGGTAAATGGGGGTGAAAAATGCAATGGAAATCCAGGCCAGCTCTTAGGCAGGCACACACCTGGGCTGGTGAAGTGGCAAACCCACAGCAAATACTGGCCTAAGGCCTGAACCCACCAAGAGTGGGAAGTCACTCTGCTCTACACTGAGGATCAGTGACACCATAGCCACAATTTCTTTTGTTTTCTGAAAAATGTCTTTGAAAACTAAAATTAAATGATTAAACACTTCACAAAAAAGATGAGCTCATATCCTACAGAGATAATTGAATAGAATCTTGGCTAAACCATGATCTTAGTTTCATTAGAATCCTACCAAATCAATGATGAAAATCGATGAGCTTCCTCACAATAATCAATCAACTGTTCTTCATCAATTTAATCTGGATCAAAGTGTCTACTATACACAAATGAAAATTTCAGAAATAGTTAACATATACAAAAAGAGGAGAAAAAATACAAATTTAGTCTTGTAATTTTTTTTCACCTTGTATTCATTGAAATCAATAATAAGCACTGGTAGGAATTGTTGAAAATTTGTGGTCATAATTTTCAAAGTAAATGAGTGTCTTCTCTTCTAAAACATTTTTAATAACCGAAGGAAAGTTAATGAGGCCAGACCTAAACAACTGCTGCCTTTATCACTAACTGACTAAAGGTTAAACAAGTGGTTTACTTGGCCTGGTGTGGTGGCTCACACCGGTTATCCCAGCACTTTGGGAGGCTTAGGCAGAGGATCACCTGAGGTCAAGAGTTCAAGACCAGCCTTACCAACAGGATGAAACCCTGTCTCTATTAAATATACAAAAAATTAGCCAGACATGGTGGTGCACGCCTATAATCCCAGCTGCTCGGGAGCCTGAGGCAAGAGAATCGCTAGAACCTGGGAGGCAGAGGTTATAGAGAGATCGTGCCGTTGCACTCCAGCGTGGGCACCAGAACAAGACTCCATCTCATAAACAAACAAATAAATAAAATAAGAAACTACTGGTATATTTGTTTTGAGTTTTCCAAAAAGAAGAGCATTATAAGTAGGAGACTAGAAGGCAGATGAAAGCAATATTTACAAAAAATTTGCCAGGCACCCAGATCTAAGCTCTGTAATAGACATAATCAAGTGCACGGAGCACCTGAAATCTAAAGCTAGTCTCATTTATTGTGCACTGCACTGGCTTCATAACTACAATATGCTTACCTCTAACACTTAAAACAACACTCCTGTTCACACATTTTCTCTGTATGTCAGAATTAAGATTTTTAAGAAGCACAAATACAGCCCTTATTTTTCTCCAAAAAAGGTCTTAATAATAACAAACCTCCAATAGAATAAATAGAAGACATTTTTAAAATGTAGGATAACAATCACTATATGGAAGAACTCTCATAGACACTGTATTTTAGTACACTCAAATCAGCATGAAACAGTTACATATATTAGTGATACTTGGTTATTCCACTTGAGAGATTGTTATCTATAGGCATACTCAAATCTCATCTGACTTTGCTCGATTGCATTTTGCAGATATTGAGTTTTTTTTTTTTTTTAATTGAAGGTTCCTGGCAACCTAACATTGAGCAGGCCTATTGGTGTCATTTTTCCAATGACATCTACTACCTTTTGGTGTCTGTATCACACTTTGGCAACTCTCATAATCATCCAACCTTTTCAGTATATGATTATATTTGTTATGGTGATCAGTCATCGGTCATTTTTGTTACAATTGTAAATGTTTGGGGGCCCCATGAACTGTGCCCATATAAGCGTTAAAATTAGTCAATAAATGTGTGTGTTCTCAGGGCTCCACTGGCTGGCCTGGTCGTTCCCACCTCTTCCTACCTCACATTGGGCCTCCCTATTCCGTGAGACACATCAATAATCAAATCAGCCCAGTTAAGAAGCCTACAATGGCCTTTCTGTGCTCAAGCGAAAGGAAGAGTCACATGTCTCTCTCCCTTTAAATCAAAAGCTAGAAATCAGTGGCCTTGTGAGGAAACTATACTA
Organism: Saguinus oedipus; assembly: GCA_031835075.1. Classification (NCBI taxonomy): domain Eukaryota; kingdom Metazoa; phylum Chordata; class Mammalia; order Primates; family Cebidae; genus Saguinus; species Saguinus oedipus. Next base: position 39,493,013 of record CM063182.1, on the reverse strand, counting down.
AAAGCTGACACAGGCTGAAAACTAAGCCTCTTGCACTAAACAGTGAGCCAAGTTGTGAATGCAAAGGAAAAGTTCTTGAAATATATTATAAGTGCTACTCCAGTGAACATAAATGATAAGACAGCAAAACAGCCTTATTGCTGACATGGAGAAAGTTTGAGTGCCCTGGGTAAAAGACCAGACCAGCCAGAATATTTTCTTAAGCAAAAGCCTAACTCTCTGAAGGTAGAGAGAGGTAAGGAAGCTGCAGAAAATTACTTTGAAACTAGCAGATATCTGTTCATGAGGTTTAAGAAGGGAAAAGCCATCGCGTAACTTAAAAGTAAAAGCAGCAAGTACTGCCAGAGAAGTTGCAGCAAGTTACCCAGAAGATCTAGCTAAGATCAGTGATGAACATGGCTGCACCTAAAAAACAAATATTGAGGGTAAACAAAGTAGACTTGTATTAGAAGAAGATACTATCTAGGATTTTCATAGCTAAAGAAAAGAAGTCAATTACTGGCTTTAAAGCTTCAGAAGACAGGCTGACTCTTTTGTTAGGGACTAATGCAACTCATGATTTTAACTTGAAGCCAGTGCTCATTTATTTTTACAAAAACCCCAGGATCCTTAAGAAGTATGTTGAATCTGGGGGAAAAAAACCCTTAAACATCACATGGAACAAAAAAACCATCACAAATAGCCAAGACAGTCCTAAGCAAAAAACAACAACAACAAAAAACAAAGCTGGAGGCATCATGATACCTGATTTCAAAGTATATTACAAGGCTACAATAATCAAAACAGCATAGTACTGATACCAAACAGAGATATAGACCAATGGATCAGAACAGAAGCCACAGAAGTAATGCCACACATCTACAACCATCTGATCTTTGACAAACCTGACAAAAACAAGCAATGGGGAAAGGATCCCCTCTGTAATAAATGGTGTTGGGAAAACTGGCTAGCCATGTGCATAAAGCTGAAACTGGACCCCTTCCTTACACCTTTTACAAAAATTATTTCTGGATGGATTAAAGATTTAAATATAAGACCTAACACCATAAAAACCCTAGAAGAAAGCCTAGGCAATACCACTCAATTATTGTTATTAAAGAAATATATTTCATAAGGCTATTACTGCACAGAGAGTGAGTCCATTGATGGATCTAGCTAGACAAGGCAAAGTAAAACCATTTGGAAAGGATTCTCCATTGTAATGATATTAAGAGCATTTGTGATTCATGGGAAGAGGTCAAAATGTCAGCATGAACAGGAGTTTAAAAGAAGTTGATTTCGATCGTTGTGGATGACTTTGATGGGTTTAAGGTCTTAGTAGAGGAAGTAACTTTGGACGTGTTGAAAACAGTGAGACAATTAGAATTAGAAGTGAAGCCTGAAGATGTGACTGAATTGCTGCAATATCATAATAAGATCTTAATGCATGAGGAGCTGCTTCTTACGGATGAGCAAAGAAAGTGACTTACTTAGATGAAATCTACTCCTGGTGAAGATGTTGTGAACACTGTTGAAATGACAACAGAAGATTGAGATTATTTTATAAACTCAGTTAATAAAGCAGCACCAGGGTTTATGAGGACTGATGCCATTTTTGAAAGAATTTATCCTGAAAGTAAAATGCTTATTAGTCAGCAACACACGCTATATAGAAATATTTCATGAAAGGAGGAATCAGCTGACGTGGTAAACTATTGTTGCCTTATTTTAAGAAATTGCAAAAGTCACCTCGACTTTCAGGAACCACTACCCTGACCACTCAGCAGCCATCAGCATTGAGGCAACACCCTCTACCAGCAAGAATATGATGATTCATTGAAGGCGCAAATGATTGTACGTGTTTTTAAAGACATAATGCTATTGCACACCGAACAGAAAGCAGTGTGAGGTAAATATAACTTTTATGCACTGGGAAACCCAAAATATCATGTCACCTCTTTATTGCATTGATCTGGAATCAAACTTGCAATATCTCTAAAGTATGGCTGCATACCAACAACTACAGACATCTTCCCAGGCTTTACATTGCTACATGACAACACCATGTAACATACTGCTGACTCAGGTGTCACGTATTCCTGTGTCATGAGAGCCTCACATGGAATGTTACTAGAATTGCTGCTTGCACAGGAAACATTCTGATTTAAGGTTTAGGATCACATTCAAATATTACTTGAATTACTGCTTACACAGGAAACATAATGATTTAAAGAGTTGTAAAACTTTATTAAATCTTAGTTCTAATGTTCAGTTACAAACTAACTTACTGTGACCGTAGTAATATCATGTGAATTTCAAAATCACTAACTATAAAAACCAGCATACAACATAAAATAAAAATACTTCCATAATTATTTTTCAGTAATATTCTGAGAATTACACAGGATCACATAGTAGAAATTTTAGAGTGTGAAGCATATACACTGTCAGATGTAAATAAATATTTTATTAATTTCTGGTAATGGTGTTAACAAAAGTTAGGCACTGACTCTGCCTGTCGTTTTTGGGCAACATAGTTTTGCTATCCAGTCACCGATGAGCCCACATGTACCATGCTTTACTATATAAAATAATTAAATTTACTATAAAAATACTACATTTACAGAGCACAAGGGAAAAAAAATTCTATGCTGAAGTTCCTGAAATAACTTGTGTTTGGGAAGGAAAAAAGCATACAATACAACGTAAAGCAACAGAGTTAACACAGAGTAGGTTGAGTGCAATCAGCTGGAGGTTAGTTCTGATTGGGGCTTCAGAAGAACAGTAGAACTTAAGGTCTTTGTGCAGTGGCTCTGTGGTGGGGATAAGTAAATTGTGTACAGGGCACAGGGAGAAGGTTCCTTTGGGAAGAACTAACAGGCACTGTTTGGGAACGATTTCAGATGATGATGCCGTCAGTTCATCTCTTTTTATAGCCATTACTTGGAAATCATGGTGGAGTCGCTGGACAAGGGCTGGGGTGCCTCAGCGGGTCACTGTAAGTCTCTTTGAAGTCTGCTCCTGTTAATTATTTTGAATGGCAGGAGCTGACTTCACAACAATTATAGATCCAAACATAAGTTGCTTTTTTCATCTCCACAATTTATATGAAGTGCCGTTGTTGTCAATATGACATTTCAGATGAATCCAAACATTTTTTTGAGTAGAATGTTTAGCTAACATCTTTATTTTAGACAAATATTTTTAGAAGACAAGTGAATCATTAAGTGTGACAACTGTATGTCTATAGGCTTAATATTCTATCATTTTCTAAACTGTAACATTTTATTAGTTCTTTTTTTTTTTTTTTTTTTTATTTTATTTTTTTTTTTTTTCATTTTATTAGTTCTTAAAAATAATATTCATAGGCAGGGAGTATGAGGGTGTGGAATGGGGAGGGGTAGAATTTTAAATCCATAGTGAAACGGAATTTTATTCCAACATAGTAATTATTGAGCCAACAGTCTGACAGAGTAAATAAATCTCCTAAAATGGATAAATTGTTGAGTGTTTATTGAATTACAGAAAAACAGTTCTTGCCCTGTGGAGAATAAACCAATCTAACATTATTTCTGAGTGATAGACTGTACAAGAGAACCTAACACAAAAGTAGTTTATCACAAATAAAGACTCTTAAAATTCATGTTTTACCTATGAAAAAAAGATTCAACACCATTAGATCAGAGAAATGCAAATTAAAACCACAATGAAATACCACCTCACTCCTGCAAGAATGGTCACAATTAAAAAGTCATAAATTAATAAACGTTGGCATCAATGTGGTGAGGAGAGAACATTTTACACTACTGATGGGTATATAAACTAGTACAACTTTCATAGAAAAACAGTATGGAGATTACTTAAAGAACAAAAAGTAGAACTAACATTTGATTCAGCAATCTCTCTAGTTTCCTTTGGTGTCTACCCAAAGGAAAAGATGTCATTATATGAAAAAGACACATGCACAAGCATGTTTATAGCAGCACAATTCACAATTGCAAAACTATGGAACCAACTCAAGTGCCCAACAACCAATTAGAGGATAAAGAAAATGTGGTATATATACACCATGGAGCACTACACAGCCATCAAAAAGGAAAAAATAATGTCTTTTGCAGCAACTTGGAAGAAGCTAGAGGCTATTATTCTAAGTGAAGTCACTCTGAAATGGGAAAGCAAAAGTCATATGTTCTCACTTGTAAGTGGGAGCTAAGTTCTGAGGATTCAGAGGTATAATAATGATATAATGGACATTGGGTACTTGGGAGAAGGGTAGGCAGCAGGTGAGGGACAAACACCTACACACTGGGTATGGCGTACACTTCTATATACGTACACTATTATAATATGTATGTCGTTAAGAAGAAATGTAAGCACATTACAAAATATTTAGTATATTCAGTAAAATTTAAATTATTTCCTCTGTGTGTGTGTGTGTGTGTGTGTGTGTGTATGCATGTGTATGCAAGTTTGTGTGTATATACATATTCAAGAAGAACAAAAAAACAAGAACATATATATCACAACACTGCAACCAACATGTAACTTTAATTTTCATCTTTTGGTTTCCTAGATGTTCACAAATTTCTATAATATATCTACATTATATTTATATTACAAATTTCATATTAACATTCATTTTTAATGGCTTATTTTTCAAATTGTTTTGTTGTATACATAGTTCTCTTTTTATCAAAATATTATTTATTAGGACTATAACAAATATCTTCAAAACCACAACTCAACCCAAGAAGTTTATTAAAAACTAATTATTTGCTTCTTCCTTGTGCTATCTCCCTTCTCCCCACTAGAGATTATGTCTATTTAAAACAATATATATATGTATACATATTACATATATATGTCCAAATTATCCTTTAGTTTTCTACTATTTTTACTTTTTGATGCATAATAGAAGTACATATTTTCAGGGTACAATGTAATAATTCAATATATTCATCTAATCAAATCAAGGTTATTTTTTAATTTAATATAATCAGGATATTATATTTAATTATAATATTCATCACCTTAAATTTTTTCTATGCTAGAGCAGATAAATATTTTATGTATGCAGTTAAGAATAGATGCATATTTCAAAATAAAGCATTCAGTATATTCAGAAAAATTTAGATTGTGCCAGAGAACAATTCAAAGGTTCCTGGTGCATATATTAACTAAACATTAGCTGAAATCTGACTTGCTGAATTATGAATTCCCAAAACATTATTTTAACTAGATGCTCTGAAAACGTCCTGTGCCGTTTACAGTTTTTCTTTCACAATGTATAATGAATGCTGATAACTATTTTCCAGTAAGTTTTGATTTATCAAAAGTTTAAAATTGTATATATTTCTGTCCATTAAACTGTAAAATTTGTTTGATTCCTGAAACACGGGGTTCCTGTTAAATGCATCTCTGAGGTATCTGAATAAAAGGAGCTTTGATTTAAATGCACTTGGTTTTAATGTGCTTTCTCTCCTGGCAGTCGGTTTCCTTGGATATTTTACTACCTACACATTTCTATTAATAATAAGTATATGATAATTCATGAAGATAAGACTCAATGAGAAAAACTAAACTCCTTGCACTCCTTTTCCAGTGCAAGGCCACACAGAGTTTGACTAGAATGTAGTAAGATTTTTACAGATATTATTCATTTACTTTTTAACTACAGAGCTAAATTGTACCTAAAGCAGTATGGACACACACAATTCTGATTCCATTGTCTCCTCTGTTCCCTCATATGCAAGGAAAAGCGAAAATTTAGCCCAATCCTTAAACCAGAGGTCCCCAACCCCAGTCATGGTCCAGTGGCCTGTTAGGAACTGGGCCACACAGCAGGAGGTGAGCAGCAGGCCAGAGAGCAAATCTTCCTCTGTATTTATAGCCACTCATCATTGCTGGCAATACCCTCCTGTGCTCCACCTCCTGTGAGATCAGTGGTGGCATTACCTTCTCACAGGTGTGCAAACCCTGTTGTGAACTGCGCATGCGAGGGATTTAGGTGGTACACTCCTTATGAGAATCTAATGCCCGATGATCTGTCACTGTCTCTTGTCACCCCCAGATGGGATCATCTAGTTGCAGGAAAGCAAGCTGAGGACTCCCACTGATTCTACCGGATGGTGAAATTGTGTAATTGTTTCATTATATATTACTATTTAATATTAATATAAATAAAGTGCACCGTAAGTGTAATACACTTGAATCATCCTGAAACCAATCCCCCCTCTTCCAGTGGGAAAATTGTCTTCCAAAACACTGGTGCCAGGTGCCAGAAAGCTAGAGGACGGCTACCTTAAACCAACCACCTTTCCTCAAAGTGACATTGCTAAGGCAAAGACCTACAGTTGGTGAAAACTGAACACCACACAACATCCTCAAATGAGTCACTTTAATCTTATTTATCATAAGGCAACGAAGCATTCAACTTGTTTAATGAGACACATAAAATACAACAGAGTTGACTCCCACATAATTTGGGGTAATAGAGAAATTTTATTATATTTATCTTACTCTAGTTTCAGAAAATTATGTTTTCCTGAGTAACAAAAAAAAAAAAAAAAAAAAAAACGTAATAATTTAGACCCATCCTTAGTAAAGTACTAGTAAAACTAACACAATATGTCGAATTCACTGTGTTACTGCCAGTATTTTTTTTTTTAATTAAAATATAAGAAGGTCAGGCGCAGTGGCTCACACTTAGGGAGGTCTAGGTGGGCAGATCACCTGAGGTCAGGAGTTCGAGAGCAGTCTGACCAACATGGTGAAAACCCATCTCTACTAAAAATACAAAAATTAGCCAGGCATGGTAGCATGCACCTGTAATCCCAGCTACTCCAGGGGCTGATGCAGGAGAATCACTTGAACCCATGAGGTGGAGGTTGCAGTGAGCCGAGATTGTGCCACTGCACTCCAGCCTGGGACACAAAGTGAGGCTCAGCCTCAAAACAAACTTTAAAATATAAAGATAAGAAATTTATCATAATGAAGTCTTCATTTGATTTTATTACATTGTCGCATCAATTTGTGGGACAATACTGTAGCTGAATCATTGCCTTTATGGTCAACTATTGCCAAAATACTATTCTTATCCCACTAACCACTTAAACAGCAAATAATAAATACAGACGTCACACATGCAATGGTATTTTTAGTATATGTTATACTAGGAACACAGAAATTAGAAAGGGCATTAGAAAAAAAACCTACAAGTCATAAACAGTGTTTAAACAGAGGCTAACCAGTAAGCAGAATGGTTAGACCAACGTTGCATTTAGAGGAAAGAACACATCTGTCTCCCTGCAAAACTGAACTGAGCACATTTCAAGCCCTCATGAGCTGGTGTCCTGCTGCCTCTGACAGTAATTGCTCATCAGGGCATCTGTGTAGAAATAGTCAAATGGTAATGAACTGAACGATTTTAGGATTCTAGAATTCTACTCATTTAATGCATTGTTTATCTTTGAGCTGGATTTTTCAAATTAACATCAGGGACTTCTGCAAAAGTGCTCCTTTGGTTCTCTCTGAGCGATCCAGGGTCCCATGCCTAGTTTCCGACCATATCCATCCCTCAGAAAAACTACTTTTTTTTAAATTCGAATTAAGGCTGTGCATAAAGAAATGGCATTAGATGCTTAACATCTACAAGGTTAAAAATCTACTAACTTTTCTGTTTTGGTTTAACCTTTTTACTATAAACATTTTAAACAACTTTAGTTATTTCTTGCTTTATTTTATAAAGTGTGTGAAAACCACTTTATCCCCCTTGAAAACTACAGAACTAGAAGGGTAAAGTACTCTTGTCATTGGTGAACTCAATTTTGTTTAAAGAAGTCAGATAGCTACGTTATATCAGAATGTCTTAGAAGCTGTTTTTCTAAAACAAAACAAAACAAAAACAGAATCCGAGCAATTGTTTCTGACAAAAATGATCAGTCAGTTGGTACTAAAATTAATGAATAAAAGTATTATTCAAAATGGAATCTTTTCACAGATTCAAAGAATCTCCTGATAAAATATGTATTACTTACACACAAAAAAAACAGTGACTTTTCGGTTGAAATACCTGGTAGATACCGTGTCTCCAAGAGATGAAAGTTTCCATAACAATTAATAGGATAAATCAACAGGTATCCCCTGCTATAATGAACTGAAGACACAGTGCCAATTCGGGGAATTACTGCCAAAAAATATGAATCACCTGAATATAACCACAAAGAAAGTTAAATAAACTTAAATTTAGGGACAGCCTATAAAATAATTGGCGTGTACTCTTCAAAAGTGTAAGGAGTATGACAGAAAAAAAAAAATGCCATTTCCTATCAAGGGAAATGAAAGAGACAGGGCAACTAATGCAATGTATGATGTTGAATTAGGTTCTGGACCAGAAAACACATTTGTGGGATGTTTGGTAAAATACGAATTAGGTCTGTAAATCAGGCAATGATGGAGAATCACAATTAATATCTTGACTTTAATAGTTATACTGTGGTCATGAAAGAGGATGCTCTTGTTTTTGCTCTCAACTACTTCGAGAAAAATATATAGTGAGAAAGAATAATAAAGCAAATGTGATAAACTATTAACATTTGAGGAATCTTAGTGAGGAGTCCTCAAAAATGGAATTTTTGTTCTGTTTATTCAATACTTTTTTAAGTCTGAAATGATTTGAAAATTAAAAGTTAAGAAAACAGTCTTTCATGCTGATTTTTAAAAAGCTGTCTCTTCAATCAGAGGGCAAAGTAGAAAAATCAAACCTGTAAGTTCGTGCCCTGGATAATCAACTTTTGTATAATACCTTGTTTTTTAAAGCATAGTGTTTGTACCAAAATAAGATGTATTTCTGTCCATGACAGAATATTGACAATTTACTGAGTGGGTGACTCTTCTTCTTATTCAACTGATAAAAGAAGCCTTTCTGTTTTTTTTTTTTTTTCCCCCTGAAAGCTTTGATGTTGTCAGATCACTTTAACCTTTAGATTAGGCAGAGTTGGAGATTTAAATTATCTACAACTTTAAAAACACTTATTGTGCAAATTCCCAGACATGCCAACAAATTCAGTAACAGAGAATTTCCTATAAAAGTGGTGGGTTGGGGCCGGGCGCGGTGGCTCACGCCTGTAATCCCAGCACTTTGGGAGGCCAAGGCGGATGGATCACCAGGTCCAGAGATCGAGACCATCCTGGTCAACATGGTGAAATCCCGTCTCTACTAAGATATAAAAAATTAGCTGGGTGTGGTGGCATGTGCCTGTAGTCCCAGCTGCTCAAGAGGCTGAGGCTGGAGAATCACTTGAACCCGGGAGGTGGAGGTTGCCGTGAACTGAGATCGTGCCATTGCACTCCAGCCTGGCAACACAGCAAGGCTGCCTCAAAAAAAAAAAAAAAAAAGAAAGAAAAAAGTAGATAATATTTTTATTTCTGAGTTTATGAGGAATGTATTCAGTCTTTCATCATTAAGTAAGAAATTAGTTAGAAATTTCCACAGACGCCGTTTATTGGGTTCAGGAAGTTTTTCTCAGTTCCTCGTCAGCTGAAGATCTGTAATATAAATGGATGCTGAATTTTTATCTAATGCTCTTTCTCCATTTACTGGTATGTCCATGTATGCAGATTTTAACTTTCACTTTGTTAATATTATGAATTACAATGATTTTCAAGAAAGTTAAACTAACCTTGCATTCCTGCGAGTGATCCCAGTCATCATGATATACTATCCTTTTTATAAATCAGTGGATTGCATTTGACAACATTTTCAAAAGATTTTTTGTTTTCATTTCATTCAGTTTAAATATACTTTTTTAATTTTTAGGTAATATATACTTCACATTTGGAAATTAAACCACACCCTTCTACATAACCCACGGGGAAGATCCTCATATTTGGAAATTAAACAACCAACGGGTTATTTAGAAGAGTTTTGTTTAATTTCCAAATATGAGCAGCTTTCCCATATATTCTCAGTTTACAGTCTAATTATGTTGTTATTAGATAATATGACATAACTTTCAAACATTTTAAATTTACTAAGCCTTCTTTTTAATGGCACAGAATATAGTTTATCTTAATGAATGTTCCATGTGCATGTGAAAAGACTGTGTTCTGTTGAATGGGAGTGTTTCATAAGGGCCAAGTAGGTCACATTTGAAACAGTGTGTCAGATATAGTATGTGGTCTATATATTTGCTCAAAAATAAAAACAGGCCTCGCATGGTGACTCATGGGCTGTAGTCCCAGCACTTTGGGAGGCTGAGGCGAGTGGATCACAAGGTCAGAAGATAGAGACCGGGCTGACCAACACAGTGAAACCCTGTACCTACTAAAAATACAAAATAAATTAGCCAGGTGTAGTGACACACGCCTGTAATCCCAGCTACTCAGGAGGCTGAGGCAGGAGAACCCGGGAGGCTGAGGTTGCAGTGAGCCTAGATTATGCCACTGCACTCCAGCCTGGGCAGCAGAGTGAGATGCCATCTCTAAACAAATAACTAAATAAATAAACAAACAAAACGTCATCTTACTCTGCATTTGAATCGTATGAGGGGCTTAAAATTTGAATCAGAGGCTTTAATAACTGCCCGAAGAAGACTTTGGTAGCAGTCACTCCATACAGGAGAGAGAGAGAGAGAGAGAGCAAGAAAAATGGGGGAAAGATGTTACGTTCTGTGATACACTTTGAATGTGATCCTTCTTTATCAGGAGGGAAATTTTCTCAAGACGTTGTTTTGATTATTTTAATACTTTATATATATTATATTTGGTTGCTGGACAAAGATCTTGACTGTGAACTTGCTGATGATGAAGGATGAACCAGTTCTAACATCAATTCCACATATTTATTGCTTTATATTATTTAAAAGTACAACTTTCCCAAAGAAATAATGGAAGGAGCAATGAGTTCCATTCCACCAACTTAATAATGAATAAAACCAACAATCAATAATACGGTGACTTAATCAGCTGGCAGAGGTGTGCATTTCCTCAATATAGCTAGTACAATCAAAAGCCTGTAATCCCAGCACTTTGGGAGGTCGAGGCGGGTGGATCACAAGGTCAAGAGATTGAAACCAACCTGGTCAACATGGTGAAACCCCGTCTCTACTAAAAATACAAAAAATTAGCTGGGCACGGTGGTGCGTGCCTGTAATCCCAGCTACTCAGGAGGCTGAGGCAGGAGAATTGCCTGAACCCAGGAGGCGGAGGTTACGGTGAGCCGAGATCGCGCCATTGCACTCCAGCCTGGGTAACAAGAGCGAAACTCCGTCTCAAAAAAAAAAAAAAAAAAAAAAAAAAAAAAGCAGTTCTACTACCCAGTTCTTATTTTGAAGAGACATTTCTCTTTGCAAGGGATGTCCAATTTTTAGTGTTCTCATTATTCGGAAACTAACAAAAACGGAGCTTTTTTTTCAGAGCACTGATTGGTACAAAAGGGTTAGTAGAATAACTGATGATGAGTTATTGGAAAATATTTATCACCAGAGTAAGAAATTGTATATACAACAGTTAAAACGTATTAAATCTGAACTAGGATTTTCTAATTTGTGAGTGTGATATTACCAATTTTTTAAAAAATATTTTTAATTAATAAATACAAATTATACTCATTTGTGATGTGCAACATAATGTTTTACAATACAGACACATTGTGGGATGGCGAAATTGAGCTAATTAATATGCACACTTTACATACTTATCATTTCTTTCAGGTGAAAACCCTTACAATCCTGTTAGCAATGTTCTAGAATACAATATAATGTTACCAACTACAGTTTCCATGTTGTTAACAATGGCACAATGTTAACATTGTTAACAATGGCGCTGTTAAAGAGTTATTCCTCCTGTCTCACTGAAATTTTGTAGCTTTGATCAAGATCTCCCCAACTCCTCAATTTCACAGCCCCTGGAAACCGCCATTTCACTTTTAAAACTATTCTGACTTTAAACTATGACATGAATAATGTACAGAGAAGCTGTAATAATTTAAGGAAAATGATATATTTTAAGCACCAATACTATATAAATTAAAATGTTATGATTATGCTGTCAGGAGCAAAGAGAGAAGCTAGTAGTATTGTGTCTATTTTAAGGTTATTTTGGGGTTCTCTGGTACTGGGAAACTAACCAAAGAACTTGAGGGTGGGTGGTTTGTTTGGGAGATGATTTTAGGTACCAGATTGAAGGGGCAAGGAGGGTGAGAGAAAGAAGGAGGAGGAGGAGGAGGAGGAGGAGGAGCAGCATTATAAGGGTATATTTCATGATCCATGCTATGAGCAATGGGGACTTGATTCCACCAGGATCTCCAAGAAGTGCACAAGACAGCCATAAGCACTGCTGCCCTAACAGATGGAGAGCTAGGGACAATGACCTGCTTTTACCTTTCATTGGTTAGGGGATTCCCGGGGACATGGCCTCCTTATTCAGCCCCAATTCAAGACTCTGCCTCCATGTCTCAGGCCAGCAGAGAGACCTGTCTCTAGGCTTGCATGAAATGACCCACCACATTTGCCAGGGTCCAGGGCATTTCCTGTGGGCATTTGCTGTCTTGCCACAGACAAGACTGAGTTGCCAGAAAATGAATACAAAATCTTCCTCAAGGGCAACGATAATAAGAATCAGACACCTTACACTGACCTGCATTTATACATCGGCTGACATACAGAAGACAGATAAACTGCAAGATTGTAGAGGCTGTGCCAAAATATTGACTCTGATGTTGCTCATCAAGCCTCAGAAGAATCAAGTTGATGAATTAGTCGTTTGATGCTTAAACAAAAATTATAAAAATAAAATAACGTATTCTCTAGTTCCATGGTTTCCAATTAGAAAAGCCATCTGGCTTTAGTGAGCCTTCATCAAGAAAAGGACAGGGAAAACTCTCTGGGAGAGTTCCAAACTGCCTAGGGGTCAATGCAAGTAGCAAAAGAGAAGTTCTTCGGGATGTCCAAGTCATGAGTGATTGGGATGCTAATGCACAAATGTAACATGTGCCTGTACTTCTGCAGACTCCATCCACTCAGTGCCAGTTTTCCCAGCATGACGGAGACTCAGTACAAGCATTCCGCTTGCCTATAGCAATATTGCATGAAATATGGAAACACCATTAAGTCGTGGCTCAGCAGGAACGTGTTTGATCTTTTTCTTCATGATGGTTAAGAAGTTAATGATCCTCCTGCCACTTTAATAATGCATTATGGAGCACTGGATACAATTTCTTCCTCAAAATGTAATTAGGGTTTTCAATCTTTTTTATCTCTTACCTCATCACTAACTAACAGTACAGGGTATAAACAAATTCTTCAGTCATAATAGGTTTGAGTATATTAAAATACTGTGCTAAGTAGAATTATTTTCTTTAAAAGATTAAATTCCATTTTATTTCTCCTTCAAAAAATACTTAATAAAAAATGAGGAAATCCAATATTCACAACGGGTGCTGAACTGACACCTAAGAAGAAGAAAAAAGGATTTCTTTTTTTTTTTTTTATCACATAACAAATTAAGCCCCATTTTTTATCTACAAAAGTCATTTAGTGAGATTTTTAAAGGTGTTTTAATTATTTGAAAATAATACTTGAATTGTATACATTTATGTGAAAGAATATATCTACAATTATAGGCAGGAGACGTCTCAAAGTTGGTTGTCTTACAAAGCAGAAATTTTAGAGTAAATTCCTTCCACGTGAGACAAGACCTAGGCGGTAGTCAGTGGGGACTGCACAGCACAGGTGGGCACGTTCTGATGGTGACTGAGGCCAGAGTGTGTTTCCTCCTCTGCCCTCGGCCTATCTTTGTATCTTGCATGGCACCTTCCTCCCAACTTTTTATTTTTGAGACGGAGTTTCGCTCTTGTTACCCAGGCTGGAGTGCAATGGCGTGATCTCGGCTCACCGCAACCTCTGCCTCCTGGGTTCAGGCAATTCTCCTGTCTCAGCCTCCTGAGTAGCTGGGATTACAGGCATGCGCCACCATGCCCAGCTAATTTTTTGTATTTTTAGTAGAGATGGGGTTTCACCATGTTGACCAGGATGGTCTCGATCTCTTGACCTCGTGATCCACCCACCACCCCCCCCTTTTTTTTTTTTTTTGAGATGGAGTCTAGCTCTGTCACCAGGGTGGAGTACAGTGGTATGATCTCAGCTCACTGCAACCTCTGTCTCCTGGGTTCAAGGAGATATCAGCTCACTGCAACCTCAACCTCCTGAGTAGCTGGGACTACAGACCTGTACCACCACATCCAGCTATTTTGTTCTGTATTTTAACAGATACAGGTTTTCACCATGTTGGCCAGGATAGTCTTGATCTCCTGACCTCATGATCTGCCTGCCTCAGCCTCCCAAAGTGTTGGGATTTCAGGTGTGAGCCACCATACCCTGCCTCCTTCCTCTTTTTTTAAGCACCAGCCTAGTGTCCTGAACAGACTAGGAATTCAGGAATTCAATAAGTTGTTCAATTAAATGAATGCAAAGGGCATTTGGGGTGGACTATAAACTAAATTCTGTTCATTAGTGGGATGTAGAGTGCTGTATTTTCCTCCCCTTGGGGGATTCCAACTGCGGGAATAACAGTAGACCTGAGCCCTAGAAATTCAGCATGTAAATATGACGATATACCTAAGTAAAATGCATCACCCATCACAGAAAACAACCAGAGAAACACTCCTACTCTAGGAGACAGCTGACAAAAGTATTGGAAGATTAAAATTTTTTAAAAATTAAAAAATATACATTTGCAGATATTTAACTATAATTTAAAAGGAGACTTTATGGTATTAACAACACTGCAGGGAGGGTGTTAAAATGTAATGGAGGAACAGAAAATGAGGATGACGTGTGCTGAGAACAAATTCGTGAGCTGACAAATAACTGAAAAAAACTCAAAATTAACAGAAAAAGAAAAATTAAATATTTAACTTGCACATGAAAAGAGAGAGGATAGAAAAAAATCTTAAATAACCAGTTTTTCAGAAAAAAAATAGAAAACTAAATAGAAGTAGAATAAATAATTATGAAAGTAGCAATAGAGGAGACTTTCGTTGATTACACTTGGAAGAATTTAACCATATTATGTGTAACATGGATGAAAAGACACTGACATAGGTAAATAATGGTAAAATTCATGAGCTTCTTAAAAAAAATAAAAATATTTAAATTTCCAGAAAGAAAGAACAAATATTTAGGTAGCAGTTCTCAAAGTATGGTCCCAGAAACCTTCAATGTGACAGAGCAGAAACCCTTCATGGAGTCTTGGAGGGGAAAGTAATTTTCACAGTAAGAAGACTGAGATGGTATGTGCCTTTCTCACTGTTTTCTTCTCTTGAGCACACAGTCTAGTTTCCTAGCAGCTACACCACAGGTGGCACGGCTATACGCTGCATGCAGAAACCAATAATCAACCACCTCCTGTTGAACCAACCAGAAAAGAGATTTATTTTAATTTGACTTATTTTCACAAGTAGTTTCTTCATTCCAAATACATATGTTGATATGTAAAGGGGTTCTTATTTCCATAAATTAATGGATACACATATACGCTCACTCAGTTTCACTTCCTAATACTGACAGACACAACCCACATCAACAAAACCTTCTTTGGGTTTAAAAAACATTTTAAGACTATTAATTCACAGAGGCATAAGGCATATCAATAGTTGCCAAGGGATAGAAAGAGAAGAGAAGCAATTCCTTGATGGGCAGATCTATTTTCACAGGGTGATGAAAAATTTTGAAACCAAAGTGATATGGCTGTTTCACAACACTGTGAATGCACTAAATGTCATTGAATTGGACATTTTAAAATGGCTAATTGTATGTTACGCTTATTTCACTTCAGTGAAAACAAAAGAAGTACTTGATTATTAAGCAATACCCTCATTAATCAAAGAAATAAAAGCAGAATGCTATTTCGAATGCAGGGAAAGTAAGAGCAAAAAGCAAATCATATCTCTAAGTCAAAGCAACTCAGTGAAAGCTGTATTCAGAGTGCAATTTATGTCTTCACTAATGAAAAAGAAAGGAATACAAAACAACCTTCCACAATACACTATTTAGAAATTGGAGTGAAAGAAGAATCACATTATTTTTAAAACTACATGAAAAGATTTAGTAAAGACAAAATTATAATCTTTGAAAAGAAGAAAAAGCAAACAGTATTTGTAAAAGGAGAAGAAAAGCAAAAACTATCTCTGAAAGGTCAATGATCATAACAAACACAATTTACAAAAAAAAATTAAACTGGATTAGAGACTTCACTTTGTGTAGGCACTAGAAACAATGCAGAATAAAAATCAAGGCAATATATGACTGATACAGGAGTTAAGGAGAAGTGTCTGCCCTGGATTGAGAGAATTCATCTCAGAAATGCCCTCATAAAGAAAATAAAACAGATTATTTAGCACATATTTTACACAGTATGTATAAACATTGCATGCTACATAATGCAAGTCAAGTGTTTATATGTACTTAGATATTCATGTGAAATGGGTATATAGAATGTTCCTCTTCAATAATACTTTGGTACAGAGAAGAGACCATAAATATACATAGGGAAAGGTGTATGGGCTGAGTTTGGGGGTCCCAGTGAGGAAAGGTCACAACTTTGCCCTGAGTGGAGTTGTACAGCTCCAGGCCCTCCCTGGGATAGGTAACTTGAGTTACTAAATTGGGTAAGAATGCCCAAGCACACAGATATCAAGGTTTCCATGGTAGGTGCCTCACCTGAAAACCCTGGGAATGAGACCCTGGAGGGTGATGGCGGGGAAGCGTGAGGGGTGGACAGGCATGGGGACTCAGGAGAACCTTCCCCTACAGATCCCCTGAGCTGGGCCATGTGATGGCTGAGCTTCAGGCCCCTCAAGACCTCAGAGCTATACAGCCACGAGAGACGTTATTTTCTCCAGAGTTCCTGGAAATCCTAATATTCTGGGTGGTCTACTGGGTGAGGTGCTGTGCAGGCCCTGGGACTGTGCTCTGGGATGCTTTCTGGGACGGCCCCTGCAAAGTCTCTCGTGCATTCTGTTGCTTCTCTTTTCCTTTTCCTTTTTATTTTTTGAGATGGAGTCTCACTCTGTCACCCAGGCTGGAGTGTAATGGCACAGTCTGGGCTCACAGCAACCTCTACCTCCCAGGTTTAAGCGATTCTCCTACCTCAGCCTCCCAAGTAGCTGGGATTACTGGCACCCACCATCATGCCTAGCTAATTTTTTGTATTTTTAGTAGAGATGAGGTTTCATCATGTTGGTCAGGCTGGTCTTGAACTCCTGACCTCAGGTGATCTGCCCATCTTGGCTTCCCAAAGTGCTGGGATTACAGGCATGAGCCACCATGCCAGACAAGTTTCCTTTCTAACACTTATAAGGTCTGACCAACTCCTGGACCAAAATACAATCATCTTAAATTTTAAAAGGTTGCACAAACTTTGGGGTATTAATCATAGCTAAGTATAGACAGCATATAATGTGGTGTTCTTAGCTTCTTACACACATTAATGCATTTGATTTTTTAAACAACCAGAACCATGGCATTGAAACTCTTATTATTCCTATTTCAATATGGGGAAACTGAATCACCAAGATGTTAGTCAGTTAGTTGCCTCATAGCACAATTAGAAGGGAGAGAGCTAGAATTTGAAGCCCAGCAGTCTAACTCAGGCATGTACATTTAGCCACCATGCTGTTGCCTCCAATTACCCCCTCGTGATAGTTGAGTTTCATCATCTTCCACGCACATTCCTGAAGAGATTGTAGGAAAAATAGAAAGAAGTGGAAACTCAGTAAAAATAATGGCTACCTTTTATCAAATACTTAATATATATCAAATGCCGTGTCCCAGGTTTTACATACATATTTAATTCTTATAACAAGACTAAAAGGTGACTATTACGATCATTTTTAGGTAACACTATTGAGAACTGCACTATGAGTTAACACCAGATGTGGCAGAACCTATACTTGAAACCCAATTCCAACAAAGTTCAGTTGGGCTGAACATTCTTTCCGCTCAACTCCAAATCCTAGTTTTAGCCTCTGGAAGAATAGACTCAGGAACTTGAAGGACACCCAGGCTTTATGGAAGGAAGAAAGACTGTTGCTGCCTCTTCCAGTCTAGGAACTCCTTGGAATGGTGCAAACGGACAGGTGATTAGCTTCGCATTGTTGTCAGCACTAAAGGCTATTTCAATATCTAAAAAGAATGTTACTTTTTCTGTATGGAAAGGTCGGATCTGTTTTCTTGTGGGCCCTAAGAAATGAAACCCACATGGAAGTAGAAGAAGCCTGTCTCGGATGAAAGAAATAACGAAGGGGGCAAAAACGCTGGGGGAGGCTCTGTATATGTCTTTGGAAACTACTTCCTCACATTCTTGTTCCTAACTTCCTGCCTCTTCTTTCCCTCCCGACTTCACACCTAGCTCCGCTAGATCTCTGATGTAACTGCAGAGCTGAAACATTTCTCACAGTGAGAAGTCAGAAACACAGGGGCACAAAAAGCCTCTGTGTGTAGGTTTCTCTATGGCAGGGTGGATACATGTACTTTTCTTCCCTCAAAAACATTTTTCAGTTGTTTATTTCATTCAACAAATATTTGTGAGTATGTTCTACGTGCTAGGCACCAAGGCAGGTGTTAAGCTTAAAGAGATGTATCAGGCTGGGTCCAGTGGCTCCCACCTGCAAACCCAGCACTTTAGGAAGCCAAGGCAGGAGAATCACTTGAGCCTAGGAGTTTAAGATCAGCCTGGGTGACATGGCCAGGCCCTTTTCTATAAAAATAAATAATCAAATAAATAAAAGTTGGCTGGGCATGATGGTGTGCACTTGTAGTCCCAGCTATTCAGATGGCTGAGGTGGAAGGAATGCTTCAGCCCAGGTTGCAGTGAGCTATAATCACGCCACTGAACTCCAGCCAAGATGAAAGAAAAGAAAGGAAAAGAAAAGAAAAGGAAGAGAAAGAAAAAACAAAAGAAGCGAAGGAAAGAAGAAAAAAGGAAGGAAGGAGGGAGGGGAGAAAAGGGAAATGAAAAGAAGGAAGGAGAAGAGAAGAAGAAAAAAAGAAAAAAAAATGATTAGAATATCAGGACTGAAAATCTCAACATGCTGGGCTGTAGAGGTTTTGAGTCACAATCAACAAACCTGCA
Organism: Saguinus oedipus; assembly: GCA_031835075.1. Lineage (NCBI taxonomy): Eukaryota > Metazoa > Chordata > Mammalia > Primates > Cebidae > Saguinus > Saguinus oedipus. The sequence continues at coordinate 39,473,903 of CM063182.1, read as the reverse complement.
AGATGCCTTTCAGAAAGTCTGTATTTCAGAAAGTTTGATGTTTTATGCACAGTGTTTAGCTTTTTCCCCCTGAATTTTCACCAAATCCTCACAAATCTGAATTGTCTGGCATATGTCTAAGAGACAAGGTGAAGAATATTTTTTAAGCATGAATATTTATTTTCCACGCCAAGAAGAACAGTGTTGTTAAGTTTATACATCACAGAGGGAATGAAGGGACAGTTGTAAGTTATGCAGCCCATTAGGGGCTGATTTGTGGTTACTGCTGTTTAATAATCTTCTCTGCTTCACTGGTGTTACACATCTCAGGGCAGCAAATCCTGCACAGTATAAAATACTTGAAAATATTTTTCTTTTTACTTTCTTTTTGCTTGCTTAGCATTCTAGATTAAAACAGACAAGACAACTAACAGAATACCACTCTCTTAGCTGTGCCTGTATATGGTTGATGTGCTATCTTAACTATTAATATTATACCGCTACTGTACTGGAAGAAAAAGTCAACATGTTAATGAAGCTGCCAAAGTCTTAATGAGCATTCTGTCCTTCTGGCAAGAAAATGAAATTATTATTTAGGAGAAAACAAATATCCAAACCAAGAAACCCATAACCAAGTATGAAGTTAGACTATGCTTTCCATTACTGTTTTGTAATATTACAATGTGGTTTTTTTGGCGATGTAGAAAAAAGTTTTCATTTTTTTAACTCTTGTTTTTTTGTTTTAACCTGCTTTTTAAACATTAACTTTTAAGCTGTTTCACTCTCTAAACAAACAAAAGGAGGCAGAAAAAGATGGTGAAGTTATGGAAGCAGGTGCGCGTTTTCGGAACATCTGTTTTATTTTTTCAAATAAATTATAATTGAAATTGCTCCTGCTTATCCCTAACATTTTATAAATGCATTCTGCTGGTTTTGTTTCTATTATTCATTTACTGAGGTATCAATTTATTCATTTATCTGTTTTTTTTTTAATCTATTCCCATACCCACTTTTGAATGATTTAAATGGGGCTCACCACACATGCTAAAACACAAATTAGCCTATAAAAACAAAATGTCGAAGAGAGAAATGGGTGAAGAGGTAAGTGAGGGTCAGACATGAGGCTCTGTGGTTTAAATCCAAGGATTCTGTGGCCCGGTGCAGTGGCTCACGCCTGTAATCCAAGCACTTTGGAGGCCAAGGCGGGTGGATCACCTGAGGCTGGGAGTTCAAGACCAGCATGACCAGCAATGGTGAAACCCTGTCTTTATTTAAAAAAAAAAAAAAAAATCAAAGGATCTGTAGAGGAAAATGTGTAGCAGGTGAAGTGTAAGTAGAGGATAATGGAAAAAGCAGATACGCACAGAACTTGACAATTATAATACACAATCATTCATTCAACTCGCATTTCTTGAGCCCTGACCTCGGTTTAGGATCTGTGAGCTCCTGGGCTGGGCCTGCTCCCAGGTGCCTCCCGCATCCCCACTCTGGGGTGGCTTCTCCATGCTTCTCTGTCCCTGCCTATCCCCAGCACCATGTCTCTGAAGCTCAGCTCTTAACAATGCCTCTGTCATGTGCTTTCACTTTCTATTACACACCAGTCTACATATTTTAAAACATAATTTAAGTATAAGAAGTTATAGTTAATCTTTTTAAAAACTGATTTTTAAAACTCCTGTAGTTTCTAGGCAGGGCATGGTGGATCACATGTGTAAACCTAATACTTGGGGAGGCCAAGGCAGGAGGATCATTTGAGGCCAGAAGTTCGAGATCAGCCTGGGCAACATGGCAAAAACCCTGCCTCTACTAAAAATACAGAAATTAGCTGGGTGTGGTGGCACCAACATGTAGTACCAGCTACTCAAGAGGCTGAGGTGGGAAGATCACTGGAACCTGGGAGGTGGAGGTTGTAGTGAGCCAAGATGATACCACTGCACTTCAGCCTGGGTGAGAGAATGAAAGTCTGGAAAAAGCGCGTGCATGCGCGCGAGAGAGATCCCATAGTTTTGTCTCTTAATCTAAAAATAATTTGATCAAGTGTTCCAAATCACAGCATCTCATTTATAATTTAATTTATATTTTTGCCATGTCTTTTCATATTTTACTTATTTGCTAGTGCAGCAAGTAAGTTTCTTTATATTATATACCTGAACACAGAATGTTTTAAAACTGCAGTGGAAAGATATTCAAACTTAGGTATACATTCAGTTTTGTGACTGGAATAGCTGCTGGGACTGTGACCTGCTAACGCCTTCTGGCATTATACATCAAGTGACATACAGAAAAACTTTTGATATTATGATGCGTATAATGTGTAATCTGCCTCTATTCCTATTATTATTGAGATGTCTGGGTATTCCCTGAAGCCCTGTACTAGGCATTTGATCATATGGTATTTGGACATTTAAATAAAAAAGCTCTGTTGAGGATAGTATGTTTGTGAAGCTATTTCCAGCCCTTGCAAGGAGACTCCTGAGCATCTCAGGGAATGTATTTCAGGATGATCACATCAGACAACAGTGCTGGACTAAGTGGAAACACAGTTGCTCAAAATGATAATGATAGAAATTTACAGATTTTTTTTTACAGTGTATCTTATTGCACGTTGCCTTTATTTATGAATTTTCCTTTCAATCATGGAATCTATTTTCTAAGATAATTTTGTTTTCTTTTCCTCAGAATCAGGAAATAGCAAATCCTAAGTGCCATCTAATCAGGAATTTAGCAAATGTTATTTTGGAAACCTTTAAAATATATTAAAGTTTTCAAATGTTATTCACACCTTCCTCATCCTGCTACAACTCAAGGATGGCATGAATGTCTTCTATGCACCAGACGGAAGGCTAGACATTTCCTCAATGCTCCTGAGAAATACAATTTCCAACATTGGGAGCAATTGTTATTTATGCCTTTAAGACTGATTCTTATAAAGTGTCAAGAAAATTTAAAAATTAGCATTTAGGTATAGAATTTAGAAAAGTACTTTTAGTCTGGAGGATTTTACTATTGATAAAGCAAAACATTATTTTAAATATTGTATTTAACAATAATGGAAAATTAATATGCAATGATTTATTTAATTGATTTAAAATCAAGAGGTTATGACAAAACTTTTTATAAACATAAGTTTAATAAGATGCATTTCTTTTGTAAGGATAAGTTTAATTTAAATTTTAATTTAACTGATTTAAAATCAAGAAGTTATGATAAAAAAACAGGTAGAAACTGGTAAATTATCATTTATTATTTTTACTAAATTAGAATTACTTTTCTAGCATAACATTGTCATAAAATGAGAGACATTTACACCTAATGTTTGTGCAAAGCACATATCACAAAACTCCAGGACTTTCTTCCTCTGGAATGAAGGGACAATACCATCCCCTCAATACTGTCTGGATGATTTAAATTCTTTTAAAAACATATGAAATTCTCTGAAAATTATAAATTGTATATAACAATTTCCCGTTTACAAATGAGGAAATGATAATTCAGAATTCAAACAAAATTGAACAAACTCAAAAGCTACAAAGTCTCCAAGAAGCTAATGATTAAAATCTGCATCTCTTCCTGCACTTTTTAATAGTCTCTGTATTTCACTCATACAAAATTATCATTTTCTCTGCCTATAAGCATAACAGTCACTGTCTCAATTCAAGAAATTTTATTAACCAAGTAAGTCATTGAAGGAAAAGGATTCTGAGTTACAAGCATAAAAGTTCCATAGGCATAAGAGTTATCCTTTCAATTAAGGAAATACTTTTAAACCAGTTAGGCATCGAAGAGCAAGGATTCTGAGTTATCTAGACTCCACAGTACTACGTTTTCCGTTCATTTTCCCCAAGTACCAGTTTTCCCACAGGTGATCTTTGACACAGATTTAAATTAAAAATGACATTTTGAAAGTCTAGCCCCATATGCGTTCATTATAAAGATTTTGGTCTTGCTTTGTGAAAACACTAGGAAATCTACCCTAGGTGGTAATTTCCACCAAAGATAATAATAAAAATGATTTGAGATCATAATTTACTCAGGCACCATTTGTAACACAAAATATGTTTGTGTAACAGTCTTGATAAGAAACAAATAATAAAGTGAAAGCAAACTTCAAAGAATAGGTTGCTGTGATGTTCATGGGGACATTGCCTTCACATGCAGTAAAGCCAGGTCTTTCATGATGAAGACATCAGCCTTCATGGTGCATTAGGTTTTTAATATTTCCCCCAGAAACGCTATTAAATAAATAACACAGTATCATGAGGATCACATGCCCCTTTAGTCCTAAAAACATACCACACGACGCTTTGTGACTTCTTTAGTCAACACTAGGAAACGAATGGTCTTGCATGCTTTCCTCCTCAAGTACCACATGGTGAAAGGAAAAGCAATGCAGCCAAACATCACAAAGCTGCCTAAGGACATGCATGGTTCTGTCATCTTCTTATTTCCTTGGAGTTCCTGGGCACCTGAGAAGGTACATGGACCATCATTCTTGGAGGCAACTTAGGCTTGGTGTCAGACTCAGCCAAGTCTGTCCTCCTCTTCCTGTGTCCAGCCCACGCCTCAGCACCTACTCCTTGGACCTGCTCAGCTCATGTGGGTTCAATAAACCACAATCCTGAATGGGATTGTTTTGCCTCTGTAAAGATTTTCTTCTGTTCACTCCAGACTTGGTCATGACTAGGTTCTTCTGTCCTGGAACTCCCTTACGTATTCAATTTGGAATTTTGCTCCAGCTGTCACAGATCTGCGGGATTGAGATCCCCGCGTGCAGTGTGGTAGCAGAGAGTCAGACAGCGTGGGTGTGTTCACCCAGCAGCACTTCCCTCTCAGCTGGGTGCTGTCAGAGGGAGCCTGGATGACATCCCCTTGGATGTCAGCCTCTTGTTTGTGATACCAAGCATGCAGGAACCCCTATATTAAAGTAATAGGCTAATTGCAGGTGAGAGAAGTGTAGGGGTCATGATTTCACAGCAGGAGTGAGCAATGAAATCCACAGTATGGAGAGGAAAGGAGAGGATGATTGGCATCAAAGGAAAGCACAGACATTCAATTGCAGTAAGATGTGGAAATCAGAGCAGCTGGGTTGGAATGTGATGTGCTGCCTTTTCCTGCAAACTCTTTGGGTTTGACTAAATGCTGGACACTCTAAGAGACTGGAGTCTACATTTCCACAATTTTCATATTTTTTAACATACTAAGGGCAATAAGTTTCTTTTCATATTTTACATGTGATAAAACAGACACGATTTCTATTACCCAAGCCATAAAACAGCTGAAGTCTGTTTTTATCATTATGTCTATTTTTTCCACAAAACTTTTCAATCAGTTTTTGTTTTTGTTTTTTTTTGTTTTGTAGACAGAATCTTTCTCCATCACCCAGGCTGGAGTGCAGTGGTGCAATCTCTGCAAATTGCAACGTCCACCTCCCAGGTTCAACGGATTCTCCTGCCTCAGCCTAGAATTACAGGTGTACACCACCATGCCTGGCTAATTTTTGTATTTTTTAGTAGAGATGGGGTTTTGTCACGTTAAACCAGGCTAGTCTGGAACTCCTGAACTCCAGTAATCTGCCTGCCTTGGCCTCCCAAAGTACTGGGATCACAGGTGTGAGCCACAGCACCTGGCTTCGGTTTTCTGAATATTGTACTTGAGTTTGATGAATGAATTAATCACAAAGTTTCCACAGTCATGGCTCTCACCGAGATTTGCCAATTAAATGTGTTGGAAAGAACGTGTGGTGTTTACTTAGCAATATTTTCAGTAATATATGACATCCTATGCTCCATGGCTCCAAACTAGCTTGAAAATATCTCTCTGGTCGGTTTGTTCAACCTTAGGTGAATGAATGCCTCATAATTAAACATTATGCAATAGAAATATTTGGGGGGTATATTTTAAAATTCAGAAAATTTTCTACTATACAACATAAAATTCATATTTCAATTTAAAAATATTAGAATATACCAAGTAAACAAGAATAAAGTTAAAATTTAGTAGCATATATGATACACTGTTTCATTTTAAATACTAAAGCTATGTGTATATGAATTTGTATGTGTTTAACTGAATATATATAGATTTCATCCTGGACAAATTGGGCTAATTTTGATAGCAAAACAAAAGCTCTATGCATATCAAAATAGTATAGTGTATGTATAACAACCTACATCAGACAGAAACTTAATATTTTGAAATAAATCAACATCACACTTAAATATAATCTTAAAGCTCAGTTTAAGAAATGAAGATATATATGTTAATTGATGCACAGAAGAATTTCTAACTCACTCTAACCCAAATTTCCTACCTTTCAGAACAAAATAAAAGTTTACTGAATTTAAAGGTATTAAGTCAAATAGAATGACTTGAAGCAACCCCAGAACACACTAAGAACCTTCATATTTTGCATAAATTACTTTCATTAATAGCCCAGCATGACATGCTTGCTTGAATAACTTGTTTGTCAACAGTAAAAAAGAAGCTGCTTTCAGAAAAAAAGTTTTGCATGAAATTCACCCAAAAGGGTGAAGACCAATTTTCATCTTAACAAGTAAACATTAAAGGCATTTATATTTTTTAAAGATGATATAAATGAGAGTGATTTACTAAATTATACTTTTTGTGGGTATACCTCCTTTGGAACTTGGAGTTCACAGGCTGCTTTCGGGAGAGTTCCACAGTCACACAGCCATAAGCCTCACTCTGTCACTGTGACTTATTTGAGCATCTATACAACTTAATTCACATGTGTTTGTGTTCATTCCAACATATAATTTAGAGTAGCTCCTGTGTTGTGATTGAGGCATTAATCAGCCAGTGGAAAGAGAGACAGGTGCAGGTATGCCTCAGTTTGAAGCACTTGTATGCTCTATCTAGCCCACCATACTCCAAGCTCTGCTTGGAAGAAACGAGCACCACCAGGAAATAAACACATTGGAGAAGTCTTCCAGGCTAATTTTCTGATCCACTCAAATATCAATTTTAGTGCTTTAGCCAGTTGTAAAGAAATATTCAAATATTGCTATTACAATTGAGGTGTCTCTATATTTTTATGTTCGAATGGACCATTTTAAAAAATTAACTGCTTAAAAATACATTTGAATGCAATTGCATTACACAAATATTGTTGTGTATCCCTCATAAAGGACTAATGTATCCAACAATTATTTGTTGAGAATCTGTTAAGCTCACAAATGAAACAGGACATGGTTGTTCACCTAGCAGGGTTTCCACTTTCAACACACTGTATTTGCATATTATTCATGTTTTTAAAAAGTTAAATACAATTATGTTCTTAAATATTTCTCTTCCCTTTGGGGGTTTATCCAAATCAGGTAATTCTTGGCGAGTCACAGCAAACTCACCAGCCATGGTTTTCCCTGTTCATAAAGTGGGGTGATCGTTTCTACACAATGTGATCACAAATATTGAGATAAAAACTACATAAAGCGCTTGTCACAGTAGCTGGTTTAGTACATAAGTAGCTCGAGGCTGTTACTGTTGTAGTTACGTTATTAATACTTTAATAGTTTCTTGTTTTTTAACCATAAGAGTTCCCAAGAAAAGATGATGAGATGAGGGCAGCAGGAGAGGCTGAACTTGAACAGAAATGCCCAAGCCTTTCCACTTAGCCTTTGGCATCCTCCCTTAAACAAGAAACTCCAATCTCTAAGCATCGGTTTCTGAGATGCTACCATCAAGGTAATGTTTTTGGTGCTTGAATAAGATAACACTTTGAAGAGTATATAAATAAGTGTTCTACAACTACATTGCCATATACACACAGTTGTCATGATGGCCTTGGGAGAATGTTTCTGGGTGGAATTCTCTGTTTGAGTAGAGGATATCACAAAACCAAAGTAAAGTTGAAAAACTATGGTTCGGCTGAAATAATAGTCTGAACGACTAGGTCATGAACTAGAGAGCTTTCAATTCCAGGACATAGGGTTGATGGTTATGATTTTATAAGAAAGAAGATGTGTCAAAGTCTTTTGAGAAGGAATAATTTAGAGAGAATTAAATGTTAATGTGAAGCATAGATTCCATTATAGAAAGAAGCAGAAGACCCTGGTTAGGAATGAACAACTCTAGAATAAAATAATGACTCTCCAGGAGTAGGGGAAATGAATGTACTATTCAGGGAATAGGATCCCGTCCATATTGCTTATGGTATCTCAGTTAATCGTATGGCAAAGGAAAAAAGATCTAAGGTACCACAGTGTAAAATATGCCAGATTGCCAGCTCATTGGCTAAATGATTTCCTCTCATATTTCATCAATATTGCAAAGATACTTAAATTGAAGGCAGAGAGGCTTGGATGGTAAATGATGAAGCAGAGAGAAAGACGTAACATCCTGCTCAGTCATTCACTCTCCCAAATTTATAAACATCCCAGTCTTGCATCTTGAAAACAATTCATATATATATATATGTAAAATCAGATATTATATATAATTACATACATATTTTTCTAGAAATATATTTCCATTTCTGTTATTTATTAGGAGGAATAGAAGAACCAGTTCCTGGGAGAACACTGCATTGTTTTGTGTCAGCCTTATTTTGTTGCCAGTTTCTTTTCTGTAAACATTGGCGTGCAGTTTTTGGCATGCACTACTCATATTCATTATTTTTTCAATTAGCCTACAAGGTCTTTGAGGGCGAAGACCATGTGCTGCGTTTCATGGTATCTGCCACCACAGCGTATGCCATGCCTGGCAGGCTGCAGGCGTTCTCACACACACGCACACGCACGCACGCACAGCACACACACTGATTTATAGGTCTGGGAATAAATCCCAATAAATAATGTATTTTCTATTTTAATCAATTCTGTACAGACACTAATTTAAGCTGTGTCATGCTGCATACAACATACTAGATGTATCATGTTTTCAGTTTGAATTGACTGCCAATGAATTAAAAGGCTGGTCTTAATGACCAAGAGATAATTCAAATTCTCCACTCGATTCTCAAGAGCGGAGGGTAAATCTTACACTATAGAGCGTCAACTGGCGAAATAATGTCAAAGGCAGTTTTAGTCTGGGTAATCCAGGAATTGAGGTCAGACATGAGCCAGCTATTACAACGAGGAAAGAAAGCCATTATTTTTATCGAGACATAGAACAGTTTTGTTTATTTGCATCTTTCTATGATTTAAAATGCTTATTTCTTCCTTTTCACCCTCTAACTTGATTCTCTGTGCTGCTTTGGTCTTTTCCACGTCAGCTGTCTTCCCATTCCGATCTAATTCTTTCTGCTTTTTAATTCTCTCTCTGCACTGCTCTTGTTCCCTTACACCTGAATGGAAATGATGGCGCCCCGTCTCTACTCAGACCCTGAACTTGTAAACATGGAACTACAGGCTCATTGTTCTCTAGGAAGGCTCTTATACAACCTGTATCACCTGATGCTTTCAACTTCCTCATTCAGAATCTTTGCGTACAGGGAAAAAAAAAAAAAAAAAAAAAACAGATGGAAATTTGTTGAAATACATGTGTTGCCAAGTTGGCTGGTGAATTAAAGAAAGAAAATGGAAATAAATGAAGCATGAGCGAGTTTAGCAAATATCAACGACTTGACTTCTGTGGTTAGAGCTAGAGGGTTGACATCTGAATTATTTTTATGTACGCTATTTACCTTTTCTTTTCTCTCTGTTCCCTGCCTACAGTTGTCCTTGTTAATAGGTGTAGGGTTGAGCTTCAAAGGGAGAGGGATGAGGGAAGTGGTTAAGAGATGCAAAGACCAGGAAGAAAGAACCTAATTTAACATTATGTGTAAAATAATTACCTTTATCTACGTATCCAATTTGCTTGAGAATACATACTTATAGATAAGGAAAGCAATTTCTCATGAAAGCATTTCCTTTGCTTGCTTACAAATTTGCCACAGTCATATTTCTAAATGTCTTTTATTTTCCAGGGATAGGTAATATGAGTATTGCCTGGACAGAGGACTAAATTCCCCTGTTCCTGGAATGGTCCAACCTGGGCACCAGCTCAGGGTCGTCACTGAGCACAGCTCTTCTCCTTCCTTCCTGAGTTCACACAGGCACACACTCAGCAACCCACAGAATGCTTTCCTCTGTAAGAATCTTTTTAGTTAAGTACGTCTTGCAGATCCAAAATACTTAATTAAGCAACATACTGCTGATGCCATTTTTCAGATTTTCAGAAGGTTTGAACAATAACCCAGAGATCAACTGTATTTCAGATGGAATATTTGCTAAGGATGATGATGTTTTCTCTATAGAGAACAGTCTGAAGCTCTACTGTCCTAACAGCTGAAAGCCCAGTTAGTGGGAGTCATTGAGCTTGCTCTTTCTACAGGGTCTGTGTATTATCTAATGTATAAATAGAATTTAAGCAGCCTCACAACCCAAATGCTGAAGATGGGTGGAGATTTGTAATTACCATAAAAAAAATTAACAGAAAAAGCACTGATCCAGTATGAGACCAGATTTAGCTGCTGGTTATATTAGATCACACGTCTTTTCTTACATGAAATATTCATGTAATTCAGATGTAATGGTTTATCTCAAAATTTTCAAGGCATTGAAACTTACTACTCATTTTTACTAAGACTTAATGCAGGCCAAGTGCAATGGCTCACACCTGTTATCTGAGCACTTTGGAAGTCTGAGGGTGGTGGATCACCTGAGGTCAAAAAGGAGTTCAAAACCAGCCTGGCCAACATGGTGCAAGTTCATTTCTACTAAAAGTATAAAAATTAGCCAGGTGTGGTGGCATGTGACTATAATCCTAGCTACTCGGGAGACTGAGGCAGGAGAATTGCTTGAACCTGGAGGCAGTGGTTGCAGTGAGCGTAGAACCTGTAGCCTGAGTGACAGAGTAAGACTCTGTCTCAGAGAAAAAAAAAGGAACTAAGGAAGAAATTCAATATTAAAAATGCATAAGTAAAGATAAAAGCAGAGTGGCTCTAGCTGCAGAAAGTGAGGTCGGGTGGAGAAAGGGCTTCCCAGGCCCATGTTCTCCCCTCTTGCTTCCTAATGTAAAGCCACAGAATGCACAGAAGCTGAAAAACACTGATCAAATCCCTCCCTTACACTCCCTCTTCCACGCAGCAAGACTGGAGATCAGTGGTAATGGTTAAGACACTGGTCTATAAACTCGTGTTTTTTCCCTCCCCTTGTACAAGTTATTTAACTTGGTGGAGTCTCTAAAATGAACATAATAAAACCCACATGTGAAAATAGGTGACAGCATGATTGAAATCTCATTCCAGCCTAACTTGACCTAAAATTTTAAAAAAAAAGATTTAAGAAAATGCTACCACATTTATAAAGTCTAAAGGTTTCTTGCTTTGATGTCACTAATGGGCATGGATCAGACAACAAAGGATGATTTTGACAATAAAATAACCATGTGCAGATGCCACGGTGGCATTATACATATGACCATTTTAAATCACTGAAGAAGACATCTAACATCCTCCACCAGGAGAATGAGGGAGGATTTTTAAATGAAGTGTCCATCTATAAAAGCAGTTCTAGAAAGCTGTCAAATAAGAGTGCAAAGCATTTCTAGAAAGCTGTCAAATAAGAGTGCAAAGCTCTGGATAATTTGCAAAAACAAGAAAAATCAAACAAACAAAATAATATCTCATTTTATTTAAGCAATGTCCCCCAGCATTTTCTGTCACTTAGGGAAGAGTTGTCCGTCAATATTTGATTGAGTAATTTGGCAGTAATGCTTTCTCACCTTTCCCTTCAGCATACTGAGCTACCAAACTAGTAAGTAATCTATGTTAGGGGCCACTCTAAAATTAAATACCTGCTGTTGTGGGAAATCTTAAAACACTCAAACATGCTCTAAAATAATTATTTTATGTGACATTTGGCAGTTGAATAGGAACCTGTTAAACAAGGGGTTTTCTTTCACAAATTAAATACACGCCCAGAAGCACCTCTCCGATTTAATCAATTAAACAAAGCACACTGTAGTATGTCCAAAGTCTTTGAAACAGTCTCTCTAAGTGTAGAGGCATGGTGATCAAGACAAAGAATCCTACACCAGCATAAGATCGCAGCAGCCCATTCTGCATCCCCAACCAAACAGTAAACCTGAAGCCAGGGTGATTAAGAGGGGAACAATATGGATTTTACTGCCCCAGGACGTGGCCATGAAAATCATTTGTATCATCTGCAAACCAGAAGGAAGTAAAAGAAAGTTCACAATCTTGATTTTAACTCCTTGAGGAGGACAATTAAGGACCTTGAAACCAGATCTTTGTGATTTGCAATGGAAACGTTGCTAAGGACCCAACAGAACAACTAGCAAAGAATCTAGGGAAACTCAAGAGGAAGCTTTAAGGAATTGCTAGAAACATGCACATCCTTAGAGAGATGCAAATCAAAACCACACTGAGATATCATCTCACACCAGTTAGAATGGCGATCATTAAAAAATCAGGAGACAACAGATGCTGGAGAGGATGTGGAGAAATAGGAACACTTTTACACTGTTGGTGAGAATGTAAATTAGTTCAACCATGTGGAAGAGAGTGTGATGATTCCTCAAGGATCTAGAAATAGAAATACTATTTGACCTAGCAATCCATTACTGGGTATATACCCAAAGGATTAGAAATCATTCTATTACAAAGACACATGCACACATATGTTTACTGAGGCACTATTTACAATAACAAAGACTTGGAACTAACCCAAATGCCCATCAATGACCAACTGGATAAAGAAAGTGTGGCACATATACACCACGGAATACTATGCAGCCATAAAAAAGGATGAGTTCACATCCTTTGCAGGGACATGAATGAAACTGGAAACCATCATTCTTAGCAAACTGACACAAGAACAGAAAACCAAACACTGCATGTTCTCACTCATAAGTGGGTGTTGAACGATGGAGAACACATTGACACAGGAGGGGCCTGTTGGGTGGGGATGAGGGACAAGTGGTCAGTAGATTGGAAAGGGATAATATTAGGAGAAATACCTAAAGTAGATGAAGAGGGGATGGATGCAGCAAACCACCAAGGCACGTGTATACCTATGTAACAAACCTACACATTCTGTACATGTACCCCAGAACTTAAAGCATAATAAAAAATAAGCAAACAAATAAAATTCCTCCCCCAAAAAGAAACATGTACTTCAAGCAGCATGCTGTCTGCATGTGGAGCCTGTAATCATCGTATATCTATGTGTCCAGGAATGTGGCACACTTCTGCTTAGCAGGGTGTATGGCCTCTTTTTTTGTTGTTCTTTTGTTTTTTTTGTTTGTTTGTTTGTTTGAGAGAGAGTTTCACTCTTGTTCCCCAGGCTGGAGTGCACTTGCGTGATCTGGCTCAGTGAAACCCCCACCTCCCGGGTTCAAGTGATTCTCCTGCCTCAGCCTCCTGAATAGCTGGGAGTACAGGTACCCACCACCACTGGTGGCTAACTTGAATTATTTGAAATGCTAAGCTTGCCTGTGTATCTACTGGGTTTCTGTTTATTTTTTATTTTTATTTTTTGTTCTTGTTTGTCTAATTTTTTGATACAGGGTGTCATTCTGTTGCCCAGGCTGGAGGGCAGTGGTGCAATCAGGGCTCACTGCAGCCTTGACCCTCCCAGGCTCAAGTGATCCTCCTGCATCAGCCTCCTGAATAACTAATTTGAAATTTTTTCATACAGATGGGCCTCTCTCTATTGCCCAGGCCGATCTTGGCCTCCTAGGCTCAAGAAATCCTCCTGCCTGAACCTGGGAAAGAGCTGGGATGACAGGTTGAACCATTGTGCCTGGCCCTTCTAAGTCCATAGATGTGATTTCCTATCACTTTGTTGAAAAAAGCAGAGAAATAAAAAATAACTTCAATGAAATACTATTGACTTTGTATTAGTTTTTATAAGTACTGGTTATATAAGTTACCAATATATCTCAATGTCAGAAATTTAATTTTCTAAGAAAGTCCCTTTTTCTTAAAATATCACTTAATTTTTGCTAAAGCTCTTTTTTATACAAACACAAGTATATTGAAAACTCAAGTGATTAAGCAATATTTAATGTAACTTTAGGTGTTTGTAAACAGTGATTCCTTGGCTTCTTTTGTTCCTTTCTCATTGGAATGAATTGCTGCCTCTGTCATTCCTTAGGAATATGGTTCTCTGAATAAGCATGGCTGACCATGTGTTACTCACAGGGCCTCTCATGCTATTCATATTCACAAAATGGTCTTTATTTTTAATGTACTGTTAAGCCATTTACTTAAGTCAGTTCACATCTGAGAGTAAGAATAGTAACAGATTATGACCAGAATTGGCATAGATATTGCAAATAGCTTCTTTTCAACACTACTTGTGGGAGTAAACACACAGCACCAGCTAAAAGCATTAAAAATGCATATATTCAATGACCTAGTACATTTTAGGAATCTATCTTACCAGAATAATTTTGGATATCCACACATATCTTTGACATTTATCTCAGAATCTCATAAAATAGCAAAGCGGGGGAAAACCCATCAAAATATAAAACAGGAAAACCAGCTAAATGGCCAAAATAAGAAATTAGGCAATTAAAATGAAATAAAAATTACTCACAATGCTTACATAAAAAAACATTATTTACTGCTTAAGTTTACATTTATTTTTCTCTTATAACAGTGTTTACCAGTAAGATCACAGATAAGTGTTGTTTGATAACAAATGTTTTATAGAAATCTAATTTGGGGAAGCATGCTTTATTGGCAGTTGGAAAGTAAAAAAAAATAAAATTCCAAGGAATCCATGTTTTGTCTGAAAACATGGAAAAACTGTTAACCTGAAGTGGTGGTGCAACATGCCACTGTGCCCTGCACAAAGCTGTTCCCTGGCAGAGGGAGCGAGAGTGAAGGCTTGGCCACGAGCCTGTTTAGGGTTCTCTCACCTATCTAGGGATTTCAGTATCAGTTGAATGTCTATACTTTGCTTGGTGCTAGATAGAAAATTATCAAAGAAATATTCAACTTGCATGTATTCACCTACTGTTGCCACCTGTCACTCCCTGCTAGTGAAGTTTATGCAAAAGATAAAGATTCTTTGAAAATATGTTGCAATATTTCTAAAGTTGTTTATTTAAAAAAGATAGGAAACATCCCAACAAATTATTCCTGTATAAGAAGAAACATATTTCTGCAAACAACAAAACTCCTTTTTGTCATTCTAGAATTTTTTACAAAAAAAGGAGAGAGAAACAATTTCATTACTGCTATGCTTCCGAATTTTCATCTGTTTAATCCCTCAAGTACAGTATCCTTAGCAAAGGCAACAAAGATGTGATTGCAAGACCTTTCTCGCTTTGCAAGAACAGTGAATATTTCACTGATACACTTTTCCAGACCAACCCATGTTTCATTATTTGAGACACAGTGTCTATTTCTCAGAAACCAGACCTGGCCTTTTATATGTTTTACAGTTTGGCTTTTTAATTTTTTTAAAAAAATTTTGTGGGTATTATGGTAGATGTATATATTGATGGGACACATTGGATGTTTTGACACAGGAGTGCTATGTGAAATAAGCACATTATGAAAAATGGGGTATCCATTCCCTCAAACATTTATTCATTAAATTGCAAACAACCCAATTACATTCTTTAAGTTACTTAACAATGTACAATGAAGTTATCACTGACTATAGCCACCCTGTTTTGCTATAAAATAGGTGTTATTTATTATTTATAACTACCTTTTGTACCCATTAATAGTTTTGTATGTGTGTGTCTGTGTGTATACAGGCGCGCACACACCGCCCCCCCCCCCACCACACTTTACTAGCTGAAAGATCGAAGCCAGGAAACCTTTCCTAAGAGTTTGTTTGTTTAAATAATATTATCTTAAATAATTATTTTTCTTTGACTTTTAAATTATTGAGTATTCTTTTTTGATTTTTTATTTCTTTTGTCTCTTAAGCATTATTTCAGTAGTTGAAAGAAATTGAATCAAATAAAGGGGAGATATTAAACATGTATTTTTATTTTCACTTGCACCAGGATATTCATAAGGGTACGTGCAAATAGTATATGGCCACTTATTAAAATGTGTTAAAACTAAAAAAAAGAATAGGTATTTTTTAAAATAAAATCTTTTATAGTAGTTGTTTACTTTTCTCAAAATATTTAAATGTGTGCTTTCACAACTACTGATAATCCAGATATTTCCTTTTGTAATAGTGACCCTTGTTTGTACTAAAAATTCAGTAATTATTTGATGAAAGAACTATTTAAATTGCTTTAAAAGCAGGGTACAGCTTTTTTTTTTAAACAAATAACAGAACAAAATAAACATTTTATATAAAATGAAGAACAGAACAGGCAAAACTAAATTATGGTTTACTTATGGAATTCTTTACAGGTACTGGTAATTCAACCATTAATTAACAATTATTTATAACCCATCTCCAATGAGGCAATTAATATATTTTATCAGAGTAAGATATAAAATCAGTTATCATAATTTAAGAAATTTAAAGATACTCTATATTTTTATCTACTATAATAAAATTATCTTGGTTACATAGAACAAATACAAACTAACTTCTGTTAAGAATCCTGGCTTTTCTCTATGTGTAATATTTGAGTTAGTTGCAATGTTTAAAATGGAATATACATTTGAAACTATTTTAAGTCATATCTGCTAATATACATCTTTGGACTGAAGTTTATTTCTTAATGTTACAAACTAGTTTTAATGATTTGAAAACTGCAATGGATGTTTTCATGCAATAAAAACGATAGGCATGCCACACCTCGCAGTGCTGTTCTTATGCAGCCTCCAATGACAACGCTGTTGTTACATAACTGATTACTTGGTTTAAGCCATCGCTTCCTTTGTTATCAATGTGAGAGCCTGGGGTTGTTGCAGTTTTATTTATTTTTGTGTACAAAGGTATTTAAAATATGTGATATATTCAGATAACACATAGTAACTTTACTAGTTAACACATTTTAATAAAAACAAAGTTATGTATAACATTTACCAAATTAAAATTTATATTTAATGAGACTACTGAAGGCACAGAAAAAATATGATGAAAGAGACAATCCCCTACCCTAAGGGATACCTTTTTTACATAAAATACCCCTAGAACAGTTTGGATGTTTGTGGACATGAATTGCAATATATTAATGTCATGTTTCTTTTCACGATATGAGCCAAATTGAGCATTACTTTTTAATATTAGATGATATCCATTTGCAACCCTTCTAAAAATTCAATTAAAAAATGCACTAATACAGTAGAATGACATTCACTCCATCAAGTAGCACAGAAACTTTATCCACAGGTCGCCTCTGCAATGGCTCTTCCCACTGTCAGATGGCAGGCAGCGCTTTATCAGAGAGAAGCTGCACACCTCATGCGGATTAGAGAAAGGGCTCCTGTGACCAAAATGCCCGTAGGCTCCCAGCAGTGCTTAATGGTCCTGATTCAGGAAGTGTACAGGAGATTGATTTAAAAGCCATGGTTGACATTGACTTCATTACACGCAAACTTTAAAATAAAACAGAGTAAGTCATGACCAAGGCTTCACATTATTTCTCTGACAACTTATAAAAAACTATATTTATATGCAAAGATATTTTTCATATAGTTATTGTTGTTTTTATTATTTCAATAATAAATATTACATCTTTATTAGTTGCAAATGAGTGAATGTATCAGTTCCATAAAAGTTATTTACAGCATATTTTATCTATCAGTTTTTAACATTTAAAATATTGTGATCCTGAAAAGAAATATTTATTCAACATACACTGATAGAAATCTGTATTTGACATGTGAATTTTTTGGGGGGTGTTAGGAACTAGTAATAATTTAATAAAGAAAACACATTACCTATATAGGAAAAATTCTATAGCAAGAATGCATAACCTAAAGTGTTAAGTATGAAATAACTTGTATTTATGGTTAAATCACATATGTGCTGGCTTCAAAAATACTTCAAATAACATTTTGAAAATTATTAAAAAATGTATCTTAATTATTTTTACCTGTCAGGGTATATGTGTGATTTTTTTTCTGTGTTTTTAATTACTAAAACTGAAAGGTAACTATCATGACATTGGTGAAAATTCTTGAAATTTTTTCAAGTTGTTGCTTCTTCTACTAGCATGAGCCTTATCAGGGCAAGCTGTTTCCTTTTGTTTATTAACTCAGCTGTCTACAGGGTCTAGAAGTGTGACAGCACATAATGCTTAACAAATATTTGTTGAATAGTCAAATGTAATATTACAGGGGCCTGTGGAACAGAGTGTAATCTCAGCAATTAAGAGCAAGTAAAACCAGGCAGGATTCGCATAAGCAATAATTATTTCATCAATGCACCCCTCTGACCACCCTGACTACTTTGATCAACATGACTACAGTTTCTTCAGCGTTCTCTATTCCATGATTTTGTATTTTTTAACCCTTTAAGTCTCAACAAGAACCCTGTGAAGTGGGTCCTGTTATTCTCATCATTTTGTAGAGGAGGAAGAGGAGTACCCACAGGCTGCAGAATGCTTCTCAAGGTGGCATGCCTGTGGACTAGCATCTGTGACTTCAACCACTGCCCTGATCTCACTTTACAAGAGCCTTAGAGGGATCAGGGGGTTGTATCCCTGACATGTGAGAGGCACCCCTATGTCAGCAGGTGCACTAGAAAATCTCAGCAAACTACCCCTCTGGTGGGAGAATATTAGGCATCTTATCAGCGTCCTGTGACTGAAGAGGTACTGTGCCTAAGACATCATAAACTATAACCTCTACAAGTATATTTCCTACTCCTATGTGTTTACATTTCATAACTATCACCATCTTTTATAACATCACTATTAATTTATTTGCCTATTAGGCATTAATTTATTTGTCTATTTGGCATTTTCAGTGATTTGAACTAAGTTCTTAGAATAATTTCTAGGAATAAGATTTTGGATAAGAAGGTACAAGAAATTTTCAGGTGCTTGCCAAATCATTCACTAAATGAAGAAAGGAAAACTAACTCCTAGGATGGGGGATTGTCTCTTTCATCATATTTTTTTCTGTGCCTTCAGTAGTCTTATTAAATATAAATTTTAATTTGGTAAATATTGCATATAACTTTGTTTTTATTAAAATGTGTTAACCAGTAAATTTACTATTTATTATATGAATGTATCACACATTTTAAAGTGAACTTATATATGTATGTTCATATGATACACATGTGTACCCAGTTGCTTTTCTTTTTCTTTCTTTCTTTTTTTTTTTTTTTGGTTTTAAGGAGAGGAGAGTTTAATAGGCAAGAGTGGTGAAGAAAGAAGGAAGAAGCTTCCCTGTAGAGAGACAGAGGGACACAGTTGTATTTCATTTTATGTGGTTTGCTTGTTTAAATGCTCAAAATGCTGACTTAATAATACCTTTGTGCTCTTATTGTTTGTTCTCCTATATCTTACATGAATGTTCTTTAGGTTAAGTGAAAAGCTTTGGTCCATTCAACTATGGCTAAACTGCATATTCCGTGTTGTTGTTCTGTCATTATTGACCCTCAAACATGGGGCAACTGAAGACACTCCCCCAAAAGTGGGCTTACACCCCATTAAATGTCCAGCGCAGGCAGGTACCTTCGTGTTCTTCATTCTGCAGCTACGATGAGGGTGGGATATTCAGTGAATGGGCCATGGCCATATCATGAGGAACTCCAGAGTCAGCATGGGGCCCGCATCTAAGCCAATAAAGCTACTCAGAATCAATGTTCTAGACTCACCATTTCACAACCCAAATGCTCACTTCTGATCATCTTAAAAATGTAATGCAGAAATGGACAACCAAACACCACATGTTTTCACATTAGCGGAAGCTGATTAATGAGAACACATGGACTCATTAATCCGGAGGGGAACAACACACACTGGGGCCTGTTGGGGGAGAATGTGGGGGGATGGAGAGCATTAGGATAAATAGCTAATTCATGCAGGGCTTAATACCTAGATGATGGGTTGACAGGTGCAGCAAACCATCAAGGCACACGTTTACCTGTGTAGCAAATGTGCACATCCTGCACACGTATCCCAGAAATAAAAATCAACTGAGAAAATTTTTATTTTAATTTTTTATTTTTTATTGCATTTTAGGTTTTGGGGTACATGTGCAGAACATGCAAGATAATTGCATAGGTACACACATGGCAGTGTGTTTTGCTGCCTTCTGCCCCTTCACCCACATTTGGCATTTCTCCCCATGCTATCCCTCCCCAAATTTTGCTGCTTATATTTCTTCTCCAGCTTAAAGCAGGATATACCCACAGCATTTTTAAAGTAACTGCTTTCAAGGATTGTTGGGTCTCCTTCACATCCCTCTCTGCATTGTCTCCCAAATCTCATGCTTTTCTTACTATTTTAAACACTGT
Source organism: Saguinus oedipus (assembly GCA_031835075.1). Taxonomy (NCBI): domain Eukaryota; kingdom Metazoa; phylum Chordata; class Mammalia; order Primates; family Cebidae; genus Saguinus; species Saguinus oedipus. The sequence goes on along the minus strand of CM063182.1, from coordinate 39,453,555 downwards.
TTCTACAATCATCTTTTGATTTGCCACATTTTATTCCTGGTTTCACCCCCATGTGTGGGTATTTGCTTGTTTATGTGTTGATAGATTGCAAACTCTACGAACGAACATAGGACAGAGCAGGGAAAAACACTAACCCCAGAAAAGGTAGGTAAAAAAATTAAAATTATGAATGAATACATCAGCCTGGTCCAATTAGGTGATCTCCCAGACAGAGAAGAAAATATAATGAACTTCGGCTCCATTAAATACCTTGCCTAAGTCGTTGACTTCTTTGAAACCCTTACTCTTTGCAGCATGAAAATAAACATTTTTATTTGTGTATCATGGTTTAAAGACAGTTTTAGAGTTCTAGTTTTAGGTTAAAGCTGCACCTTATTAGGGAAGAAAGATTGCCAAGGATTTTGTGTACAGTCACACAATCAAGATTAAAGTGTTAGTTGACTGTTTGCCCTTCATCACCCACTTTACACACTCAAACTGACCTTATATGAAAAAGTAAAGCTTTCCAAAACAGGAAATTGGCCTCACAAGCCATCAGTGTAAACAACTTCCAACTTCCAGCCTTCTGAGGAAACAGACACACAAAAGCACATTCAGGGTGGAGGGACTTAAGTAGATGATCCTCTTAATCACGAATGCCCTATTCCAAGTGGGGAGCAGCCGGCAGGAGCTCTTGCAGTCACGACTGCACAAGGCATAAGGGCCTCTGGAGACTCTGTGTGGACCACTCCTGCCACAGCTGAATTTAGACCAAGCTTTTGAAATCAGGTAAACATTGTATCACATTAGTAGAACCTACCTCACATTCAGCAAGATAATTTTTTATGTATATTGGCCTAAATTTGTAAATGTTGTCCAGATTAAACATCAGTGTTTAAATCAGAATATAGTTTTTAAAAATATACTGCGATTTTATTTCAATCGCATAAATGAAGTTAGCATACAGAAAGTTTAAGTGAAACAAATTTAAACAAAATAGTTATGGTCAAAATAGCAAAAAAAGTGAAAATTCTAAAAAGGAAGTACACCTAAGAGCATGAAAATCCAATATTCATTAGTGTTTCATCTTCAGTGTTGATTGACATTTGATGCTTGTAAATTTTTAAACCAACGTTTAAATCATGATGACTACTCTGAAAATATTTCAGCACCAACACTAAGATTTGTTTATTCGATTTGTTTGCAAATTTGTTAGCCATTAACATAGTGTGTGGTACAGATTTGTCACAGGACACAGTACACACACGTCACAGAACACACACATATGAGTGTGCAGCAGGTGGGGGCGTGAAGGTGCCTGTGGGGACTGGGTTAGAAGGGATTATGACCATCTTTTCTTGTGCTTCTTTTTCCATTTAGATTTTTGCTTCTTTCCTTTCATCCCAATTTCTGCATTATAAAATCCTCAGATGAAACTTTCATGATGAACATTTTCCCAAGCTGTTGGGCAGAAGCCGTCTTTCCATTCCCCTGGGATCACGATCAGTTAACCAGCGCGGTGTTTCTGGACACTCCTTGCTGCGTTCCACCTATGATAATTTCCCACACGATGGTCCAAGGGGGTCTGAAGGCAGACCCCACTCCGTTCCTTTCCCAATGTCCTGCCGTAGTATGCAGAGCAATGTGGCGGAGAAGGCACCGAATACATTTTGCTGAAGGGAGAAATCTACAAAGGTTGTTGTTGTTGTTGTTGCTTGTATTTTCTGCATCTTCTCCGAGTTGTTTTGGACGCCATCGACTTGTCAGACTTTACCCGAAGGAAAACTCACAGGTAACACTTGCTCTGACAGTTTTGCATTCTGCTGTTCAGAGCAGCAAACATTTTTATTACTCTGTGACTCTGGCATAAAGCCCCACGTTAAATTTCATGTTTGAATTGAGTGCTAAGAAGAGCATTGCCACTCATGAGAGAAATCTGGAACCTTCTTCCTTCTGCTAATCAGAGTGTGGTCAATCGCCAGCTTTCTCTTTCTGTCATAGATGCCTGGAAATTAAATATCAATTTTGGTCTTCACAGTTTCCTGAACCTGCACGTAGGGTTAATTAATTTGCTTCTCCTGGTTTTCACTACCTCTCTCCTTAAATTATTCTGTGTGTTTTCAGCAAGTCACCAGAAATAATTTGTGAAAATAGGTTGAGAATAAATATAATAAACGAAAGAATGGTGACTGCCCTCCAGTTTACGTCAGCCACATTGTGCCATGGAGAACTCGTGTGACGGCTGCCTCTTACGTGTCCATCTACTGGCTCTTACCACGAGAGCATCTTACAGCTCTTCTAAGATGGACGCATACTTGTCCATCTCATAGGTTCCCCACAAAGCACGTTGTACTGGAGTGAGCATGAAACTAGGTGTCTGTGAGAAACTCTTACGGGGATAACGAAATAAACAGCAAGCCCTGCCCTCAAGAGAAACTTCCTCCCAGTGAGGAAACAGCCTGTCTGCAGGACTCCTGTTATTACCAGTGAGGTCACTGCTGTGTGCTCGGATGCCCAGGCCTGGCAGCCCCCATCAAAGGTGACCTGACGTGGGGACCTCGGTCACCCTGTAACCACACAAATCCCGCAAAAAAAAAAAAAACTGTTCCCATGTGGCTCTTTTTTCTTTTTGCTAAGCACTTATAATTTTTACATCTTATTTCTGAAATATTCATAACATATAGATTTCTTCCAGTCCTATTTTTTCTATTGGTACTCTTGCAACCTACCTACCGATATAGGCATTACTGCAAGAAATCCATGAAGATGAGGACTTTATTTCAATACATTCTACCACGCAGACTGAAACACATTTATGTGAATTTGGCAAAGGGTTTCAAAAATATAGATCCTCACAGGGTCTAATGAATAGATAGAGGCATGTTGAGGGAAAGTAACTGGAAGGAAAAGTGTCGTCGGCTGCCGTCTCTCCACCTCCTGGCAGTGGTGAGGAAATTACTCTTGCCCAACCTGGCTCTAATTATCACTAATTGAGCGTTCTGATATCGGCGTAAAAGATGTATCCCCAGCATATGACATCAGTGCATAATGGTGCTCATGCTTTTAAGGGAAAGAAACTTTCCCTTCTGGAGGCATCGATGATTTACTGCGGTCTCTTCTCCTCTTGATCCCTTCCCAGTGCTCCCATTAGCTTTAATGAAAGGAACACAATATGGGAACAGTGAGCAGTAGGGAATTAGCATCATAACGTGCATTTGATTGCTAGCCACAGCTTCCACTGTTTTTACATTGCCTTCTAGAAGCTTGCGTTTTAAAACAATTAGAAAACGAGAAGAAGAACGAAGATGCTGCACGATGCTTGGACCACAAGAAATCCTCTCCTCCCCTCCAGATGCACAGCGGCCTTTCAACCGTGGCCAGTGGGTTTAGAAAGTTCCACGTCACAGTTAAACATGGGGCCTCATGCCCTAATCACATCTTACAACACCAGTAAGATTTAAGCACATTAAGAGACAGGGGTAGCCAAATCTCAATCACGTACAGGAAGTTTTAGGCCAGGAAATGTAGGATATCTTTCTGGGAGCAGATTGCAATGTGCTCTAATTTGCTCTGGATGTGGTAGCAGAGGTGCCAGTCAGGTATCATTTCTATTGTGACTGCTATTCTAAGGCATGAGAAAATGACTTAGAACAAGTGGAGGAGACATCGGTGCAGCCCAACAGGCTAAAGGAAAAGGCTGTAGGAGAAGTAGTTGATACATTTGCATGCAACTCACAGGATACAGTGTGCCTTTGGCTTCAGTGCTCATGTCACTCTAAAAATCATATGTTGACACTCTCCAAGTAATGATATTAAGAGCTCAGGCCTTTGGAAAACACCTACAGTAATTGGAGTTCATGAGGATGGGGCCAAAATGATGGGATTATAGAAAGGGGAAGAGACTCCAGAACTCTCTCTCTTCACAGTGTGTGAAGACACTGTGAGAAGTCGCTGGCGATGAATCAGGACACACTTACCCAGAACTGAGTAAGCTGGAACCTTGATTCTAAACTTCCAGTTTCAGAACTGTGAGAAATAAGTGTGTGTTACTTCAGCCACCAGTCCGTGGTATATATGTTGTTACAGAGACACAAACCCGTGAAGACAATGTGGAGAAGTGTCGACATTTTCAGGGCTATTCACACTGCAGACAGTCACAAACTTAGTGAACAGAAAGGCATATTCCATAAAGACCCTCTGTCCTCACTCAGCCAAGGCTGCCAAAGTTAAATATGAAGAACTCGGTTAACGACTCACAAGTCCTTTAAACTGTGTGTTCATATGGGAAAGGTTTAATGAGTTTGAATGACAGGCTCACCCAAATAACATTTTCTATTCTCAATTGATTACTTCCTGTTTTTCTTTTGTTCTAGAAAATAATGGGTTTTATCATTGTATACTGCTTTACTGTCTATAAAGTATTCTATAATATATGACATAATGTTATCACTTCTCACAATCAAAATTAGCTATGCCTTATATTATCAACCCTTGGCTCGGTGGGAACTTAATTACTAGGAGAAAAAGGTGAACTTGCATTGCATCGGAGCGTGTCCCAGTGCTATTCTTATCACACTGTAATTAATATGTATCAGGAAGCAGCTGCGAGGTATACCTCAATTTCAGATTTAATGTGGGGTTTTAAGTTTTGTTATATTTCTAGAAGCATAAAATAGTTTTTCCAGTCCTATGACCCAGGAAATCTTCACATCTTACATGTTTGTAAAGACTTTTTTGGCCAAACTTCCTCACGATTCACTCTGCTTGTCTCTGCTTCTGTGTTGTTTATGCCATTTAGATTTGTAGTGTCTCTCTTCAGTTTTCTCTTCAAATTTGGTTAAACTATCCTCCCCGCACCTTGTTAATTTATTTTGTTTCTTATGTCCCAGTGATGACTTACTTCTGGATTGTGTCTTCTCTTTATCAAATGAAAATACCCAGAAGTTTCTGCCTATTCTTTTGAGAATCTGGAGAATTTTTTATCTACTATCTTTAGGTTTTTCTCCCAAAGAACTGTGTGACAAGGAGTAAAAAGCCCCCAAGCTTCGGAATGTCTGAAATTTTTTTTTCAGCTGCAGGTGACATTCTCACTTAGACTGGGGATATACACCCCTTAGCCAACCACTAGCATCCCACCTGCCCTCCCCACGCCAGCAGGTGGGTACTCTAAAAATCCTTCCATGTTGGGAGTAAAGATGGAGACGTTTTCTTTCAGGCTAAATCTCACATTTGCTCTTAAACATCCCTGCCAGTCTCAGTGATTTTCCCATAAAGAGGAGAGGCCCTGCTCACCTTGGTCCATCTTTCCACCCTCACGCAGCAGCCCCTCAGGGTTCAACTATCACATGGGCACTGTGATTTCAACTCTCATGTGGGAACCATGATTTTCTGGCAGTCAAAAATGCCCATACTTCTAGTTCCTTCCAGTGACTTGCTATGTTCATAATGCACGCTGAAATGTCAGGAGTCCTCCAGATAGAAAACAGTGATAGTTATGCTACCCATACAAGAGACTCCGAGAACGGGTATCTCCATCGTTTTCTCCAGTAAAAAAACCCTGCAATCATCCTAAGTGAAGTAACTCAGGAATGGAAAGCTAAACATCCTATTTACTCACTGATATGTGGGAGCTAAGCTATGGGGATGCAAAGGCATAAGAAGAATACAGTGGACTTTGGGGACTTGAGAGGAAGAGTGGGAGGGGGTGAGGGATATAGAACAACAAATGTTGTGCAGTGGACACTGCTCAGGTCATGGGTGTATCAGCGTCTCAATCACCACTGAAAACCTTCCTCATGTATCCATCTGCCACCTGCACCTCAACAACTTACAGAAAAAAATTTAAAACAGAAAAAAGAACATACAACTGTGTTTACCTAAGTCTGTCTGCACTGTGTTCCACCACGCCACTCACATGTTGCATGTTACATTTTATCAATCAGAGCAGTATCGTTCCCTCTGGGTTGTTGTTTAATGATGTCTCTTGTCACAGTTTCCTTCTTTGATGTTAATCGTGCCCCAGAGAAAGACTCTTTTGTATTTCATTAGTTCAGTCCCACGTGCAATAGACATGCGTGGAGACCCTGTGATCTGCCAGGTCACAAACGTCATAAAGTCAAGAGAAGAGGGAGTTGGCAGAGCCTCATTTCCCAGTGAGTCAGCAGGAGGGAGTGCACTAGTGGCAGGGAACCACTCAGCTGTATCTGTGAAGTTGCCTGCCACACAAAACTAGTTAGAATTAATCACAATCTGAGCTAAAACGTAAGACTGCTGGGAATTAAATCCTGGTTTGCATTCTGACCTGTGTGATACTGCAGAACTTACATCATCCTTCTCTGCCTCAGTATTCTCATCTGCAAAATGAGGATTATCCTTGTACAAACCTCCAGGGTCGTTAGTAACATTAAATAAGCGAATATATGGAAAGCACCATAAGACATGGAATTAACAGACAGATCTTAACTCACATGATTACTATTAGTACATACTCCATAAGGATCAGAAAACAAATGCATCATAAATTATGTGTATACTATTTAGAGTTATGCACATTAGAATTATGTGCACTAGAATTACATGCATATCTATTTAAAATTTCACTGCTATTATGAAGTACTGCTGAGAAAAAAAAAGACCATTAAATTATGTGGGACAAAGATAGGGCAGATCTTGGACCAGGGTGGTAGATGAAAAGCCTCACGAGACCAGGAGGCATCTGAAGCTGAACATGGAAGGAGCTGCCCACAGATAATGGAGAGGGACAGAAAGAGGGCCAGAAGCCATGGAGGATTCTGAGGGGAGCATGATGGTCACTTTCATTATTGTGGCTCTATGCATACCAAGGGCAAAGCTAAACATTCGCACTTCCTGTCCTTGTATTTACAACAGCTCCATAAAAAATAAATACTATTATATGCACTTTGCAGATTAAAAACAAAACAAACAACAACAACAAAAAAAAAACAGAGCGCCTGAAACTAGTAACCCAAGACACCACAGGCGGATAAATCATGGGGCCAGGATCCCAATCCCAGATGCCTAGCTCTTTTCCCCAGGAACCTCTAATGATTTATATCATGGGGCCGGGATCCCAATCCGAGTTGCTCTTTTCCTCAGGAACCTCTAATGATTTAAAAGGCCTCAGACATTGTTATGCATCCTCCCACATCTAAAATTACCTGTAAGTCACCCGGGTAGAAATCGAGTTATCAGGAAAATATACTCAGGGGACTTGGGACAGGAAATTGTCCTCAGAGGCCATCTCAGGGCCCTAGGGAAGGGCAGCCCCAATTCTGTTTTTAATGTTTCTCTCTATGTTACTTGTTCATAAACCCCATTTATCAACCTATATTTTTCAAACCACAGTTCATGTGTGTCATGATAGAGATCATGTGGAGTGCATGTTCAGGACCAGTTCCAAACCCATGGATTGAGGGCCATTGCTGACTCTGGTTAGATGTTCCCCTAGTCTGGCAGTGTCTGATGGGGGTGTTGCAGCTCCAGAGCACACAGTAGTCCCAAAAATTTCAGGTCAGGAACTTCTCAGACTGCACTCACACCCACCACCTGCACAGTGAGGCCATCCTGCAAAGCCCGTGGCAAGCTTAACTTCAAAAGTCACAGTAATGTTCCCAATAAAATGCCACACGTGCACACAGTGTACTGAGCCAGATTTTGATCCGTTGTACAAAGAAAATGCTGACTACAGATGATGAGTCTCTGTTTTGTTATTTAGACTTTCTGATTCTAAAGTGCTCAGTACTTTTGGTTCTAAGATAATAAACCCAAAAAAAGAAACACATTGATATGTTTTATAATGTAATGTGGCATTAAATAATGACTACCTCATGTTGAATCTAGCACTAATGTGTATACTATTTTTATTTTTCATCTAGGGGTGTGTGTTTACACACACACATATCAAGGTATATATATGTGTGTATATATATGTGTGTGTGTGTGTGTATATATGTATATATACACACACACACACACACACACACACACACATATACATATACATATATACAGCCAAGTAAAATATTTGGATTCTTCAATTCAAGTAAGAAAAACTATAGATAGGGGTGTTTCAATTGAACAAATTCCCCAGACTTATTACTTGCTTTTTTATGAAAACAGATTTATTGGTTCAGGATTTAGTGTCTACATCATAAACATACACACACACACACACAAATATATGTATGCTTGTGAGTGTGTGTGTATGTGAGTGAAGGGAGCTCAAATACACAAAACACTAGAAGGAACAGAAGAGAAAGAGGAGCAAGAAGAAAGCCAGAAATGAAGAGACAGTTTGAATCTATGTCTAGAAAATGAATACTATATTTCAAGCTTTAGTGCAGTCCATTATAAGCCTTACAAAATGGCACTTTGGAATTTGGTGAAGACTTGGGGAAGATGGATCATTCAGATACAGGGAGAATCACTGAACTCACAGGATGGCCATGACCACATTTTTATTACCGTGCTCATGCTCTTAGCTTTGAAAAACACTGTGGCTTTTATGTTACTTAGTGGGTACTTGCCATGAAAAATTACACCACAGATCCTGTACTTCAGGAGAGGATATGATGGATGTCACTGGAGCCTTCCTCATCCCTTTTCACAGTTTGTGGTAAATTAGAAGGTACCTAAGAAGCACTGATGGGTTATAAATTTAAGTCCCATTTCATGCTTTACAAAATTCCCACACCATGTACAAAGCACATTTGCAGAAAATAAATTATTTTAAAGCAGGCATATCTGTTTTTATTAGGGTTACATATTGCATTGTTTTGTTTTCCTTTTTTAAATAAAAAGTAAATGAATGCACACCTACCCTCTTATCTAGTCTTATGTGCACACGCATACAAACACACATGTTCATGCACACTCACAGAAACGTGTGCACAGACATACACACATGTACGTGCACACATACAAACACACATGTGGGTGCACACAAACACACATGTGCACACACACTTGCACAAACGTGTGTGCACAAACACATGTGGGTGCACACACAAACACACATGTGCATGCACAAACAAATGCGTGCACACACATACACACATACATACAAACACACATGTGTGTGCACACACAAACCCGCATGTGCATGCAGACATACACACATGTGCATGCACACTCACACACTTTAGAATTCAGTCACTGCTCAAAAGTCTCCATCCCAAATGTTTCAACGTCTAGATACAATGAACACGTAATTTTACTCCCTCGACTGCTCTGCTATGGAACAATAACGCTTTCACTTTATTGGAAGGGGTGCTGCCTCCCAGTATGGGAATCTCCGTGTGTGGCAGAACTGTTGCACTCACAGAAGCTGGCTAGGTTGATGCCAAAATTCTCAACACAGCGTCCAAGGATCAAGTAACTTCTTCAGTGCTGAGTCTGTACTCTAGGTCTGTCTGACCATTCAGTAATTTTTCGGCCCAATTCATTGTGCACTCTTGCTTTGAACATTTCAAACCATTTTGCATGACTCAGTTTTTTTTTTCTAACTCAGTTTCCCTGGCTATCCTCTGACTTCCAGTTAAGCCACACCCCACCCTCTCTCTCCTGTCTCTCTTTGCTGTATCAAGGCCCTGTCTTTTCCTCTTCATTACATGAAGACCCCATCCAAAACTCGGGAATCTCATATCTGGGAGCTACAAGTTCAGATGAGCAGGATTTCTCAGGTCACTTAAAGGCACCACCCTAAAACATCTCCAAAGAGCCCTTTTATTTTTATTTATTTATTTATTTATTTATTTATTTATTTTTGAGTTGGAGTCTTGCACTGTCACTCAGGCTATAGTGCAGTGGCACAGTCTTGTCTCGCTGTAATCTCCACCTCCTGAATTCAAGCAATTCTCCCGCCTCAGCCTCTCCAGTAGCTGGAACTACAGGCGTGCACCACCATGCCCAGCTAAGTTTTTTGTATTTTTAGTAGAGACAGGGTTTCATCATGTTGGCCAGGATGGTTTTGATCTCCTGACCTCATGATCTGCCTGCCTCAGCCTCCCAAAGTGCTTGTATTATAGGTGTGAGCCACCACACCCAGCCAAGAGCCCTTTTATTTGAAACTACTGCTGGGCCCTGTGATCTTGCAAAGACATTGGATGGAGAAAGAGCATTACAACTTCCCTCAACCTTCTCTCTACAATCCTTCCCCGTGTTTCTAAAAGCTCAGTGAAAAGTCTTCCAGGGTGTTCACTGAAATGTAGATCCCTGAGCACACTCAGACATCCCCAGCCGACCTTTCTAGCCACAGGTCCTAGACAATTGAGTGTTGGACACCTTTCCAGTTTGAGGTGAAATTTGAAATATCATGGTATAGCCAGTGCAAAGCCGAGCAACTGACTTCCTTGGCTACCAAAAGTCAGATCCTTCTCCTTTCTTTTTCTACTCCTGTGATCAGCAGACCTTTATAAATTATAAGTGTCCTATTTTTTCAGCCTACTCATTATTTAGCTTTTCCAAATCCATGCAACATACCCAAATCCTCATAATTTTCTTAAAGCACTGTTTTCCTTATACTGTGAGATTTGAGGGACAGAGTGAACATTTCCTGAACATTTTATCATAAAAAAATTATTACATTTTAGTTTCATTCAAGAGCCTGCCTTTAAAATGTTAAAGTGATTTCTTTTTTTTTTCTTTTCTTTTCTTTCTTTTTTTTTTGAGATGGAGTCTCACCCTGTCACCCAGGCTGGAGTGCAGTGATAGGATCTCAGCTCACTGCAACCTCTGTCTCCTAGGTTCAAGCGATTCTCCTGCCTTAGCCTCCCGAATAGCTGTGTTTGCAGGTGCATACCACCATGCCCAGCTAATTTTTGTATTTTTAGTATAGACAGGGTTTCACCATGTTGTTCAGGCTGGTCTCGAACTTCTGACATCAAATAATATGCCTACCTCGACCTCCCAAAGTGCTGGGATTACAGATGCGAGCCACCACATCCATTCCAAATTTAAACTGATGTGTATTATATTGTGAAAACATTGGATTGCTTTCTCCCACCTTACTGGAATGTGTTTATGCACAGAGCACTATCCGGTTCTATGGAGAAAGCAATCTAGCACACGCACCTCTTACTTGACACACACCGTGCCTGAAACAGCAGTACAGGTTCTTCCTGTCTCTATGCTTCCCATGCTCAGAGACTACGCAAAGCCCAATGTTTCCGTAACATGTTCTGTAACGACCTCACTGAGGAAGGCTTTCTTTCTTCTCTGAACACCGACAGCATCTTTGCACCTGCACTGCTGATTTGTTGTTTATCACACATGGCATGATAATGACTAACGGATACGGGGTTGGCTGTCTCGTTCCTGGTATAGTGGTGGGTTTCTGACATTTACTTTCATATTCACCCAGCAAGATAAGGATGCTTAATCTCATTTTTATATTCAGGAAACAAAAACTCTGGGAGTTTGACTCTCAGAACCCAAATGGTGAAGGTACAAAGGAGAGGACCACCATTTTTAATTCCTCAGTTTCTCACTTGAAGGCCAATTCTCCTTTGAGAACTGTGAAGGATGAAGAGGTATTTGCTGATAAAGCAGAAGAGAGAGTTTCCAGAAAGAGAAAATGGATTCACAGCGGGAAACTGCAAGTTGGAATCACGTCACTAGCAGCATCAAGTGCAAAATAGAATGTCAATATTGACAGGGCTCAGGCCAGGGCGGTCTCTCCGCCACATCAAGAAGCACAGCCTTATCCAAACTCCTAGTTCTAGGTGTAAATTGATACCCTGCCAAAAAGAAATGGTTCATGGTCCAGTCTGCTTGGCAACATCATCTACCTGATCTCTGAGAGTCACGGTGAATGGTCTGACATCAAAAGACTGAGAAATATGCCACAAATGAAACTGCTCAACTTTTTAACTCCATGTTCTTGAAAAGAGCTCAAAACGATTTTACTTTCAACACACAGCTATTAGTAGACCTGGGAATGACAGTCCACCCGAAAATGTAGGAAAGCTGTTGAAATACCATGATTTTTATTCCCTTTTGATGTCACCTCTAATACATAGTAATCCTCTGGACAGCTGGGCTGGTTCAGAAAACTAAATCAGAGTCTCTGAGCAGTGAGACCTTGGTGAGTCTGTGAATCCTAATCTGAATCTCGATATTGAACCTGGTTTTCTGAATCATCTCTATATTATCCCAGAAGCCCATTATCAATATTATGTGGCATTTCAACAAAGACAAAAGAGCTTTCATCAAATTCTGAAATAGCACAACTACTGAAATGTTGTTCAGTTTGGAGGAAAACCTGAAAATATTATGAATAATAATTAGGTATGGTTTTAGTTCTGTGTTTGTCAAATATGTATGCCACTCACTAACACCTTAGCTCCTCACAACTCAGGCTCTGGAGCACAGAACAGCAGCACCAATCAGAGTCAAACAATTGTCAGAAACGGAGAATCTCTGGAATCCGGAACCGCTGGATCACACAGTCTGTGTTTTGAAAAGATCTCCGCTGAGTCCTGCACACATGAAAGCTCAAGAGGCACATTTAATAGATAAAGATACACTTCAGTCAAAATTCCACTGTTCTCACATTTTATTTTTACTAAGTGATATATAGGATCTGAACCAGGACAGAATTTTGCTTTTCATTCACGAAGTTGATGGGCATATACAAAAACAGCCCTGAATGTTAAACAATGCTGATTACGGTTGATCATATTTCCAAACAACAAGGAAGGGTAGTCATTTAGGTCCAAATTTTTCTTTAAAGTGACATTATTACCGTGGTTACTGTCACACAATTCATAACCCAAGTATGATAAATGTTTTAAAAGTTGAGTGGAGAAGTAACACTGTTTTTATAACTTAAAAATTCGAAAGTTAGTTGCTGAACAGAGACTTTTAGAACTAGATACACGTTAAAACCATTTTTCAAAGCAGTTTCTATTTCAAAAGATTGTCTTTTCATTATAGGGCAGAAATCTGAACTCACTATGGCATTGTTTCTTACAGCAGTACACACGCAGCTACTTGTAGAAATCGCTGTGTGGGGCAGGCACTGTGCTAAGGGTTTTCCAAGCGTCTGCTCATTTGCTCTAGTTGGCAGCTCTCCGAGGGATGTGGCAGTCACTTCCGTTTTACAGACAGCAATCTGGGACTTCCAGGCTCTAGGTCACCAAACTCAGAAGTCATAAAACCAAGGCTAGAGCCCAAGTCTCATTCAAACCGAGGTCTCAATCAGTAATCTTGGCTTAGCAACTATTGTTCTATGGTCTGCTCATGGAAAAAGGTAATGAAAACACAAAAGAGGGCACTGCCCATCCCTCTCCAAGCTGGGTAAGCCTGGCTTCTTAGCATACTGGAACTAGTTGTGGTAACAGAGACAGAAAACCTGGTTTCTCTTCTAGCCCATAATAGCACTCCTTAGGGTAGGAAAGGTAAAGCACATGATCTATGTATCATGCAATTCTTTTTTCCCCAAACAATAAAGTAATTGCGTTAAGAGGTTTCTCAAGAGCTACGTGTTTTAAGTTTATAATTCAAAAAAAAAGCAAAGCCTTTATGATATCTATCTTCATTAAGAAATTATACTGTAAGGGCCCAAAGTGGCTCCGGCCGGATGTCGTGGCGCTTGCGAAGGCGAGGCCAAGAGTTCAAGGCCAACCAACCTCAGCAACCTTACAAGCTCTCAATGATTGGCAAAAAAAAAAAAAGAAAAAAGAAATTATACTGTAATTCGCTAAAAGATTTGAATCGGAAGAACCTAGGTACTTGTATTTATTAAAGTCAAAGGTGGGAAACATTAATGTTCTAGGCCACTGCTCATTTAAAGGACACATCGGCCAGGTGCGGTGGCTCAAGCCTGTAATCCCAGCACTTTGGGAGGCTGAGGTGGGTGGATCACGAGGTCAAGAGATCGAGACCATCCTGGTCAACATGGTGAAACCCCGTTTCTACTAAAAATACAAAAAATTAGCCAGGCATAGTGGTATGCACCTGTAATCCCAGCTACTCGGGAGGCTGAGGCAGGAGAATTGCTTGAACCCAGGAGGCGGAGGTTGCGGTGAGCCGAGATCACACAACTGCACTCCAGCCTGGGTAACAGGAGCGAAACTCCGTCTCAAAAAAAAAAAAAAAAAAAAAGGACGCATCAAGCTTGGATAGCATGTGCCAACAGGAAGGAACCCAAGCAATACAATGTTACATTTGTTGGAGGACTATTGGATGACACAAAATACTTATTCTCCTAACCAGTCCTCCATGAAATTGTGCAAACCTTCAGAAGAAAGAGAAAATTTAGATATTCATGGGTTCGAGAGAAACTCTAACCAAGATATCAAAAATGTATAATTAGAACACCACGTTTGCAAATCAGCTGATTTCAGGAATCAGTGAGAATTAATTAGCATTATTTGAGAATCACTAAAATGGGGTTGTCACAATGGCCCTTTAGAAGGCAGTGTGTTTTTAAATGAGAAATTTATTTAACATTGTTAATTTAGTTTTATTCTTTTATTGTTACCAGCGTTAAGGACCACAAACAAAAAGAAGGAAGCATGATTACAAAAAAAAAAAAAATGGGTATTTCATAGTTTGTAAAATAAAATTTAATCCATAAAAGGGTTTTTGTCCATTGCCTACAACTTAAATTATTTACAGGAAATGTATTTTTCAATAAAATGAGGTTAATTTGCAGAAATTTGACATGAGATATATTACGCCTGAGCTGTAGAGTTCATTCTGCCCTAAGAATGGTAAGGATGGAGACTGGGAATTCTCTCCTGGGATAATTATTTTGCCTATTGGTCCAACCTTTAGAGATCAGGGATGTTTTCTTTTTCTCTGTTACCCCTTCACGTGGAACATTTTATAAAATCTTAGAGTAAAATATTACATTTTATCCATAGCTATCACCATTTCATAAATTATAAAAATGTTCTATATTTCAAATACATATTCTTTGAAATAGTTTTAACTTTATTGAAATTCTGGTATTGATTTAACCCAAATTAAAGGATTGCTGTAGAATGCTATTTCTAGAATTTGTGAAGAAAACAGACAGTTAGGCTTAATTCTAGGCAACAGGATAGACAATGGCTTCTCAGAGTTGCAGGGGCACCTGCTGGTGAGTCCACCTCTTTTATGAGGAAGGAGAAGGAAGGGCAGGGAATCATCCCTAGGGTCTATGCTCCCAGTAGGGAATCAAAGAGTCCAGCTGCCCCTTCACAGAATGCCACCTCCGTTGCTCCTGGAGGTTAGTTCTGATATGAAAGATCCTTCCTTCAGTGTCTGCTAGAGATGGTGTTTTTCGGAGGTACAGGAGGGAAAATGTGTCTTGCAAAATCACACCTGACTGAAACCTCTACAAGACACACCCTACAGGTTTCACTCTGTAGGGTTGCAGCATCTTTCCCAGCAATTCCTTCACTGCCCAGTGGCTTAAACCCTCCCTGGCCACCAGCTGAGAGAAAAGGTGGAGATTGGAAATCAGCTCCACATAGACATCGTGGAGAAGGTACCTAATTCACCCAGGTGAAAATAAAAATATCTGGGATAATGCATGTGAACAAAAGCCACTAATCAAGTTAGAAATTCTCTACATAGTAGAATTAGCTGGTAATAAAATTTTTTTTTCATTATTTGCCTATTGAGTTTCAGGGTGGAGGTAACTAGGTTTTGGGGTAGTCTGGGGTGGCCAGTTTTCTTTACCTGCCTAAGACTTCAGTGGGTCACAGTTGCATATACAACCCTGACTAGTCACATCTTTCTGCACTAACTTCCTGAAACATCAGCCTGTCATCTATGTGTCCTCTTAGAAGCCTGATAATATCCATCATTATGTTATATCCTGAAATATGCATAACAGGCAAGCATGCTAAGATGATTACATTACTGTATACTTAATAACACTGGAAAGAAACCTGTAAGAGTAGCTGATGGTGACACCACCACACAGTAACAGAGCTGAGTAGAAATTAGAGGTGGCAGCATGCTTTCCTTGTATGTGCTGAAGCTGAAGCCTGGTGAGGAAATTCTAGGATGATAGTGGAATGCTCACACACTACTTTCATCTTCCTGTTTTAAAAGTCAGCAAAGAAATATGACCTCGACTTTTTTAAATAGAGGAGGAAATTTACGTTGGGGCTTCAAGTCTCCACCCAGCCTCTTTGCGTGCCGGATGGTTGATTATTTTACCTCTTTGCAGCCTGTTTTTCTCATGTATAAAATGGGAATTGTAGCATCTTCAAGTAGCAGTAGGGACTATTGTTTACATTTTCCTGTTATGTAACAAATACTCACTGATTCTTAGTAGTAAATGTCTTTAAGAAAAAAAATTATACCATTCAAAAAAATTAGAAATGACATTTTAACTAAAAGAGGGGTTTATGAATAGAGCTACAATATCATGTTAATTATGTCCTTAGACCCTCAGCTGGTATGTAGAGGTTCGAGAAAAAGAGAAATGTGTATACATATGCATGTATGTGTGTATGTACATATATTATGAATACTACATATATTTATTTATAAATATTTATTTCCTGTTTATGTTATACTTGCTTCCATGAGAATGTGTTGAGGTGCATACCTTACAACGTGTTCCTGGAATAAAATTACTGACTCCAAATTTAAGATAGAAAATGTGGGGCTGGCTGTCAGGGCTCAGGCCTGTGTAATCCCGGTACTTTGGGAGGCCAAGGCAGGAGAATCACTTGACTTTAGGATTTTGAGCAACATAGCAAGTCACTGTGTCTACAAAAAAATTTTTAAATTAGCCAGGTCTGGTGGTATGCACCTGTATTCCCAGATACAAGGGAGGCTAAGATGGGAGAATGGCTTGAGTCATGGAGTTCGAGCCTGCAGTGAGCTATGCTAGAACCACTGTACTCCAGACTGGGTGACAGAAGGAGACCCAGTCTTAAATTAAAATATACATATAAAGAGAAACACAAAAGACAAATCTGTCCATTTCAACTGGTGACATTGGGGCATTGCTGTGTGATCTCCTCCATATTCATAAATCATGTCATTGCTTTTCCAAAACCATTTTTCCTTCAAAAGATTGAACTGTTAATATGGAATAGGTCAAGCCCATAGAAACAAAGAAAGATGGAAAGGCCACAGTTGACCGGGGCCAAGGAGGCCAAACCAAATGCTCTGTGAGTCCCTGGCTGGAGCCCTCACCCAGAACAGACATTGGTATAACGGCCAGAGGAAATCAAACCGAGTCTGAAAGTGAGTTAGTAGTACTGGGGCTTCATTAATTTCTTGGTGCCAATCATTGCACTATGGTTATGTAAGATGTTAGCCTGAGGAAAGCTGGGTTTAGGATATATGGCAACTCTCTGTGCTAGGTCTGCAAATTTTCTGTAAAATGAATTCAAAATCGTTAATAATAACATGAGGAGGGAGAAGATGATGCCTCCTTCCTTTTATTTTGGGGCAGGTGAGAGAAGGATTGATTTCAGGGAGTCTGTTTCTCAGAATGTTCCTCCATAATTCTCCCTTGTTAGAAACTACATAGAAACCAAATCACTTATCAAGTGACAAGTTGGGTAAACACTGGATATTTTAATTGATCCTTCAAGGGTCCTCTGAAGCTCACTCAGCTTTACCCATTTCTCTGAAGATTTGTTTTAACTTCAGCCAATCACTGATTAGACTGATTTAATAGTGAAATTGTGCCGGGTAATGAGAACAAAATACACTAAGGTTACAAAACTGTCTTCCCAGAGTTTCCCTTGTAAACTTGCCTCAATGTGGGCAAAAGAGTCTCGAGTATTCAGGTTAATGAAAAATAGAGCTTATGCCTTAAAAAAATAAAAAAAGTAACAGATTTTTCTCTTGAAGTAATAAGACAGGCCTAATCCAAACTTGAAGAAGCATTCTTGCATTTCTTATGGCTGATCTTTTCCAGCAAGGGAGATCACACCACCTGTTTGTTTCACTTGTGTTATTGCTGTAGTGTTCTTCCATGTACTCTGCATGCCCCTCTGAGCATGAAGATAATGGGATAGACAGTAGGTGGGCAGTAGGGGATTTCCACTGGAGGTGAGCAGCTGAACAAATGTCCCAGGGATACAAAGGCACATGAACATAAAGACAGGTATGGGTTCACTGAGGCAAACTGAACAGGGGTGGGGAAAGCCTGGTGGGGAGGAAGCCAGGATAGAGCCAACTAGGCAGCTGTGGACAACCTGGAAAGGAACACTGAGGCTTCCAGGCTCTGTCTTGAGGAGCTGACCCTCAGTCACAGAAGTTAAGACATGGATGTATCTAAATATGTGTTGTGACACGTGTTCAATGCATTTATTTTTATTTCCTTTTTCCTTTTCTTCTCTATCCTCCACAAACTCCCTGTTGCAGAAGGGGTTGGCCGCATGGTTCTTTTGTGATATAAGTGCACATTTTAAAGAGAGTAAATGTTCCCACAGTGTTCTCAGCCAAGACTCTATAACCTTAATCCTGTTAACCATCAGGTCGGAGAACACTGAAATCAAATCAAATTTCTTTCTTCTTGATATTTTTAGAGGTACAAGTTATAGGCTACGCCATCAAATCTCTTCAGAAAAAAATAACACTTGGCTAGCTTCACCACTGCACACTTCCTTTCTAATTACAGGAAGAATAATGACTGGACCATGCTAAAAAGTGACTACAAATGGCAACTCTCTATTAAAGTAAGTGATTGATAGGAAGCCAACCTGCATAAAATTAGAGCCTGACTAATAAAAAAAATGCCAGTCTTACCTAATGTACACATGGCCTATGAGGTTTAAATTACTAATCCACTGTATGTTTAATACACAGATAATTTTGGCACATGACATCATCCCCTATATTTAGGCTGCCTCCGTCGTTGCCATGGCAACCCTGACTTAAAACACAGCTGAGTAGGTAATTTCACTCCAAATTAAATGAAAATAAGGCTAATCCTATTGTTGTTCTTAACAATTTTCCAAGTAGCTTCTTCTTAGAGTGCCCTTGCTTACATGTCCTGTTTTTAAAAATAGATTATCAGGAAATATTTTTGTGTGCCTGCACTGACCCCACTCACAGCCACACACCGCCCTCCTAGCTCTGTGGAATGTGGGAGAGGTCACACCACCCACAATGCTCCTCGGAGCTGCCCATGTAACTCCGGAATGGGCAAACCTTTTCAACATGTACCAATTTGGGTCATTTAATATTTCAGAGACTGTCATGCTAAAATAATAATCTTTTTAAGGTAAGTCATACACGAATTTTTGTAGGCCTATAATTATTCACTTAAACTTCACGTAATTCTGTTTTCTGTTTTAAATGTGCTCCTGTAGATTTCCATAGTTATTTAGGAGAACCGTCTCTTTCTTTTCAGCTTCCACAGAAGAGTCATTGAAAGCTGAGAGTTCCACTTAAAGGTTGCCCTTATGGCTGTGTCAAGATATTTCTTTTGACTATTATGATAAACACCAAATGTCACACACACACAAAATCCTCTGTTGACCCAGCAGATGTGCCAAATTGCTTTTTCATCTCATCATGACAGTTACCTGTTCAAGGCTTCATAATCCAGCCTGCAGTCCTGAAACAGAGAAACTGTATTTCTCTGACAGGGCACTGAAACTCAAACCTGGACTACACTGACTGAGGGGCTATACAGAGAGAGTAGAAAATGTCCCAGAGTTGGAGACCTTGAACCTGAGCTCTGAGAGGGTTCCACTGGCTTTGCCATCTGCACATCTGAGATTTATTTTTAAATCTACACATCTCAACCCGCATATATCTCAGGTGTACTTTTAAATCTATAATAATAGATAACATAATAATGGTAGATAACAGTAATAGTAGTGACTCCGCAGGGCTTTTGCACCAAGCAAATAGGACAACGTAAGTCATCCTAAGGACCCAAGTGTAAATACAACTCTATCCCTGGCTAATCATGGCTATTTGAAGAGAGTCATGAAGGCACACAGGGTCAGAGTTCCCACTGAGAACTTTCCCACCAACTTCCCTGGCAAATACCGGAGAGATTCCAGAGACCTAGAAGACGTCTCCCAGTCTGGATCCAGGCACCAAGAAGACAGGGGCAATCCCCCTGGCTGGCCGTGCTCGTGTGCTCTCTCTGACAAGGATGATCAACTGTGGACATAAACTGCTACAGTGCTCCCACCAACCTTTCAGACAGAACACACTTGTCATTACAGTCATGATCGGCACTTTCTGACATAAACTCAGTTTGTTTGGCAAAAGCTGCCACTGGCCATGGGTTCTGGAATCACGAACAAATCGTCCTCACTTTCTTCTATCTCTCTCCCAGCCTGACATTTTACCAGCAAGGCCCTCAGTCAATGCTCAATACATCTAGACTCTCCGAAAAACAAGACCATTAACATTAAGCATATAAATTCTGAGAATCACTCCCTATATATTTTGTACTTCAATGATTTTCTGAAATTTTAAAGCTAGAAAGTGTTTAGATCACTCGAATATTTTTAAATGATTAGCAGAGAACAGGCACTCAACAGATGTTTGATAAATTCCTTTTTAAATATTTTTTAACCACAGCCTCTCTTTTTACAAAATAGACCCATCTAAGGTCACAAGGCCTTCTTTTGGCAGAACCTGTGTTAGAATTTAAGTTCTCTAGCTCTCAGCTCAGCGTTCGTTTCCATGAACTCTGGTGTTAGACATAGCAAGATAGGTACTAGTTTAAACAAATTCCTGAGTGTTTAAAGTTAAAATGGCACAACATACATTAAGCAGATGTGTCTTGGATAATCTAAACAGGTCATTCAACACGAGTACAATTGAAAGCAAAGGCCATTGAGGTAGAATCTGTTTAGTGTTTTCCTCCCTCTTATTTGGAATAACAGTTAACACAAGCGCAGTAAACCCAGCAAGGAAAGGACTTCTCTGTGAATAGAAGCCCTCCATATTTGGGAAACAAAGTACAGTCCAATTCAATTCCAATAATGGGTTTAAAACAGGTGGTCATATTTACAATATGCTTCATGTTTGACATTTTTATTTTTTAGCCTTTGCACTGAAATGCAAACTGTAACATACGGACATGTTCACAGTCACTCATTCCATGTTCTCCTCTTCCTACACATAGATGGCCAAGATTTTCTCTGTCTCTACTTGAGTTTCACCACACATATACTTGTTAGTCATATTTCAAGATCTAAAACAGACAACTGAAGCAGTTTTGAAGTGTTAAGAATTTAAACAATAGAAACAACCACAACAACACAATTTAACATGCAACAAATGACTTAGCTTGAGATAGAACTTAAGGCTTTACCCAGCTATGCTTTTAATTCTCTCTTTCAAATTGCACTTATGGACACAAACAAAACTCTTCTGGCAATCAGGACCATCACACCAAAATAGGCTGTACTTCATAAGATCTTGCTTTCCTTTGCCTTCACTAGGGTACACACCAGACAACTGACCATCCTGTGATTAATTGTATACATAGATTGGACTTGGTTCTGTGTTAGGTGGATTTGCCTTTGAAGATCTTGTAGCCACAGGCACTTCCCATACCTGGCTACTCGATGTGGTATGCAACCTTCAGGAAGAAAAAGAAATGTACAATCCCAGGTCTGCAGCAGTCTCTCTATGCTTGGTAACGTGACATAAAAGAGAATACACAATCTAAAACTATCTGTTCACAGTGAAACAGCTCCGGACCCAACCCAAAACTAACTCGTCTTACTTAGTTGCCTTAAAAGAGTCCAAAAAAAAAAAGAGCGCTGTAAGTTCAAGCACACAGATCATTTCCCAAACTCCAAGCACCAGCACAAAGACAGCTTAGAAACTTTGAAATGAGTCACACTAAAGGTAACTTTTTCAGAGCCAAAAAAGCAAGGCATAAAAGGAACACTCACGCTCGCCAATGAACAACCAGAGACGAGCAATTCTCGAAACTCAAAGCTCGTTGGGGGAAAATGGGGGAAACACACCTGCACCCTATGTGCCGTCTCTTCCCAGGACTTACCATATGGATGGAGCTTCCGTGCCACTGATCTCTAAGAAATCGTATCCTTCTTCCAGCTGAAAGTCAGTGAAGACCAGAGCAATGGTGTCCCCAGGCTCTGCGAGAATGGTCCAGGTGCAGTCAGCATTGTTCTCGTACTCTGAAGGGAAGTGTGGGCTGGAGATGGAGCTGCTGGTCCCACGTAAGGTTCCTCCGCAGGCTCCCTCAGCTGCAGGGACAGAAGCAGAAGGAAGGCATCACGTCTTAGGGTGGTTTTCATACATGAATCTGTCCACAAAGTGTCACTCTTGATCAGCAACAAATATTTTCTGAACCCCAAATTGAGATACTCCATCCGAAAAAGAATCTTTTTTGATATGTTAATGAGTTCTATGAAAGGCTTACAAAACTCCACCATTTAAATTTGTATTACTAATTGAATGGCCATTGTGGGAAAGATGGAAATGGTGGCTTTTCAAAAATGTGGAATGTGTAGTTGCCATGTATTTGACATCCACAGGCAGCCTGACAGATTTTCAAAGATTTTCTCTGAATCCCGGAAGATGGAGCTTTGTAAGCTATGTTTTCAGACTTAAAAACATGTGGCCATTTTTTATTAATTCATGGATACCTGTCTTTGAGAATACTGTTCTCCCTTAAAAGAAATGGTTTCCCTAATTTTATTTTCTATAGAGTTGGCATTAATTTGGGTTTTGAATTTCAGATAGCTATTGAGCAGCATAACAGAGGCACATCACCTCCTGAAACGGTTCTTAGTAGAAAATGGGTGCATGAGACATAAAATGGAATATATTGGAAAAGTGAGAAGTGAGAGGCCAGTAAAGATAAAAGCACATTTAAAATACAAACTGACATTGTAAAAATTATTGGGTAGAAGAGAAATAGATCTTGCAACGTTTCCTATAGAGTAAAAAAGTTTGTTACATTTATATCATCTATTACAAAATATTAGGTACATATTATGTACATATTAAATGATATGTATGTATAGATGTATGAAAAAGAAGCATTTTAAAATAACGTTGTAAAGCATTTTTAAAAATTTGTTCTTTTCTCCTTTCTTTCTTTTCTCTTTTTTCCTCTTCTTTCTTTCCTCAAATACTACCTATCTAGAATGTATATTTAACAGTTATTGATTCTGATACTGCAGTGTGGATGATATGTAAAAGTCGGCCTGTTAACAAGAGTGGGGAGTTTGCCTTAGGCAGAACTTGTGTGACCAGCCCTGAGCTCTCACAAAGTGCATATAACTGACCGTACACCCCCTCTCTCCACCAAAATTATGGCAAAGTGGGAGGAACTGACTGCCTTTTATTGACGCTTCTCAAGTTGCAAGTTCCAGTATTTCTTTCCTCTTTCAGGGACGTGTTTTTATTTTGGCAGGACCTAAGCATCACAAAAATGTAGAAATGGACCACACCTTGTCAGCAGCAGTGAGAAGGTGATACAGGTCCCTTCAGATTAGCTGCCTTCAGTTTACTCAGAAGAATGCCAGGGGCACAGGGGGAGTTGAGAGCACACTGTTTTAATTCCTGGAGTTTGGAGGATTGCATTTTCCATCCTTCCTATGGGATGCTAGCCTGGTCTACACACTAGGTGTCCTCATGCTGCTTATGTCAACTAATGCTAATGGCAGCTATAGACTGGATGTCTTTGAGAGGTTCACTTGGGGGAAAATTGTTCCCTTCAAATATCAGTGAAATCAAGACTGTGCAAGGATGGGTGTTCTTATGTTTTAGTAGCTGGCAAGTTTGGCATGCCCACCCAAAGCACGTGGCACTGTGGAAAGGGCTGCCCATATTTTGTAGGACATCTCAGGACACTCCTTTTTGAGATCCAAAATTTATTTTAAAATGAGTAATTATTAAGTGTGGGGATTATAAAAATAATGCTATCATGGTAATGTTTTCTTTTAAAAGTATAAAACTGAACACGAATAAAGATAACTGTGTGCACACTGCAATTTGAAAACTGTGAAAATAGTTCCTGTGGCCACAACCAAATGTCTCTCCTGCCCCCTGCCTTCCAGGGCACCTTTGTGCAAACACACACACATCCCTGGTCAACTAAGAACCAGCTCCACATTGCCCCACTGGCCACAGTTTTTATTATACTATTGAGAACAGCTCTTAGGAATGTGATCATACGTATACATTTCCCAGTTAAAATTGCATTTTTGAAAATAGAGATAAAAAGCAGTAACAAATAAAAATAAGAGGAAGCACATAGTCCAATAATGAAGAAAAGCATAGTGGCTGCTACTGAGATTCAGATATTGTGCAGAATTCAGCTCTGAGGCCCTTGGGTTGGGATAATGGTGAATCAGGTTAGCAACTAAAAATGAGACACACTTCGTGTTTTTCTTCCTTAAACTGAAATATAATTATCCTCTTCATAAACGGATGAGGTAAACAAAACTAGAGACAGATATTTACATTTATCATTGATTAAATAACTCTATATAAACATATCACACATGTATATAAATATTTCTGTTTTTCATTTATGAATATATCATATATATTTTTGGTCATTAAAATAATACAATTTTACTTAATATTTAGATTTTATTCTTTCCTCTGAGTTCATTATATACTGCAAAAGTTAAGTCATCTCAATGTAAGAAAAAGAGTTCTATCATCTTTATTATATAAAAAGAAAGTATCACAGATGTGTGGAATTAAAAGAAAAGTTATCAAAGTCCAAGTAACCAAAATGATGTAGTTGAAAGATTAATGAAAAGTATTAATTGAAATCCAACTGCTGAAACTGTATACATTCTTTATAATTCACCTTGTCGGCAAGCAATTCCCCCTTTCAAAGTTTCAGAAGGGGGAAGAAAGAAAAGAAAAAAAAATCGTGACATCAAATAATTATGAATTTTTCCCATAGCAACCTATAAGCTGAAGCACTGTTTATTATTTAAAAAGCTATGAAATAGTTTTATTTATGTGCATAGTATAGAATAAACATAGAATACAAGTGTATAGAATAAGAAGCTTAACTGGGTTCTCCTGGGAAAGCATCTCAGTAACCTTGACCAGAGGCGAATTTAAACCCATCTGACAAGAGTATTTACAGGCAGCCGACACAAACAGGGACACCAGCCATAGCTCCGGGGCAGGGTCCTGGGTGTTCACCCTGCAGCCATTAGCCCTCTGGTTTCTTCACTGCTGGAAGGTCCAACAACCTGCAGGCGGTATCTGGGGAGTTTGTGGGCTCCAGGCAGTGGATATGTGTTAACTGGTATAAGAGTGTTTTATTATTTTAATGGCTGACAGAACTCTGCTGGTACCCACTCCTGAGTACCAGCGCTGATCAAATGAGCATACCTCACAGTCCTGCAGCTTCCTTCTATTTAAAACGGCGGTGGTTGAGTTGGATAGTCCCCAAGGTCACATCTATGTCTCATATTTGGATCCTCACAGTCCAAGATCTTAGACACTTAGTATTTACATTTTCCTAAAACTTCACTTGATGAATGAGTTTGATCACGGAAACCCTTACTTCACTGGACCAGCAGGAGTACTGTGCTCACTGAATCCAGGTAAGACCAGAACATCTACAGCAGACGGGTATTGCAATTTTTTTTTTTTTTTTTTGAGACGGAATTTCACTCCAGGCTGGAGTGGAATGGCGCGATCTCGGCTCACTGCAACCTCCGCCTCCTTGGTTCAGGCAATTCTCCTGCCTCAGCCTCCTGAGTAGCTGGGATTACAGGCACACGCCACCGTGCCCAGCTAATTTTTTGTATTTTTAGTAGAGACGGGGTTTCACCATGTTGACCAGGATGGTCTCGATCTCTTGACCTCCGATCCACCTGCCTCGGCCTCCCAAAGTGTTGGGATTACAGGCGTGAGCCACCGCGCCCGGCCAGGTATTGCCATTTTATGGTAACTTGGTTGGGAAAGGATTAGATGACATAAGGAAGGCAAAATAGAAAGTCAATAAAAATAAAGAAAAAGAGAAATTAAAATAAGGTAGCAGAGAGGAAAAACAATTCTCCCAAACCTGCAGTCACTATTGCATTTTTTTCAGTAGATATTTTAATTCCCACAGAACATTTCAGAATGAATTAAAGTTAGAATCATGCCAGGATAAATAATATGTGCAAGATGTATTAGCATTCTTTGTATAGCACTCCACATAAAATATTGCAGAATTATATTAAGATAATCGGATTGATAACTTGAATATTATGTACATAACACTAATAATAAGAGTTCATGCTATTAGTCATTGGAAAAAAATGCTTAAATCACAGAAAAATCTTTAGTATAGACTGAGGCAAAATTAGTGTTGGTGCATGTGTGTGTGTGTCTGCATGTGTGTGAGTCTGCATGCAAGCCTGTGTGTTTGTGTGTACTTGTGTATGTGCATTTACATGTTTGTGTGTATATGTTTGCATGTAATGTGTCTTTGTGTGTATACATGTTTGTGTGTGTATGTGCATATGTGTTAGTGTTTGTGTGTGTTTTTGTGAATTAACAAAACTTTTTAATTCTTAATTTCTTCACTATTTTTATAAGGGATTTTATTTTATAAACAGCAACGTTTTATACATATGTAAACATAATAGCATTTGAGGAAGGGCCACATAATTACTATCTTTGATGAGCAAAAGGTTTCTAAAAATAAATCAGTTTATTCTACTTTTAGGTTTATGCAGCTCTACATGTTGACCCATTTCAGAAATAATGCAACAGAGGAAAGAGTTTTCAAAGCACATTTGGACTAAGAAAAATTAAATTCTTAATTTTTACTATAATATTTACTTATGAACTTATCTTCCAGTTTGGTTGATAAAGACATTAAACTGCTTCAACATATCATTAAAGTACAGAGACTCTGCTGACAGAAATGGAAACCTTTATCCCTATAGCGTAGATGTGTTGTAAGGACCCAAATTTAGTATATAATTAAATGTACATCATAAGTGATGACTGAAGAGACATTTTTAAACAAAGTATATTGGAATAACTGAACAGAAATTTTAAAAACATCAATTTAAATATTTCCTCATACAAAATACCTGTTACATAAATTAAAATGTTTGAATGTACGAAATAATGGGTAACTTGCCACAATAAGATAAAATATATGGTTTCTAATTAAACATTAGCTCAACTAATAGAAATTGTGAACTTTAGTGAAGCAAAAGTAACATTATAAGTAAACCAGTCTACATGTTTACGTTTTTCAAAATAAATGTATAAAAATTAAAATAACACAATAAAAATATGTGCAGTGACATAGAGGATATTATTAATACTTATTTTATTGTATTTTAAAAATAAGATGCAAGAGATACATGGGAAAAAGATTTTGAAAGCCAATTTAAATAAGAATGAATTCCAGACTAAATTAAAAACAAACATAGGCTGAGTTTCAACCTTTCTTATTATGATAGGCATTTAAATTAAAATAATACTGAAATACCATCTAATATACATTAAAAAGCTAAATTATGAAAATACATAAAAACCAAGAATAAGATTGATATATTTGTATGTTACTAATATTAATATTCATTAATATAATGCTTCAGGCAATTTATCAACTCATGAGTGACAAGGAGAGGGCTCATATTCCCTGGCCAATTATCCAATTTGGGGTCTGATGTTTACTGAGTACATTTTAGGTTTTTAATATGCTATACCAAGGTCATTATGCAAACTATTTTGTTTAATCACTTCAAAATTGTGTGATAAGGTGTTTGTTTTTGTTCCTATTTCACAGCTACCAAAAGAGGAGTTTTTTAAATAAAATTTTTTAGAAAATAAAAGTCCATCAACTGGAAAACATTAGGAGACTCAGAAAATATCAACTAAATAAAATTAAAATTAATCAGCATAAACATTCTATTGCAAAACAGAAAAAAAGGGAATAATGTCTGCTCTGTGAAAAGTTAGAACAAATTGGTCCACATTTAGGTATATACATATGTATATTTCTACTTAAGTATCAAGATTAAGAAATACAGTCCTCTAAATATAATTGTGGTATTATAGTAATATAATTTTATGAGAGATTTAAAAAAATCCTTAAATATTTTGTCAAGAAATAGTTTAACATCTAGAAATCTCCTGATAACATTCATGAATAATGAATGAAACTTTTGAATCCTTAATCACTGTAGATGTAGAACATATAATGTGTTTCTGACAGAGTGTATCAACAACTACATATTTAAAATATATTAGAGATGCTGTTGTTTTGTTTTAAAATAAATTCTGCCATGAATCTTTTTGGAAAGAAAAGCCTAATTTATAGTAGAAAAATAATTGCCTAATTTATGTATTAAATATCTGGATTTTATGTTATATTTAGTAACAAGGAAGACATAAAAACGAAGTAGTATTTATAACAACATATAATTTGCTATTATAAACAAAACATATTTGGGATTTTCCTTCTTTCCTTGAGTTTACCATTCTACAATATATTTTAGATTTTAATAAATTTGTGTATCAAATAGATATTTTCTTAAAATTATTCAGCTGATCAGGTTTCAAAGCTGACCTGGGTGAGACTGGAGACATTGTTCCTTTCTGTTGTTGTTGTTGAGATGGAGTCTCGCACTGTCGCCCTAGCTGGAGTACAGTGGCACGATTTCGGCTCACTATAACTTCTCTCTCCTGGGTTCAAGTGATCTTCCTGCCTCAGCTTCCCAAGTAGCTGAGATTATAAGCACTCACCACCATACCCGGCTAATTTTTTGTAATTTTAGTAGAGATGGGATTTTTACCATGATGGTCAGGCTGGTCTCGAACTCCTGACCTCGTCCCGCCTTGGCATCCCAGAGTGCTGGGATTACAGGCATGAGCCATAGTGCCTGGCCCAGGAGACTATTGTTAAAGGTGAACTAACTCAGAAATGAAAAACCTAATGTCGTATGTTCTCACTGATATGTGGGAGCTAAGCTCTAAGGATACAAAGGCATAAAAAGGATTACAATGAGCTTTTGGGACTTAGGGGGAAAAGTGGGAGGGGGTGACGATAAAAGACATTTATGGTGCAGTGTATACTGCTCAGGTGATGGGTGCAGCAACATCTCAGAAATCACCATTGAGGAACTTATTCCTGTAATCAAATATCACCTGTTCCCCAATTAGTTAAGGAAAACAAAATAATAACAAAGTTTCAAACCTATAGACATTCATTGTAATTGCAGAAAATAAAATGCAAGGTCAGGTCTGACTCCTTGAATAGAGACAGGTGGCCAGGTGGTCACCACGCCCTCTGCAACCAGCTAGGTACAAAGTGCTTTACGGGGTCGTAGCCTCAACCTGGTGGCTGACAATCAACACTGAATTATTTCTGGTTTCAAATCATGCAGTGAGACACTTGCCTTTCTCAATGAATTGGCTCATTGTTTGATTATTTTCTTAATTGTGTTTTATTGTCTGAGGACATTCCACATGGGATTATGATGTTGGCAGTCACAAACTCACTTTCAATTGAGAGAACACAGGGTGTCTCCCATGGATACTGTAATGTGGTGCTTTATTCCTTCCTCAAACAACAGAAGAACCTTCAAGACTCCCTCATTTGATTTGTTTCAGCTAAATATTTGGAAGCAAGTTGTTGTATACAAGCAAACATTGACATTAGAATAAACAGTGTCAAAATTTCATTTTCACTTTGCATTAATAGACCCAGGACTGCTAGCATAAGCGCTGCCTCTTAATTCCCTGGTCCCCATGAACAGGAGCCAGCTGCCAAAATCACTGGGAATTGGCTTAGAACTTGACTTTGCAGAATCATGCATTTATGTTAATTAATTTATTCATTCAATACATATGAAAACCAATTCTCTACTAGAATGAACAGGGAAGGCTTTTCTGAAAATACAATATTTAGGCCAGATTTGAAGAAAAGGAACTGTTCAAGGAATGAGCTAGAGGAACAGCATTCCCAACAGATGGAACAGAAAGAACCATGGCCAGAGGAAGATCTGACATTCATATACTGACCACAAATGATTATGTACTGCAAACTCCCCATGATGCTTTTGGGCACATTCTCATGCGATTGCTAAGATTTCCAGGGTAGAACTATACCAAGTTTGTGTGCAGGAGGAAGTCTCATTCACCAGCAGGATCTTGAGTCAGGAATAAACAAAAAATCCCAAGTATCCGAAAGGCTGAGGCAGATGGATCACCTGAGGCCAGGAGTTCAAGAGCAGCCTGGCCAACATAGTGAAACCCGAGATCTACTTAACATACAAAAATTAGCTGGGTGTGGTGGCATGTGCCTGTAATTCCAGCTACTCAGGAGGCTGAGACAGGAGAATCACTTGAACTTGGGAGGCAGAAGTTGCAGTGAGCCAAGATTACCCCACTGCACTCAGCCTGGGTGACAGAGTGAGACTCCGTCTCAAAAAGGAAATACACAAAGACAATATTCTCAGGATATTAGTTTTATTTAGAATTGGTCCTTCCCTTTGTCAAATCCATGGGTAAAGCAAGAGAGGGAACAACACTAGACTATGTCCTTTTCCTTTTAATCTGCTCCTGTAGATAGCAATATCACAATATCTGATTTCTATAAGAGGAAGTCCAGAATGGAATCAGAAGCAACTGACCACTAATTTTCATGGCTTATATCACCATTCATGTTTCTTTTGCGACCTAGAGAACTCAAGACTTTTAGTTTTTCTCAGTATAATCAAGCACTAATGCCCAATGGCATTAGAACATGCTTTCTGTATATTTTCTATTCAAAGCTGTAAACTACTCACATCGCCACTCAGAATAAAACCAGAGCTTACCAGGCCCTGAAAGACATTATGTGAACTGGACTCACGGCTTCTGCTATTCTTTATCCTCCACCTCCTTTGGCTCCTCTCTTACCTGGCTCCCATTTCCTTGTTTTCTCACTGGGTGTAGCCACAGTGCTTCCTAAGGCCAGGGCACCTTTGTTCCTGCCCCAACACCTTTGCACTGACCACCTTGTCTGAGAAGTGGCATCTCCTCAACTGACTTCAGAGCCCTTCACAAGGCACTTTGCTGCCCACCTTGTCTGACCACCATATTTAAAATAGCACTCACCCACATTACTTCCCGCCTCTCCATCCTGTGTGTTGTCCATGCTTGCTGACTGCAAAGCAATGACATGCAAGCTTTATGAGCCTGCTCTTGCACTCCTTCACACCTGTTCCTAGGAGCCAGCCTGATACTCAGGAAGCTTTCTTCCTCTTTGCTTTCTTCATGCAATGAATGAAAAGTGAATGACTCTGGCTTTCTTATAGTTGTATCAGTCACAAACAAGCCTCCATTCAGTTGTCTTTAGCAAGTGTTGGGACTATGACAAAAACGTATTTAGGGGCTATGTATGGCATCAATATCCTCTCCAAGAACAGAAGAAGCAAAGTTAGTTGCAGAGCTATGTGGCTTTTTAAAGAATGAGGTTTAAAAAATAGTCTGTAAGAACTTACAGTAAAATTTTAAAAACTCCAGGGAAAAGAAAGAAGTGTGAACCAAGTAACAGCAAAAAACAAACAAACAAACAAAAAAACAGCTTCATGAACTCTTAGAATGATATTTCAGATAAAAATTAATTACCAAGAAAACCGTTTCATAATCATAGTAATCCATAGGGAGTATATTTGCGTGTTGCTTATTTTCAGCAAGCAGGTAAACCACAAGTCTAGGAAGTATTTTGTTTGTTTTTCAACTCACCAGAGCAGCATGAAATGAAGTAAAGGCAGGCAGAGAAAACAAAATAGTTACAGCAAAACATTTTAAAACGATAAATATGAGCAAGTTGTGGTACAGCTGGAAAAATTAGTTCAAGTTCCATCATTAATTTAGATATCACACATAAAATATAAAATGTATTAAAATGGGTAATTATTAAAACAAACACAATTATTCTGCCCAATTTTTAGGTGATATATTAATGTAAATATTAATGTAATGGAAGCTCCTTTTATTCCATGGATATTAAAAATCTTTAAAATATATCAGTGTTTTCAGACAGTAATACAATTGTGTTATATCTAAATAATTTTTTTTTAATTTAATTTGGAATCAGAAATTTGGGGATCTAATTAAATAAATGCTATTTAAAATTTCAGCCCTCCCTTCTTGTTTGCACATGATGCAGAACAAAAATTGAAATTACTGTTGAAACTTATAAATACTTGATTGTAAAAGTTAGCAAACAACATATGATTCAGTAATTTTTAAACTGTGCTCCCATGACTTCCATGTCAAGAAGTTAATGTTTACAAATGACAAAATACTCAGTAGGTAGGTTTGCTCCCCATACCAAAGTTTCATCAGAGTAATTATTTTTAAGAATCTGTTTCCTGCTGGGCGCAGTGGCTCATGCCTATAATCCCAGCACTTTGGGAGGCCAAGGCGGGTGGATCACGAGGTCAAAAGATCAAGATCATCCTGGTCAACAAGGTGAAATCCAGTCTCTACTAAAAATACAAAAATTAGCTGGGCACGTTGGTGGGTGTCTGTAGTTCCAGCTACTCGGGAGGCTGAGGCAGGAGAGTTGCTTGAACCTGGGAGGCGGAGGTTGCAGTGAGCCAAGATTTTGCCATTGCACTCCACCTGGGTAACAAGAATGAAACTCCATCTCAAAAAAAAAAAAAAAAAAAAAAGAATCTGTTTCCTTTACTATCAGAAAATCTTGCATTTAGAAAAAAGGTTGTACAGCTAAAAGATGTTTGAATGGCATTGAGTTAATCCAAGAAGAAGATAAGGCATCTAAGGAAAGATGCATTTGAATCTACTTATTAGTATAAGTGGGGAAAATTCCAAATGTAAGCAGAAATCAGAGTAAACTAATTTCTATTTCCTCCCAAGGAATTTCACACTTTAAAAAAGTTTCTTTCTCAACTCTAAAATTGTTATTCCCTTTTCCTAGGTATAAATGTTGCTAGAAATCTGTCTATGGACATAACTTAAAATACAGAATAAACACTACTTAGAGGCAAACTGCCATGTTTATCATAAAGAAAAATTGAAATAATCTAAATATTCAGTAGCAGATAAATCATTAAATAAGCTATGATACATTCAAACCATAAGATGATCAAATGTGTTTACCAAACATTTATAATATTTCTTCAGCTAATTTTTATGTTATAATGTTACATTTATAAAATGCAGGGTATACAATAGGATGTATAATTCCGCTTCAGTTTTTATAATTGTATGGGAAAACATCCGGGAAAGAAATAAGAAATAAACTCATATATATAATATAATATTTAGTTTGTAATACTAGGAGTTATTATTTAGAAAGGAAGGGCCACAACGGGCTGGTGGTCAGGACATGCCACTTCTACAGGTGTCCACTACTCCAGAGGCCAGAATGAAAGGAATCCAGAGACATGAAGCATTCCTGCTCCATCCTCCTCCCTCCTGTTCTCATAGACTCACCCCCACTTACTTCATGCTGAGGCCATTAAGAGGCTACTCCTGTACATCCTTTGCCTTCCTTTACCTACAGTCCCTGAAAAAAACCTTGGTCTCCCGGGTTGCCTTTTATTCCTTCAACCCTCATCACCCTAACGTCGTACACATCTTATTTTCCGACTCCTTAATCATCACTATTCCTGTGATTCTGAATGTCTTCCACTGCTTCCTCGAAAACTGAAAGTGAGTTACAGGCAGAATTTCCTACATTTCAACGTTTTTTCTTTGACATATTTTCCTTTCTGTCTTCCTCTGATGGAAATCTGGATCTCTTCTCTGAAGTCATCTCAGTAGCCAGTACAGAGTTTTCTGCATCTTTTTTTTTATTATTTTCTGCCAGTGGTTATATCTAATAAAACTGTAGTACAACATTAAAACAAAAAACATTACAACGGAAAAATGTGAACACAGTCATCCTTTGATATCCATCCATTGGGAATTGGCTCTGCTATCCACAATGCTGAAGTCCCTTACCTAAAATGCAGTTTTATTTGCATGTAAGTTATACACATCTTCCCATATATTTTATATCATCTCTAGATTATTTAGAATACCGAATATAAATGTCACAGAAATGGTTGTTATCATGTATTATTTATGGAATAATGACAAGAAAAAAAAAGTACATGGCTGCTACAGATGCAGCCCTCATATGCCTAGTTACATTGTAGACATAGCAACAATGTAGCATTTTGTAGGTTTAAAAATGCATATTTTTCATTCCCAGTTGGTTGAATCTGTGGATGCGAAACCCACTGGTGAGGAGGGCTGACTGTATATGATTTTATGCCATTCTGCTCACTAGTCCCTTTGTACACTACCCATCAGGCCTTCTCTAATCTTTTCGGCCAGTTATTCTCAGCCACTACAACACCAGTTTCATTTCACCTTCCAATCCTTGGTACAGCGTCCAAGAATCAGTCTCTCCACCTCTTCCTTACATTACATTTATTTGTCGCCTTGCTGATTTCATCCAGTTTGATCTCTGGATTTATTTTTTATTCTCAACTTTTATTTTTGTTTCAGAGGTACACATGCAGGTTTGTTACTTGCATCAATCTTGTGTCTCGAGGTGTGGCGTATGCATGATCCTTACACCCAGCTAGTGAGCACAGCACCAGATAGGTAGGTACTCAACCTTCACCACCTCCTTCCTCGCCCGCAGCAGGCCTCACTGTCTATGTCATCCGTATGTCGACGGTTTTCAGAGTGTCATTCAGTTCCATAAATCCCTCCTAAATTCCAGCTGTATGTATCTAACTCCCTAAATGTCGTATCCATATGACGTCTAAATAATAATCCAGACTTTCTAACTTTATAATGGTACTTTCTATCTTTCCATTTTCAAATCTACAACTCTCACAGTCTTCTCCATCTCAATACATGGTAACTCCATTCTTCCAGTGTTGTAGAAGATGCCAGCTGTCATCTGTGACTCTTCTATGTCTCTCCTATGCTACAACAACTGTGTGGGGAATTCCATTGGTACCTTCTTTAAATGGCATCCTGAGTTCAAATGTGTCTTGCAATCTCCCCTGCTGCTGTCATCTCTCAACATCATTGCTCATCTACCTTTGGCAAAGATTTTCTTATTTTCCCCTTATTGCAGATGTGTGAAGTTATATAGCCTTTCCTGCTAACCCAGGGTTCTTAGCACCCTATCTTAACAATTATTCCTATCATGAATTTTCTACCCTGAAAAGCCAGGGGTGGGCAATCACAATTAAGATCATTTGGTTTCTAAAAGTCCTTCCTCTATGGGAAAGCATATGTCTGTTCTCATCAAGTAGCCAGAGTAATCCTTTTAAATACTGTATCACATGATGCCATTTCTCTTCTCAAATCCCCTCACTGTGCTCCCACACTGCTCAGCCCAGAGGTTCAAGTCTACAGGCTGATCTACAGGGTCCACTGCTGTCCTCTGGGACCCTCTGGGACCTTTCCCCTCTCATATCTTCTGACCATCTCTCCTACAACCCACCAATCATCCCGTCTGCTCAGGCTACACTCTCCACGCTCTTATTCTTCATTCACTCACCATACACTCTTGTCTCATGGCCAAACACCTGGTTGTTTCTTCCGTCAGAACCACATTCCTGATATTCTCATAGGGCTTACTCTGTCACCATCATGAGAGGTCACCACATTCTGGTTTTGCAATAGAGTGGTTTCCAGGATATGGGACCTTAGTTGTTAAGACCAGGACAGTCTTGCCCAGACGATCACAAGGCAGATATGGTCACCATGGCTCTTAATTGCATGCCAACTTCTTAATGAGAGCATTTCAAGCACTTATTTCAACAGAATAGATGGCAAAGTTAATCTGTTGCTTCTCATTTGCTTAATTATTTATGTTGTCTATCTCCACCCATTAAAATGATATTTCTATAAAGGCTAGGATTCTTTCTTGCTATGTTCATAATGCAGCCCAAGCAGCTAGAACTAATGTTGACAAATTACAACCTGTGGGTTAGCTCCAGCCCAGCATCTGGTTTTATAGATTGTGTTTTATTGAAACACAGCCATGCCTGTTTGTTTAGGTGGTGGTGATGAGGCCTTTGCTCTACAAAGACAGAACAGGTTGGCTGAAACAGAGACCATACAACATGAAAACAAAATATTTGCTATCTGATCTTTGACAAAAAAATGTTTACTGGCTCTGATTGATAAGTGTATCTGATACTTTGTAGGTCCTTAATACATGTTCTTTGGAAGAAAGAATTAGCAGACACAAATACTAAAAAGACATGGAGAAATATTGATGTCTATTTGAAATCAAAGGCAATAAAAGCAACTTTTGCATATCATTTCAATGCCATCAAACTCGGCAAATTAAAAAGAAACACAAGTATCTATACCTATAGTACTTGCGGTGAACTGCCATAGCATTAGACATTCATTCAGCAAGTGTGCAAAGCATAAAAAAACACTCCTAGAATTTTGTCCTTAGGAAATAATCTAATGGAAGCAACAGAAGCAGTGCTGTATGTGCAGGGACTCTAATTATAGCATTGCGTGTAGACGTGAACTTGGGAAGCAGCACATTCAATTATACAGAGAAAGATAATAATTTGTATAATATTGTGAATCAATGTATGTCAATGAACATGGAAATGTGTATGATTTAACACTAGTCTTCTACAGGAGAATACAAATGTTCTCTGCTCTGTGACTTCAGCCTCTGAGAAGCTTTTTAGGTACCGAGTTGGCTTCTTTTGGTCCCTGCTCCCCTTCCTTTCTTACTCTTCAAAGACCAGGATGTGATCCTAAGAGCAGTTATTGGTACTGAGGAGCACCCAGAGCACCTCATCTAATCTTTAGCAGCCTCGTGAGAGTGAAAGTAATAGTCCACTTTAACAGATTCAGAACCTGAGGCTTTGCAAGAAAATAGCTCGTCTGAGCTGTGCCAGCTTGTGATGAGGCTGGCGCTAGAATGACCAAGTCCTTGATGGTAAACACTTCACATTACTGCCCATCATAAAGATGGGCCTTTTCCTGGGCATGGATTCATTCTGGCACTAGACAAATTCATCTTTACAGCTCTAGAATTTAACATGGTACCTCCATGGGATAAAAGAATTTTAAAAGTACTATAAAGTACCCACAAATCTGAAAATAATGGGCAGAGGCACTTGTGATTATTTTTTCAAACTGTTTCAAGATTTTATGGAATTAAATAATGTGAATAATGTGCTTAGCAGAAAGCCTGTAGCACAGCAAAGATGCAAACCATGTATACGAACCAGGTTTACTACAATCCAAGACTGATTTTTTTGAATACATAGTTTTGTTTTCAATTTTGATAAGATTTACACTGGAGTTGTTTATTGCAAAGTGTGCAAGAAAAATGCCTAAAATCAAATTGTCTAAAACCACTCAAACAATTTAAAGCTAGCTTTCCTATATAAAAACTGTCTCATTCAATCTTACTTTGTATTTCTTGTCCTGACATGACGGATCATTTAAGATTCATTTTACAATGTTACTGCTGTAACATAATTGATAAAGACACAGCTGTGTTTTAAATATCACAGAATTTATAGGCACCTATAAAAAGCATGACTTCTCTTCCTTCTCCTCCCCTCTGGCTGTGTCTTCCCTAGTTTTCCTGCTTTTTCATTACTAGTAGCAGAATGTCTGCTATTAAAAATCCTTGACTGACATTTCCTAAAGAACTGGCAGGTACCATATTGCCATTTTCAGTCACATCATTATGTAAGACAATTAAAGAAATCCACAGCCTCAGATAGCTCTAAATGAAACAATGAGCACACATTTAGCATGTTTCGTTGAAGGTGTCAGTGCTACTGCCACTGCTACCTTATTTAGTGGCATCTCAGCCCGATGACCATCATTCATTCTTCCAAGAAAACACAACTGTCCCAAAACACATATAAACCAGTTCGATCTTAAAAAATACTCAAGACAGCTGCTACACCCCATTTTGTCTACAACTGTTGGAAAATACTGACAATGTGTTTTGACACGTTTAGGTAAATACTTATCTCAAATGTGCGTGCTTGGACAAAAACAAGGGTGAAATTTGATTCAGCAAGTGGCTTTACTTTCTAATAATGGTTCATATGCTGTTGCTTTCTGTGGTTTACTGATCTTTCCTCCAAGCAAAACAGAAATAAACAAATGGCAACAAACAACAAAATGTCTCTTCAACTGCCCCAAAGAAGGTTGCAGTTGGAAGGAAATGTAGATAAGCACCAAGTCAGAGCTGGCTGTGTCACCCACTCCTTTAAGCCTTGGACATGACACCTAACCCCTCAGAGAATTTGCTTCCATGTCTGGAAAAACCACCCATTAGTATTTACCATGAAATTTGGGGATGGGGTCACATAAAATTTCTTATAAAAATTTTGGATGGGATTGTATAAAAGCATGTAAAGTTCATAACACAACACCTGCCAGAGAAGATTAGTCTAAATAAAATACTTAGTCACGTGATCTTTCCACCCTTTTTGCTTTCCTGCTTAAGTAATTCATAGGTACCTAAAAAGGTTCCAGTGGATGAAAATAGAAAATAAATGGGGAATAATAAACTACTGACTAACTACCTCTCAGACATTTTGCAATTTCCTTTGGCCTCAATTGGCTGCCTGAGATGACGGAGCCAGGGGCAGAGAAGATGCACGAGCCCACAGCTGCACTGGGCCTGGCTCTGAGCATTCTCCAAGTCTCAGACCTCGGCCCAAGAGTGCAAGCTTGCTGGAGGACAAGGATGTCCAAGGTGTTAGTGAAGGATCTGGGGCTATGAGAAGGAAAGAGGAGAAAAGATGAATATTAACTCAATCCTCCATCCTAAAAAGCCCTTCCCCAGAGGAGGAAAACTATTTGGGTACCTAGACCTTTCCCTGCTTTGTCTGGTCCAGGTTTGTCACACTCTGTTAAGAGCTTCAGCAAAACAGATTTAGCCTTTAAGTAACATGTTAGGAAGACCCTTTAGCCAAACCATCCTCCTTGGGTTAAGGGCTCTCTGGAGCTAAGTTTATGTGCATACATTTTTGTTTGTTTGTTTTGATATCCATGAGGTTGCTGGAAGTCATGTTTATCAGAGACCAAGAACAGCAGTTTTAGCTGGGTATGGTTTACAATCCTGAAAAACACAATCCCAAATGCCATAATCCCGATTGCTGAGTCTCAAAAGACAAAACCCCTTAAAGTCAAAATTCCTAATGTTTAAAACCCTGAAATCACAATAACAGAAATCACAGGAGACATGTCCTAAAAGAACAAAACTAGATATTCATCCTGATGAAGAATTCAGAATGAACTTAGTGACTATGGAGATCAGCCAGCCTTTCTGGATGATCTCTGTGCAATTGTCCGTATCTACCCCCACAATACACTTTTTTTTTCTTTTAATATGTTGAAGTTTCCTTTTAGATTTCTTTTTAAAAGTTTTCCCACTATTTTAAATTTTCAGCACTATTTTTCACAATTTGAGGCAATGAAATTCATCTAATAATTTCTAATATCAAATGCCATAGAATTTCTAATTCTAAATTGTGTAGAAAGTATTAGAGAGCTCTAATTAGTTAATTTTTTTTTTTTTTTCAAATTTGACTCCACACAATTGCATGGTCACATCATGGACTTTGTGCCTCAGCATCACACATACATGGTACAAATGTTGAAACTTCCTGAATAAATGAAGAGACGTTCTCTGTACATCTGCATTTGGGAAAGATAAAATTTCACCAGATCTCAGCTCTCTGGGTGACTCCATATCTGGTGGTCACCCACAGAAACTCATCATAGTTTTCAATTGATGGAAGGACTTAGATTGCTTATCACAGTATTTCTGATGACTTCAACCACAAAGACAGTGCACACAATTGGGAGCCATGCTGCTCTGCACTACACAGTTGGCAGCCATGCTGCTCTGCATTGGTACATTTTGCATTTTGATCCACTGCTTCATGAGTATGGTTGGTCCACTCATAACTGTTTTTCCCGTGCACTTGTCACTAGTGTGTGTATGTGTGCTTGGAAATACGTGCTGTATTATAGCCTCCTGTACTGCACAAAGTAGCTTACAAAGTGTTCTGCTGTGTTTCTATGTATTTTTTTTTTCAAATAAACCCCTTTTATAAAAAAATACATATCTTTTACCTAATTTAAAAATATTTTGCCAGAATTATATTTTCAGAATTTTGCTTTTCTGGGATTTCAACATTTGGGATTATGGTGTTTGAGAGTCTGTCTTTTGGGATTACAATCCTTTGTCATTTTTGTCAGTGCTCAGATTAAACAAAATGCATATTCATTTGCATATACAAAGAATGCTGAGGAGCTGCCATCACATTTCCCCCTTGGGACCTTTCTGCCTCGGTTTCTGTCAACCCCCAGCTTGCAGTCCCTGAGTGGCTGCAGGTCTGTCAACACAGCTGCACCTGCCTCACACAGAGGCACAGGTGGAAGAAGGGGAGGCAGCTGAAGCCCAGAAGCTTCCCTCTCTCTTGGACAAGCCATGTCACCTGCTTTGATGAGGAAAGCAGAGCCTGTCCAAGCCACCAGTGCCCCTGCTCCACTCAAACTCTTGAGGGGTCAAGCACATGTTTATCAAGAAGAAAATACTGTTTAATTCAAGTTCCAAAATTTGTTTCTCCATTCTAAGTTAGGCTCTTAGAAAATATTTATTTTTCTCACAAGTTAGAAGGGAACAGATAGCATGTGACATGGGCCAAAGTGTCCAGAGTCAAATTCCACCTTCCCCACATACAGCATGGGACCTCGGAGAAGCCACTGAATTCTTCTGTGATGGAGTATCCTCATCTAAATCAGAGGAATGGTGGTAATACATAACTTCTAGACTTGTCATGAAAGTTAATAACAAGAATATATATAAGGCATGTAAACACTGACACTTTGCAATTGCTTTGTGTTTAACTCTGATTATCGTACCTCTTTATTAAAATCTACAATTGTACTGACTAAGCTAAAACCTCCATCGCTTCCAGACAGATGCTACTCCATTTGCTAGAAACCAACTATGTCTGGATTATTGCTAGACATATATTTTCGTGCTAGCCATGTTATTGTAAGAATTAAAGAGTAAAGGAACATGAAAAGTGGCTCAACAGCCAAAGATAGGTTTACTTTGGAAAATGAATCTGAGAGGGGCTTCTGTCTGAGTTAGGTCAGAGGTGCTCTCTCTTACTGACTTAAGAGTTTTTAAGGATTCAGGTGGGAGAGCTTATCACATACTCAGAATATTTCTGTGTCTCTGTCTGGCTTATCTGGGAGAGAGAGAATTTTGTATCTGTTCCCATACATCTACCTGAAGCTGCAGGCATATTCCCAAGTCTGCTTTTAGCTTCCCTATCTTCATGCATCTAAAGGGAAAGGGATGTGCTTATTAGGGCCCACTGTTTTACTGGGGACCACTGCATGAGTGTGAAGCTTAGTGGTTACCCCATAGACATTTCACCCTCCTTCTGTGCCTGAGCTCTCTGATCTGTGTTTTACTGTCTGCTCTTGCTGGCTGCTTATTGTTAGGAGAGAAGTGATCTCCTTGGCAGACATGAGGTTAGAAAGGGAGTTGGAACTTAAAGTGGCAGTTTGTCTGAGATGACGGTGCTCCTTCTCTGCCAGTGATTTACATGTACATGGATATGACTGTACCTGTTGTAGATATAGTTTAGATGTAGTTTTCCCAGTATTTCAGTCCAAAGGGTGGTGTGTAAAATAAAGTGACCCACTGCCACACAGGCCTTTCTTTTGCTAGGCATTCTTTTCCTTTTGCCTGAGCCCCTAACCATTTCTCTCAAGACAGTCTGCTAGTTTCTTAATCTAAAGAATATCAGTAATTCAGAAAAAAAATGTATTTTATTTAAGAGCCGCCAATCTTGAAATCCTGTAGTTTACAGAAATTGTCTTTCAAACTGTTTGCCATTTTTCTCTGGGCACTTAGTTCTAAAATGTAAAATTGTGCTTAGTGGGGAAGAGAGAGGAGATAGAAATGGTAATTATAGTAGCTGATATTTTTAGAATTTCTCTATGTGTCAGACTCTTTGCTAACCCTTTTACCTGGGTTATGTCCTTTAATCTTTACAAAACATTTCTCAAGTAGGCACTTTTATTAAGATAAAAAACTTGAGGCCAGAGAGATTAAATAAATTGACCAAAGATGCAGAGCGCCCAATTGATAGAGCTGGGATTTGCCCCAGGTGACACTGCAGAGCTGCTGAAAAAGCGGTTGTACCACAACAAGCACCTTAACCCTCTACTTGGTGGGCTCAAGGCTGCAGGACGTTGCATGTCATTTAATCCTTTACACTGACACTAAGCAGGACATCTGTTCAAAATACTTGCTTTCTCTATGCTATATTGATAATATAGCATAGAGATTCGTTATATGACCTCTAGGGTCTGGCTGCCTGGGTCCAGACCTCACCTCTACTGCTCTCTGGCTGAGTCAATGTCTCAGATAAGAAGAATACATCATAAAGATGGAGAAGTCTGAGAAATTCCTTCAGTTCACATAACAGATCATAACTGCCAGGTCCCTAGAATCACTTTTTAAAATTCTTTCTTACTTATTCCAGGACACATCACAAAGCTGTTTCTATCTTACTCCACCAGCGATTCCATGTGTCCCTCAAAGTCTTCTGTAATCTTCATTCATTAGACTCCACGCCATTACTTCCAACCTTGAGATAAAGTCCAAAATGAGATTTCTTTTGAGAAACCTTTTTGGATTAATCAAGAGTTAGCTCCCTCTTAAATTCTGCCTAAACAAATTTTAAAACAGACTCTGTTCTCTGGTCCTATTCAGCTCATATATGCTTCAGCCATTGCTGAAAGTTAAAGGGAAGAATTTCCATCAGATTATGACATGGATATGTGTATTTCAGACCCACTGCCTTATCAGTCTTTAGAATTATACCATATCAGTTTGTTAAACTCCACAGTATAAGTGAAAATGAAACCCCCAGACAGCATCAGAGCTCTACAAGCATTAACAATGAGGATAGAGAATAAAACAAGTTTAAAATTCAAGCACTTGCTAAGTCTGAGCTGCAATACAGTAACCTCCAGTGTATGTGGCTCATGAGCACTTTAAAAGTGGCCAGTCAGTATTGTGGAATGGCATAACTGAATACACAGCAGATTTTGAAATTAGCATCTTTTAAAAAGCAAAATACTTCACAGTTTACATTGATTCTACATTAAAATTACAATCTTTTGGATGTATTATTTTGACAAAATCCATTATTACAGTGTATTTCACCTGCTTCATTTCACTTTTTCCAGGTAGCATCCAGGGATTTTTAATTTCCTCTGTGGCTCCCATTACGGGTTGTATTACATGTTATATGGTATTTGTAGCACTGCTCTAAATACCAAGGAGCAGGTTTTTGTTGGTTGTGCATGTGGCAGCTGAATCTCAACTCCCCTCCACCCAGTCCCCAGCATCGTCCTCAACAGAGTTCGGATGCTCCAGGTGGGATTAGCTCCTGAGCAGGTGCACCTGGGATCATCCTCATACTACATCTTATCCTGATCCCCTCAAGTGACTTCTAACATGTACCTGCTCTCTTTTAACCCTCTTCACCTGTCCCTTTTCTCTTTTGACGCATGCCTGGGAAGCTTCCCCCAATGACTATTGTTTTTTCGCTATGTTTTGTT
This sequence comes from Saguinus oedipus, assembly GCA_031835075.1. Classification (NCBI taxonomy): domain Eukaryota; kingdom Metazoa; phylum Chordata; class Mammalia; order Primates; family Cebidae; genus Saguinus; species Saguinus oedipus. The sequence continues at coordinate 39,410,028 of CM063182.1, read as the reverse complement.
GGAATCCACCTTTACCTATCCCCATCACCTCTTCAATAATCTTTTCTTGAATGATAAATGTAAAAGCCATGTAGTAATAAAACTAAATCAAAGAAAGGAAAGGCTCTGGGCTCTAGATGACTCAGAGATAACAATGAAATAGTGCCATCCCTCTCTCTAGCTTGGAAGGAAGACAAATTTCCCAGACCATTAACAAAGCTGACTAGCTCTTTTGATTGTAAATTTTTTTCAGCTAGCTTCAGTCAAGCACTGCCTAGGAAAGGATAGTTAGGCCTAATTCTGGAGTCTAATATTAGAAAGACCAATTGCTTATATTTTTCATTCATGAATATATTTTATATATTATATATTAAACATGTATATTCATAAACACACACACACACACACACACACACACACACACACACATATATATATATATATATATATATATATATATATATATATTTAGTGACCTCTAGGGTCAGACTGTCTTATATAAATATAAACATATATTTATACAGACTTATGTTCAAGAATATATATGGAACATGTATATACACACACATATATGACTGTATATGGAATAAATATGCATATTCCAATAGCATTTTTATTGGAAATAAAGGTAAGATTTAGTTTGGTCTATGTCTCACTACTCATTTGCTTATCTCTTATTTATTTCAGATCTCAGGCAAGGAAGAGAAGTGTTATTAAACACCCCTCTAATGCAGCAGAAGTGAATAATATACTTAATGATGCAATGCTATAAAGATTACAGGAGGAGATGTTCTTTATGCACAATTTTGTCCTGAGCTAATACATCCATCATTGTGGATGCAGACAAGGGCATGAGCAGTCACGCTCAGGTTTAACCACTTCCTTCCAAAGCAGGATTTTGTAGAAAACATGTGAGGTGAAACTGAGGCACGGGAAGGTGTCAGGAAACAGAGTGCTTGTTGAGGGTGCAGGTAAAGGGAAGCCTCTGAGGTACTGCTTTGCAAAAGTCCTAGAAATCATTCTAGAACCCTCAGGGAGAGGATAATGGTAGATTTGGGGGAAATGAAGGCAAGGGGGTTACTGAAACCTGTGGTGAAATGACAACTTACTGGGGGAACAGACAACTAGAAACTTTAGGAATCACAGAAAATGATTTTATTCCACATATTAAGTAATTATGTCTAAGTTAGAGAAACAAATCAGTAGCCTTCAGAAAGAGGAATAGAGTTCATTAAGAGTAAGAATTCAAATGGTTAAGAAGCAGAAAATATCTGGATTATTTTGATGAAAGCAAGAGTGCAACTAAGCAAAAGAAAAATAAGGATCCTTCAAAATTTTAGGACAAATAAATAGCAGTGTGGCAAAGATGGGACAGTCTTTCACCAAATCTGTGTTTTCCTTCTTCCTGAGCTCACAGATGCTTCCATTTCCTGGCTTTCTTTGCAGTGAAATGTGTCCACGTGGCTGAGCTTCAGCCAGTGCAGTGGATGTGCAGGAGATGCAGACTAATGTGCGGAGGACCTGCCCATCACAACTAAACTTCTTCCCTTTCAGCCAACAGGATGGAGCAGGCCGGAGACCTTCATGGAAGCCAGATGCAGAAGATGGCCATCTCCAACTCACCACTGGCCAAAAATTTATCTGAACCAACTACCCATCACTGAGACTCATTCTGAATTTAACACGAGCAAAGAATACTTCCGTGTGAGCCCATTAATACTGCAATAATGAAACAAGCAGAACAAGAACGCCCCGGTCCAAATGTGAAACAAAAGTAATTACAACTTCATTATGAATCGCTGAGGGAAACCTGGTGCTCATCTGCACTCTGGGTTGAGTGATATTAGGGATTGTGATGTTGGAATCACAGAAGAGGAAGTCTAATGACAGGCACATGCTTGGCTCTGCGGTGAGCAATATTCACGCAGTTTTCAAAATATGAATGCTTACTGTTTTTCAACTTTTACAAGCAGCCTTTAGATAAATTAAGGAGGACTTCATTATTATTTAATAAGTTATAAATGCTAACATACTTGATATTACAAAGGCTCTAATGCAACTGAGAGAATACGGAGGCCAAAACAGGAGAGAAGATACACTAGAAACAGTAGGATATTAACAACTTACTAAGTGGAAAGACAAGAGATGCTACCAAAAATTAAAGAAATGTAGCATAAAGGATCAATTGTATTATTACAATTCATAAATATAATGGACAGTAACCAAGACACAGGAAGTGGAAGTGATGTAACATATTAATACTCATATCAAGGTGTCAAATGATAAAGTTTACAATGGATAAAGTAAGAAGAATACTTTAAACATATTAGATAAAAGACAATAATGACCAAAAACCAGAAACAGTTAAATGTTATTGAGTCTGTGGCATAAGGGCATGGATATGCTGATGGAAGTTTTCTATTTGTAGTAAAAATTTCTTTATTATTAAATTCTTTAACCATGTTCATATGTTACTTGACTTAAATTTTAGTGAAGGTGGCATGAAATCACCAGAAGTGTAGCTGCGTTGTTATAATGTCTAAGTTAGAAATTTAAATCAGAGGTCAACTCAATTTGAGACTTTAATTTTTTATTACAGAAATAAACATATTTTCCCTGCCCATTTCTTAAGGTTCTTTGAGGTACAAGCAGGATCTAGCATTTATGGGGCTCAGCATGTTCCCAAGGAGACATTGTATAAATGTAACTGCCAGATGCCTTTCATGGTGGTCCCTTGGATTTGCACACAGGATGCTGCTGCAGGCCGCTCTGTGTAGCATGGCATACATAAACATACATCGTTTATGACAGCCTGTGATTGGAAACTTCCAGAGTCTGACCTCAGGGATCTCAGCTCCACAATGCTGCTGACAATTGTTTTAAGTAAAGTTTGCTAAAACAAAGTGTTCCATCATAGAATAATTAAAAGCATGTAAAAAGGTGGTGTTCAGGTGAGAGGGAGCATGAATCTCTGTCTGAAGTAGAACTGGGCTGGGTTAGGCCCGGCTGGGTTCAAATGGCCTGATGCCTCAGTGATTGCACAGGTAGAATGAGGCAGCCTGGGTAAGATCAGACTAATACTCACAAAAATAAGATTCAGAATTGGAGCAATGGAGTCCAGGAGATGCTGAAGGCTCCGTAAAAGATGATGAGACTGTAATTTCCCTTGGCATGTAAGCTCCTGTGAAGTAATGCACCCCCTCCCTGGGGAGTGTTTTGGATCAGATGTCGGCTTTCTCAGGGAGGAGGATTTTCTGCATACGAATATTTACTCACTTCCTTTCTACCTTCTTGTATGTCTCTATCCAAAATCCAAAGACAGTGGACCCTCTTTCATGTTTTCCAACCAGGAAGAACACCTTTGTTCTGGATTCGATACTCTATTTACCCGTAATGTCCTGGAGCTCAAAGTAATTTATACTCTATCCTAGGCTCTACCTTGTGATTTAATAATTTATGACTTAATAAATGAAGTATGGGAAACATAAAGCAAATTAAGAAGGCATTTAAATCAAGAGGCAAAAGCATTTTTCATTGAAACTATCTGATTGCTTCTTTCTTTTTTCATATTTTGCCCCTAGGCAGACATCATATCCATAAGAAATGAAACAGTAAATCCTTTTAAGGACTGGCAGAGCATGGCAATAATATACAATAAATAAGGTGAATTATGAAACATACAGATGTTAAGTTGAAAGTCTAACAAATAAATAAAAGCTGACAGATTACCTCTCCAGAAAAAGAAAATTAGAGGTCTCCTTTTTTTTTTTTTTTTTTTTTTTTGAGATGGAGTTTCACTCTTGTCACCCAGGCTGGAGTGCAATGGTGTGATCTCGGCTCACCACAACCTCCGCCTCCTGGGTTCAGGCAATTCTCCTGCCTCAGCCTCCTGAGTAGCTGGGATTACAGGCACGCACCACCGTGCCCTGCTAATTTTTTGTATTTTTAGTAGAGACGGGGTTTCACCATGTTCACCAGGATGGTCTCGATCTCTTGACCTCGTGATCCGCCCACCTCAGCCTCCCAAAGTGCCGGGATTACAGGCGTGAGCCACCGCGCCTGGCCCGTTTCCTTCCTTTTTAAGGGACACAGTTTAAAGCAAAGCTGACTGACCTCTCATTTAATTCTGTACTAATTACTTTCTAGTAATTAAATATACCAGTTACAACTTTTTTTTTAAAGAGCACCATGACTACATATGTAATACATTTAGGTGTCATTATTCAGGTAAAATCTTGCCAACTGGAATACAATACAAACTTTTATAACACTGGCCAAGGTCATTGTAGAAGGAGACGGTCATGCTACTCTTAGGAACCCTATAATGAAAGCTAATGCTTCAACCAATTTCGCAAATAAATAAGTATTAATAGAATGTTGGGGAAGCAGAATATATGCTCATTTCATTCATGTGAATTATTTCACTCTATTTGGCTGAAATTTATATCACTCATAGATATGTCACATTTATACATTTCTAAGAATTAGATCAATTTTTTTATATTCTAGTTATCCAAATCATGAGAAAATATGCTGCATCATTCAAATTTGTTTCAGAAAATAATGATATGTAATTGAATGCCCTTTGAAATAATACTAGACCATACATTGAAAAAAAACCAAAATTTAAATATAAATTTAATAATCTACAATACAGAAGAATAATGCTTCCTGTGATTAAAGCATACTGATCTCACTGGAATTTAAAACATAGGTGGCAGCATAGGAAAGACACTTAGCTGACTGTTATGCCAACTTTGACTACATATATGATTATGGAAATTTCTTCTCCAATTAAGAAGAAAACCACTGGAGGATATGTGAGCAAAAAAGCATTAACAATAAAGGAAAATACCAATGGTTTAAGCTAAGTTTTAATGTCACAAGAGACTAAGGATACTGCCCCTCAGTTTTAATGGAGGTATTTTATCTCCTGGAACATTACAAGCTAACACCTTTAAGACATTATGTCAAAATACAAAATACAAATCAAATAAATGCTATGTGAGACACCAAGGGACTTTTTTCCCTTAGAGAAATTGTAAAAAGGGGCTGCAATGGTAAACTAAAATTTGGACTTAAGCTTGAACTTGAGAAATGAGTAAGATTTATGGCTGTAGGGAGATGACAGGGAGACTTTGTGGTAGTGAAAAAGCCTGAGCAAAAGTTTGGAATTTCGCGTGGTGTGGTTTGCTGCTGAGCCAATGCCAGAGTAACTTTGATATTCTTTTTCTGAGTGTGAGAATGTAATGGAAATAATGGCAGAAATAAGGAAGAAGGAAGAATATATTTAGGATGTCCCGTGGCACTGCTCTTAAATGAGATCAATTAGTTGAGGAAAATCTGCGGAAAGCAAGAGAAATGGGACACCGGTTTAGATTTTGAGGCCACCACTGTTTTGAAAACATAAATATAAAAACTAATTAATAACAATTATAAAAAATGAAGAGGGACATCATAAACTTCAGGAACATGCAGAGAAAATGAGCATTTTAGGAGAAATAATGGACATTCATAATAGGAAGTAGTCGTCAGATGAATTTCTCCAGGACAGAGGACTAATTTGAATATGATGAATCCCCACTCTAACATCTATTAGCAGGAACAGCCTGGGCAAGTCACTTTTCCTATCTGATGCCAGATTTCCCACCTATAAACATGAATCTTCAATAAAATGCCTGGCTTCAATAAAATTAATCTTCAATGAAATTATGAAGATTAATTTGCTAAAGTAGTGCCTGGCTTATAATCAGAGGACAATACACACTAGCTTGTGGGGTAGTGGTGGTGGCAGCAGTAATAGTAATATGACATTATGAATATACTAAGCATCAGGGATATCTCATAAGACTATAATAATTTACAAAAAATAGGCAAATATGCAATAACTGGCATAGGATAAGATAAAAGCATACCGAAGGAAATAATATAATGTCACATAATGACGTGCAGTGGAGGCTGTGAGTTGGCATGATTACAAGCCTAGATTAAAAGCCAGACCTGTGTTTCGATCTTAACATTTACTATCTCGGGAACATTTGGAAATTAAAACTCTATTTCTTTACCTTTTAAATGAGTGTTAATAATGATGACATTAGTGGGTTGTCATGAGTTAGATGGTATAATCCAAGCGAAGTGTTTTGCACATTTTTTTGGCATCTCATTATGACCTCAACAAATATTAGCTACACTTTAGTTTTGTACTCAAAAGATGAGTTTTTCCTAGGAAAGCCAAAACCTATGAGTTGAAGTATGCTCTTTTCTAAAGTCATTGGAACAGTAAAACAATTGTTTTGGAAAATGTGAAAATTGCAGTGCTCCGGGTTAAGGAATTCTCACCTTGCCCTGAAATGTGACAATGAATACTTGGAAGAGAACACTAACCAACAATCACCTTATCTAAGAAGACTGAGAGTGTTGAAAGAGTTCTTAAAAGATATACATTAAATGATCAAGGAATATTTGTAATTTTTAATAAAAAGGAGTCACCAGGCCTAGAAGGGCATAAACACTGGCATCACATCTTTGAATCCTACAACAAGAGGTGATGAAAATAGGCAGAAATCCATAAAGACTGAAAAACAGAATTGAAACAACTTTGGATATTGGGGGTATATAACAACAAGTTGTATTAGTCTATTTTCATGCTGGTGAAAATGACATAGCCGAGACTCAGTGATTTACAAAATAAAGAGGTTTGGTGAGGAAGACTCACAATCATGGTGGAAGGCAAGGAGAAGCAAGTCACGTCTTACATGGATGGCACCAGGGACAGAGAGCTTGTGAAATTTCTCAGGGCACAGAAATTCCCATTTTTAAAACCACTAGATCTCATGAGACTTATTCACTATCACAAGAGCATGGGAAAGACCTGCCTCCATGATTCAATTATCTCCCACTGGCTTTTTCCCACAAGATGTGGAAATTGTGGGAGTTGTAATTCAAGATGAGGTTTGGGGTTGGGGCAGAGCCAAACCATATCATTCCACCCCTAGCCCCTCCCAAATCTCACGTCCTCACATTTCAAAACCAACCATGCCTTCCCAACAGTCCCCCAATGTCTTAACTCATTTCAGCATTAACTCAAAAGTCCATATTCCAAAGTCTTATCCAAGACAAGGCAAATCCCTTCCTCTTATGAGCCTATAAAATCGAAAACAAGTTAACTACTTCCTAGACATAATGCAGGTACAGGCATTGGGTGAATATAGCCATTTCACATGGGAGAAATTGGCTAAAACAAAGGATCTACAGTCCTATACACATACAAAATCCAGCGGGGCAATCAAATCTTAAAGCTGCAAAATGATCTCTTTTGACTTTGTGTCTCATATCCAGGTCATGATGATGCAAGAAGTGGTTTCCTATGGTCTTGGGCAGCTCTACCCCTGTGGCTTTTCAGTGTACAGCTTCCCTCCTGGCTGCTTTCATGGGCTGGTGTTGAGGGACTGCAGCTTTTCCAGGTGCATGGTGCAAGCTGTCAGTGGATCTACCACTCTGGCATCTGGAGAATGGTGGCCCTATTCTCACAGCTCCTCTAGGCAGTGGCCCAGTACGGACTCTGTGGGGTGGGGGTGGCTCCAAGCCCACATGTCCCTTCCACACTGCCTTAGCAAAGGTTCACCATGAGGGCCCCTCCCCTGTAGCAAACATCTATCTGAACATCCAGGCATTTCTATGCATCCTCTGAAATCTAGGCAGTGGTCCCTAAACCCCAATACTTAAATTCTACACACTTGCAGGCTCAACAGCAAGTGAAAGCTGCTAAGCCTTGAAGGTTGCATCCTCTGAAGTCACAGCCTGAGCTCTCTGTTGCTCCTTTCAGCCACAGATGAAGTGGCTGGAATGCAGGGCACCAAGTTCCTAGGCTGTACACAGCATGGTAACCCTTGGCCAAGCCACAAAACCACTTTTTCCTCCTAGGCCACTGGACTTGTGATGGGAGGGGCTGCCATGAACACCTCTGACATGCCTTGGAGACATTTTCTCCATTGTCTTGAGGATTAATATTTGGCTTCTTGTTACTTACACAAATTTCTGCAGTTGGCTTGAATTTCTCCCTGGAAAATGGGATTTTCTTCTCTATTACATTGTCAGGCTGCAAAGTTCATGAACTTTCATACTCTGCTTCCCTTGTAAAACTGAATGCCTTTACAGCACCCAAGTCACCTCTTGAATGCTTTGCTGCTTAGAAATTTCTTCCACCAGATACCTCAAATCATCTCTCTCAAGTTGAAAGTTCCACAACTCTCCCGGGCAGAGGCAAAATGCCAGCAGTCTCTTTGCTAAAACATAACAAGAGTCATCTCTGGACCGGTTCCCAAAGTTTCTCATCTCCATCTGAGACTACCTCAGCCTGAATTTCATTGTCCATATCATTATCAGCATTTTCCTCAAAGCTATTCAACAAGTTTCTAGGGAGTTCCAAACACTCCCACATTTTCCTGTCTTCTTCTGAGTCCTCCAAACTGTTCCAACCTCTGTCTGTTACCCAGTTGCAAAGTCACTTCCACATCTTTGGGTATCTTTTCAGGAGTGCCCCACTCCTAGTACCGATTTATTGTATTAATTCATTTTCACAATGCTGATAAAGATATACCTTAACCTGGACAATTTATGAAAGAAAGAGGTTCAATAGACTTACAGTTCCACGTGGCTTGAAAAGCCTCACAATTATAGCAAAATGCAAGGAGGAACAAGTCTTGTCTTAGATGGATGGCCACAGGCAAAGAGAGAGCTTATGAAGGGAACTCCTCATTTTAACATCATCAGATCTCATGAGACTTACTATGATGAGAATAGCACAGGAAATACTTGCCCCCATGATTCAATTACCTTGAGAATTGTGAGAATTACAGTTCAAGGTGAGATTTGGGTGAGGACACAGCCAAACCAGATCACAAGTTGTGAACTTGCTATTGACTTTATGTAGTCCAATCATGGTTTTTAACATACAAGTAATATTACATATTACATGTTATTCCTTACATACAAATAACATGTAGTACTAAATGATATTGCTACATATTACATGTAATTTCTTATATATTAATAACATGTAATATTGCTTTCAGGAGCAGAATGAGCTTACATACTACAAGTCAGCCTCACCTGTCCTCTATTCATTTAAGTGGAAACTTTTCTAAAAGCAGCTCCAAAGCCATTGCCCTGCCCTGTGTCTGCTCCCCAGCCCCCTAGTTGCACTGTACCTCTGCAAAAGGGAGCTGGAAAGTCCCACGATGCACCATTTCCTGGGCTAACGATGCAGGTCAGGATGGCATGACCTTCTAAGATGTAGCCAGAGAGGCAGCTGTACCGAATTTTGTCTCCTATGTTGAATCTCGTTCCATGGAGAACTCCTTTCAGAATTTCTCCAGGATTTCCACAAGTGTGACTAGGTAAAACTATTGGAAAGAGAAAAAAAAAAGGAGAAAAAAACCAAGTTAAATTTTCTATGGAGACCCATTTATACCACAAAACAGGCACCATCTTTTCATGATTAAAATGAGAAAATCTCTGGCATCAGAAAAATATTAATTGTTCCTAAAACTAAACTGAGAAAATGCCTTCTGATTTTAGAATATCTGCAGACTAATACTTTTATAAACAGTTTTATAAAGTATAAATAAATGCATTTTGTTAAGAGAGAAAAATACTCCTGTTTACATTTGGTGTTCCAGATGATGCCTAGATTATATTTTTCTAGCGATGAAATTCTACATTCTCATATAGTGAGCAAGCAGATCACACAGTAGACAATAGAAATCTGAAACAATAATATCAGATAATACCGCAAGAGTGAATATTCATGCCCTATTTATTTTTATGCATCCAGGACTGGTATGGTGTCTGATACATATCATTATGCAATGTTCAATTAAGCTTTGATGGATAAACAATCGAATTCAATAAAAACTAGAAATCTCATGCATGGATTCATCAATGTATAAAAAAAGATTTTACCACTATATCCCAGGCCAGCAGCCAGGCTCTGTCCATTTATAGCATCTGATTCAAAAGTAAGTTTCAGTGCTAAGTTTTGATGACACAAATACTCAATTCACTTGCGTTTTGTAAACCGAGAATAAAATTCAAAGCCCTCAGCCATCTGAATGGAACCTCCTCTCAGCCAGGGTCATTCCTGAAAAACTTGCTGTGTTAACCTGAAAAACTAGTTCAAGCCATGGTGGTATGGGTGAGCCAGACATGCCTCATTGTACCCTAACCCTTTTAGAATTACTGGTAGAACAGGCTCCTTAACCCTGAAAACAAACATTGGCAATCTATTTTTGGAAGCCTGCTACCTGGAGGCTTCGTATGCATGATTAAACATTGGTCTCCACAACCCTTTATCATAACCCAGACATTCCTTTCTACTGATTCCAGGTCTTAAACAATAACTTAACTCTTTCAATTAGTTTCCAGTATAAAAAAGCAAACAAACAAACAAAACGCTTTGACTCTACCTATGACCTGGAAGCTCCCACTTCCAGTGTCCTGCTTTTTCAGACAAAATCAATGTACATATGATGTGTCTTGATGGATGTCTTATGTCTCCCTACAGTGTATAAAACTAAGTTGGGGCCCAGTCACCTTGGACAGCTGTTCTCAGGGCCTCCTGAAAGCTGTGTCATGGGCCCCTGGTCACTCATTATTGGCTCAGAATAAATGTTTTAAAATATATTACAGTTTGACTCTTTTCATTGACAATTTCAATAATGGGATATTGATTCTGTTCTTTTGTGACCCTCTCACATTTTCCTTGATATGATTCTCTGTCTAAATCAATCGATTTGAAACTCCATTCCATACTCATAAAACATGATGTTGAACTGAAGTGGTGCATCATTCAGTTGAATGGATAAAAGTCATGATTGTCAGCTACTGTCTCCTTATTTATGGCTTAAATTTAGTATGTAATCAGTAAATTAGCCGTTCTTATTTAGTATTTGAATAAGCTATGGAAATTACTAGCAGGGAAATAAAAATATTTCCAAATAAAAATGTATTTTCAACTGAACAGAAGCCATTTTATGTCTGCATCCACTGTCTTTGCATGGGCACGGGGGTGTGTCTTAATGCACTGGTACAACGTAGCACAACATTTTTTGTTTTCTTAATTTTTAAACTGAGAAATATTTAGAACTTTTCTAGAATATGGGGAAGGAATCTCAGTTATTTTTTAAAGAATTTTCATTTATCATGACACTACATAAGTACAAACTGAGCGATGTAGAAATACTTAGGAAATAAATACTAGGGCTGAGACATTATTATTATTGACATATTTAGGAAATCTCCATTTCCATAGTCAAAAGTGTGCTCGGTTCTAGTTTTTAATTTTTCTGAGAGCAGTCTACAAAAATCTGTTTAAAAACACAACAGAAAACAGTTCAACATTATCTACAATAACTTGTGTTGTCTTTTTCAAAAAGAAAATTCTGTATTTATTTCCACATTCACTATCCCTGAAGCAAAAATGCGTGCTGTTTATAGTACATTACAAATGACATTTGAAAGGAAGAAAAACTTTCCATTTTATCTGGGCAGCCCTTCAGATTATAACTCAGAATGCCTTGTCTGTCAGCTGAGCCGAGAGCTCTTAAGGTCCAAGATGCAGGTTAAATAACCATGGTAAATGGGAAGAGTGAGAAACAGAGTGATCCACAGAGAAAGGGAATGTGTGGACAAAAATATGTTTGGTGTTTTTCTTTATTGTCCAGGGATATTTAAAATTAATAAATCCTCATGTCTCCTTAGGGTCATTATTAACATTGTTAACTGTTACTAATAATTCTTCTTAGAAGGCAGCCGGGCACAGAGGCTCACACCTGTAATCCCAGCACTTTGGAAGGCCGAGCTGGGCAGATCACAAGGTCAGGAGATTGAGACCGTCCTGGCCAACATGGTGAAACCTAATCTCTACTAAAAATACAAAAATTATCTGGGTGTGGTGGCCTGCACCTGTAATCCCAGCTACTCGGGAGGCTGAGGCAGGAGAATTGCCTGAGCCTGGGAGGTGGAGATTGCAGTGAGCCAAGATCGCAACACTGCACTCCAACCTGGTGACAGAGTGAGACTTTGTCCAAAACAAAACAAAACAAAACAAAACAAAAACAAACAAAAAACATTTTCTAATAGAAAGTGTCCAGATAATTGTTCCTCAAAGACAAGGGTTATCAATGACTATCTATCAAATTAGCCTGCTAACGGCAATCACAATGACCAGTCAATATCATGCATGGAAAATCCAAATGGACCTCTCTGAAAATGGAACTTAGTCTGTGTAACTACCTTTTTCTGTTAAAAAAAAAGCATGAAATAACTTTTTTCAATTAGCTTTGGTATGAAAAATGTAATTGATTATTGTGCTGAAAGATCAACAGAACATTCTACAGTAATAAATGGTTGTGAGCTGCATAACGACAGCTCAATGATAGGTCTCATATACAATGCCAGTCCCAGGAGCTTATGCCATAGTGATGCTGTAGCCATCATACTGTGGTAGCACCAGGTACAACTCACAGGTTTGCGGGGACATTGATGGAAGAAACAAGCCACCTGAGCTGCCAGTCATACAAAAGTGTAGCACATACAATCAGGTTCATTACATGTTTGATGATAATAATGAACAGCTGTTACTGTTTTTTGTATTTACTATAATTTTATCATTATTTCAGAGGGTGCTTCTTCTACTAAAAAAAAAAACAATAATAATAATTTAACTGTAAAACAACCTTAGGTCCTTCAGGAAGAATTTCAGAAGGAGCCATTGTTATTCTAGGATATGACGGCTCCATACTTGTCCTTGTCCCTGAAGACCTTCCAGTGGGACAAGATGTGTAGGTGGAGGATATCTGATATCTCAAGATACTGCTGTTCTGGACAAGCCTCACACTTTATTATCCACAGCATATTTAGTAAATTTTGAGAGAACTGAAGTCCTCCAAAATTGTTATCACTGTAATGTGCAATGGTATTTTCCAGCATGGTAGAAATGTACTGATTCATACATTTTCTAAGGAAAAATATCATTAATAAATACAAGAATTTCCCCAAGAAGGATTCTGAAAAGAAAAATGTGTGAACACCCATCACTTCTAACTTTCAACAGACAGCTAGCTACTCCCATAAAACTGAATATGAAAAATATTTATTCCGTTCTATTTCATCAATTTAGAAAAGATATTTTTAGTAGGGAAAAATTAAGGCCGACGTTAGAAGTAGCAAATGTCAAAGAAAAAAGTAGACCTCAATGGAGAGTGTGCCTGTTCTTTTGATGAAATCGCATCTTCAGTTGTCGTATCTGATGTAAAGGATCCTTTTCCAGGTGCAGTTGCAGGCTGTTATTTCACAGCAGGCCCACAGAGGGCACTGTTACCATCATCACCATTGCATCGTAACATTGATGAGAAAAGTCAGATTTCTGACCAGAGCCACTGTGTGTTCTTTCCACATCTGCAGGAGGTTTCTCCAGTCCCTCCATATCCCAACAATGTGCACGATAAGTTCACTGGTGTGTGCCCAGGGTCCCAGTGTAAGTGAGAGGTGTGTGTGTCTGTCCCCGCCGTGGCAGGGTGTCCCGTCCAGGTCTGGTACCCACCCCACCCGGCATCCCGAGCGGCTGAGACAGCCCTTACCACCCACAACCCAAAACTAGAATAATTGGATAAATTGTTATTTTACTTGTTTTCATTAATTTTTCTCAAATGAATGTATAGCTCAGATCTATTTCAGTGTTTAATATTTCAAGTGCTTTGATCTAAAGATATTTAGAATTTTGGCAATGTTTTGCCTGACCAGAAATATGCCATAGGAACTTAACTCTGGTTTGTATCAATGAGACTGTGGGAAAATTGTTTTTTTCTTATGTTGATTTGCTTAGAGCTACAGTTTCCAAGAACCTGCCAAGCACATGAAGTGAAGACTTGGTATAATAACAATAGCCATCAGCTCCACGCAACGGTCCAAAGAGTCAGAGGACAGAGAGGACGTCTATTTCTGGGCGCCTTAGACCACTTTAATGGTTTTCCTTCTTATTCTTGTCTACATATTTTGCCTTTACCTTAACATCTTGACACTTAATTATAAAAGAAATTGAAAAACGCAAATCAGACACAGTCTTTGCAAAGTGCAAAGGATTAAGATGGGTGTTTACAAATACTTCTTTTCAGAATCATTCTTAAGGAGATTCTCATATTCAACTGACAAGGATTCTAACGGAAAGAAGAATGGCCTTTAGGTTTCTTCTTTTACATTTATCAGCTCTGTTTATTTACTGAAAGTTTCCCCATCAGTATTTATTTTATAGAGGAAGGTGTGAAGATTGAATTAGATAACAGGTCTCCAAATATCTGTTCTTTATGACTCTATGAGACTCTATTGTAAACAGCCGTTAATAGTTCTGAGGTCCCTGAATCATTCCAGGTTGGACTTGATTCTTTTTATTATCATATATAAATGTTAATATATTATAAAGTAGATCATAAATTATCCTATACATATATGCAATAACTGTAATTCACATAGCTCATAAGCTTAGTGGGAACAGAAAAAATTTTTTTCAAAATTCAGTCGGACAATAAATCATTTTAGAAAAAATAAATCAGTAAGTAATGTATAATTTAAGTCACTTTATTTCCGCACTTGGCAAAAAAATGTAAATAAGTATCAGAGGCTTAAAATTAATTTAAGGATTTTAAAAGCAAATAACTTAGCAAATGGGAAAAAATGATTAAATCTACCATATACAGTTTAAAGTTGCTGGCTTGTGACACAAAGTTACAAATTTATGATGTAGGCATTGGGACTTTTATCTTTAACACATTTTCTTTTTAAAAAGTTAAATTTTAATGTGAACAATATCAACAAATAAAAATAATTAAGAATAAATTAGAATTTTTTTCCAGTTGCAAACACTAACAAATGCAAAATGCACATAGTATTATAAGTCCATCAGAAATTTTATGTAAAAAAAATCACAATACTTATAAATTGTAAAATAGTGATGGAATCATTTGTAGGTCTATGTAAAGATTTAAGACACAGACACAAATATTGCCAACATTTGGTAATTCAGTGGTTGAGCAAAACTAATTTAAAAGCAAAGTCAATTCAATCCAATTTCGTTTCTGCCAATTTCATTTTAACTGTATTTTTAACCAGCTTTTCTGAAGATTATGCCTGTCTGTTTGTGACTCCCACAAGTAATGAACGCACATTAAGAATTCAGTAAATACTTATCGAGTTGACATAAACTCTACTTTTAATTCTCTTTATTTCCTGAGCCATTTGCATGCTTTCCCACAGATGCTTCAAGAAAGCAATTCTGATTTAGGTGATGGGAACTGTGTGCCCAACACAGACACTTGGTGATGTGAAAGGTTTTTTTGAAAGAGCTCTGGGTGCAATTCTCTCTCATGGCAGGTTTCCACCAGACCTTATGAAGCCAAGCCTGCACACCAGGGCTTAACACCTAAAACACAGGCTGCCACTCTAAACATGCACATGAAAATCTCCTTCTAACACTTAATTTGGCAAGTACATATGGTCACAATTGAGTGACTTAATTGGGCTATCACGTCAAACCTTTAAACCAGCTGTTTCGATGATTAAGTGGATGCCATATTAAATATCTTTCCAAAAGAAAAGTGAAAACTTGAGGTTACAGTAAAATACAATATTAATATGCATTACTACATGGGACAAGGCTATCAACAAGAAGCTGGAAATTCATCAAAGGAGCAGCAGCATTTTTTACAGCAGGTGTACAGTCAGTGGACTTTCATGAGGTGCATTCATTTGGAATCTGTGTCCCTTGGGGTTTCTGTCAACTTCGTTACACTTTGCCTCTCTAGTATCTCCTGGTAGCTTAAGAAAATATAACCCCAGGCCAGGCGTGGTGGCTCATACCTGTAATCCCAGCACTTTGGGAGGCCAAGGTGGGTGGCTCATGAGGTCAAAGATATCGAGACCATCCTGGTCAACATGGTGAAACCCCGTCTCTATTAAAAATCAAAAAAAAAAAAAAATAGCTGGGCATGGTGGCGTGTGCCTGTAATACCAGCTACTCAGGAGGCTAAGGCAGGAGAATTGCCTGAACCCAGGAGGTGTAGGTTGCAGTGAGCCGAGATCACGCCATTGCACTCCAGCCTGGGTAACAAGAGCGAAACTCCGTCTCAAAAAAAAAAAAAAAGAAAAAGAAAATACAACTCCAAATACCCTCACGATGTGCACTTGCTATGTAAACCCACAATATCAGATGTGTTTGCTTTGGACTGTTTGCTGATGAAAGTTCTTCACTCCACTTTCTCTCCTGGCTTTGGGAAGAAATAGAAAAATCTGGCTATAGAATTATCAGGATCACATCACAAAAATAGGAGTTTCAATTCTTGAAACCTGACATTTATTCTCTTTACTGGCTCTCTGAATACCGGCCAATCTGTAAGAGGAGAAGGTGCTGAGAAAGTATTTATGACAAAAGCAGTGAGGACCTCCCAGAAGGTGGCAGTCATGGTAATCACTGACTGCCTTCTATTCTTAAAAAGTCTCATTCTCCAGGATGAGGAATGACAGCGAAAGAGGAGGACCCACCTGTGCAACTATCTTGCATGTTCTGCACATGTACCCCAAAACCTAAAATGCAATAAAAAATAAAATAAAAAATAAAATAAAAAAGTGAAAATAAAAATATAAAAAAATAAGAAGACATTGCTATGGGAAGCATGTACCCCAAAACCTAAAATGCAATAAAAAATAAATAAATAAATAAATAATAATAAAATAAAAATAAATAAAATAAGAAAACATTGCTATGGGAAGTAACAGGAACTGCCTGAGAAGAAATAAATGAGGAAGTGAGTTGTAAATATACTTAAAGGCGGAAAAGGGTAAGGTTTGGCCAAATAAAAAGGGAAGGAGAATTCTGTGTGGGGGAAGCAGTAGTGGCAAGCACTTATAGAAAGGATACAGTACAGTGAGTTACAGTCGTCAGATCTGGCATCAGACAGACTTGGGTTTCTGCTCCAGAAACTGATTTTGTAATGTTGGACCAACTACTTAGATCTTAGTTTCCATGTCTTGAAAAGGGGAATGAAAAGTAAAGCTTACTCATGGATTTACAATAGAAAATTTTGAAAAGATATCAAAAGTAAAACAGCAGGGCACTTTGTATAGGTTAAGCATTCCACACATGTCAGTACTTTTTAATTGATTTTCCCAATTCTAAAGCACCATGAAAATTTTAGGGAAATAATACAATTTTCAAAGTATACAGACATTTTAACACAACCCAATTTCAGAAACAATATTTTTAAAAGTGTATCAGAGTCAAGGTTATTGTTAAAATGCTAGCATAGTTATAATGGAAATAAGGAGATAAGGAAATAAAGGAGAAGGATATCCCAGTTTTTCATTTAGCAATATTAATGCTACTTCATTATCCCTGCCTTATAATAATAATTGGAAATACTTACACAACACATAATATGTGCTAGACACTGTTCTAAGTAGTTTACATTTATTAAGAATGTATATCAGTGGCTCAAGCCTGTAATCCCAGCACTTTGGGAGGCCGAGGAGGGTGGATCACGAGGTCAAAAGATCGAGATCATCCTGGTCAACATAGTGAAACCCCGTCTCTGCTAAACATGCAAAAAATTAGCTGGGCATGGTGGCGTGCTCCTGTAGTCCCAGCTACTCAGGAGGCTGAAGCAGGAGAATTGCCTGAACCCAGGAGGCAGAGGTTGCGGTGAGCCGAGATCGTGCCATTGCACACCAGCCTGGGTAACAAGAGCGAAAACTCCGTCTCAAAAAAAAAAAAAAAGTATATCAGTAAGTACTATTATTATGCCCATTTTAAAGAAAAAAAAAACACCATGCTGCAGAGAGCTTAAGTAACTTCTACGACACATAACTGGTAAGAATTGGTGGTAGGACTAGCATATGATGGATTCAGACTCCCTACTTGCAAGCACGATAAAAAAACTCTTTCATATGAAAATGTGGCTAATATCAAAAGAGATGATGATAAAGTGTCATTAGATCCACAGCGTTCACGAGGGGGTTCCTTATAACAACAGGGATATATAGATTTGGGAGAATTATGATGTTCTCTTAGGCAGAACTGAGGGCACAATTATAACATAGTTTTTTTTAAAAAAATATTTTAAGCTTTCTAGGTAAATTCATATAATAGCAGAAACACTTCAGGAGAGACTGCAGCAAAGTCAAAACAAGGTAAACGACTAGTTGGCAAATGGATTTGAAACCCACAGGCTGGATGTTCAAAAGATTTTAAATAGCACGGGGAAGACATTAGAAGCTCTGACAATTGAGAAAATAAAAATGCTGTTGCAAGATGATTTTGACTGTGTAAATGGCTTTTGAGAAGCATAATGCATATTTGCTAGTGTGAATTGGAAATAATCTTATGGTCTTACATTTTGACTTCACTAATTATTCCTCATGTGGTCCTATATCTTCAAGTTAAAGGGAGACATTGTCCTAATTTCACTAAACTAGAGCTAATAGTTGTTGGGCCTTTGCCCTTTTAAACACTAGAAAAATTAGTCCATCAACAAATTTCCATAAAACTATGACAAGGATAGTTAAATTCAAATCAAGCTTACCACTAAGAAATAAGCAACATCTTTCATGCCTCAACTGACATCCAGCTTAAGAATCAGCATCAATAAGGATCAAACTGTTCCAGAAATACTCAACCAAACCCCAAAAGAATGCTCAAGAATATTTATGGGAATACAAAAATATTCAGCACCTGTCAAAGTGAGATTCACAATGTCTGGCATCCAGTCAAAAACGACTAAGCATGCAAAAAAGTAAGAAGATATCCACAAGAAGAAGAAACTTTATCAATGAAAACTGAGCCAGAAACAAAACAGAATTTTGAATCAGTGGGCACCAACATTAAAACTTTTATTACCATTGTATTCCTGTTCTCAATCACGTGATGATGCAACATGTTATCTAGAGACATAGAAAATGTTAAAAAAAAACAAAGGAAAGAAAAAAAGAAAAAAAAAACAGATGCAGATTGAAAATCTGGAGTTAAAACCATCTGAGATTTAAAAATCTATGGATGTTATTACAGGCAGAATAGATATAGCAGAAAGTAAGATTAACCAACATGCAGACATAACAAGAGAAAGCATTTAAAATGGAACATAGAAGTGAAAAGAAAGATTTCCAAACAAAAGCAAAACTAAGGGCACAGAGAATCACTGAATTTTGGGACATCTCCAAGCAGACATATATGTGTAGTCACTGAAGGCAGGGAACACATAGAGGGCGAGAAACACAGAAAAAAGAAAACAAATTATCTAAAAATTTCAAAATGTACTAAAATAGTGAACTCATAAATATAAAAGTTCAGTAAGTGCAAAATGCAAAGAACCTGAAGAGCACTATATCACACGTGTCAAAATCGAGTTGCCTAGATACAGCAATGAAGAAAAAATCTTCAAAGCAACCACAGTAGTGGGGGTGGGAATAAGTTTCCTTGCAGAGAGACAAAGACAAAGGTGCTGGCTGACGTATCTTC
The DNA here is from genome assembly GCA_031835075.1 of Saguinus oedipus. NCBI lineage: Eukaryota > Metazoa > Chordata > Mammalia > Primates > Cebidae > Saguinus > Saguinus oedipus. The sequence goes on along the minus strand of CM063182.1, from coordinate 39,390,488 downwards.
AGAAAGAAAGAAGCCAGGGAGAGACCGAGCAACTTTTAGAAAGTACTGAAATAAGGAATAAGCAAAGCTACCGTCAATTCAATAAATTTATGTGGCAAAAATATTTTGCAAAATCACAGGATATAGAAACAAGTTCAGACATGTGAAAACTGAAAGTCCATCACTAGCAGGCCCACACTACAAGGAATATTAAAATGGGTCACTGTAGCTGAAGGAAACAGCACAGTCAGAGGGGCCGAGTACTAGGAATGAGACCTGCCTGGGGAAATAGAAAAGAGATTTTATTTTGAAGATCTGTTTACAAGATTATGAGCTTTTTAAAGCCAAACAATATGTATTTTGGGTTTCTAACATATGCAGAAGTGACAGAAATATCAGAGGGGCTGGATAAGAAGAAAGGAGAGGATATTGCTGTATCTTTGCTATATAGAAGGTAACGTAGTACAACATATTAAAAAAATGCATCAGTATAAGACCACAGTAGATTATGGTAGAGTACTATAAACTCTAATGTCACCACTAAAATAGCAAAGACAAATGTTACAGCTAATTAACCAAAAGGAAACCATTAAAAGAAGGGGAAAGGAAAATCAACCACAAATACGAAGCAAACGGCAAGGTGATAAAATGAAACACAGACACACCAATAAACACACGTAATGCAAATGATGTGAACATCACAGCTGTAAGGTGGGCAGTACGAGGCTGGTTAAAAAACACAACCATTTGGTTGGTAAATCTTTTTCCTTCCTTCCCTTCCCTCCCTCCCTCCCTCCCTTTCTCCCTCCCTTCCTTCCTCCCTCCCTCCTTTCCTCCCTTCCTGCCTTCCTCCCCCCCAAAAAAACAAAACAAACAAACAAACAAAAAAACCCACACAACCAGTGTTCTGTTGGCGTCAGGAAAAATAGTTTAAATATAAATCGACAAATAGATGACAGTAAAATGACGAGAAAACACAAATAGCTCCATGTGTGCTGCTGGGTGGCCGCCTTGAGTGGGAAATGCATGTGGAATGGTCAAACTGAAATTACAAAAGACCAAATGCAATTTTTAATTCTAGAAGTCGTGGTTCCTGGGTGAAACTATACATTTACTTCAGTGTTTCAAATTACAGATTCAATTACCTCAAAATAAGACTATTATTACTAGATACTATTGATATCTTGCTGAACTTCTGTTTCAAACACTGGAATGCTTTATATATGGTATTTCAAACCCTACACGTCTCCAAAAGAGGCTTCATTCCTACAATTTCATATGTAAAAATGATGACACCCAGAGAGGCTAAGCAACTCAGTTAAGATAGCAGAGATGAACCCACATCTGTACAGACCTATGATATTTCCACCACACCACATTGTCACAATTGTGTTAATGTAATTGAAATGCTTTAAAATATAACTGTAATGTTAGAAAGAAATAATTTTGGTATAGTTTAACCAAAAAAAAAAAGAAACAAGCTGAATAATTAGAAGACCGAGGTTCCTGTCTTTCCTTGTCCATTTCTTGTCTCTGTGATATTATATGCTATTATAGTTTCTGGGCTTACATTTTCTCATCTTAACAGTAAGAAGATGAGAGTTGGGATGGACTCATTCTAAAATTTTAGGAATCTGCACAATAAGTGCTGCTTCAGATACAGGTAACTTCTGCTATTTTCTCATACTTCCTTATTGCAAATTAAAAAGTTATAAAAAAAATGCAAAGGAAAACCAGAGAAAGCATCTCTGAAAATTAACACAAAACTTAAAAATAATATGTGCTGCAATTCTGTTTATTAATTTCTTAATAGATCCTTATCTTAAGAAGCTAAGGGCGATCTTAGTCTACTTTCTGTCATTCCAAGCTCTAAAATCCTTTACCATAAAAGATGCTTAACTTGACCTAACTCAAGGGTCACATTTCTGGGGACAGCAACCCGTCCAGAGGGAGAGAGGAGACCCAGGAGGATCAGGACACTTCTTTCCAGCTGTGGTTCGACAACAGCAGAGCTCAGTCACTGGAAGGATAGTTAAATCCAGGGCTCATTTTCTTCTCTGGTACAATGAGAAGAGACACAGCAGTTTCCCTGGGAAGCTGACTGGGAGGGGATACCTGCAGAATCATAAGCAGGACAGAAAGCAAGCAGGAATGGGAAGAGAGAGAGGACAACCTGCAGTTAGTCAAGGCCTCAGCCAGTCCTGTAAGGAGCTCTCCTCCTCAAGACAGGGATTGGTCCTTCAGTGCTATCCACATTGGAGAGGCCATAGCCATCCAATTCAGCATAGACCAGTTCCAGGACAGAGGCTACTGCCTGAATGCATACCACCCTGGATGCCTCAGCCTCCTGAGTAGCTGGTATTACAAGCACCCACCACCGTGCCTGTTTTTTTTTTTGTTTGTTTGTTTGTTTGTTTGTTTTGTGTGTGTGTGTGTGTGTGTGTGTGTGTGTATTTTTAGTAGAGACAGGGTTTCCCCATATTGGCCAGGCTGAAAGCTTCAAAAGGGCCACTGGTGCTGGGGTCAGAACCCTGTGCTGAACTGGGTGCAGACCGGCTCTGGGGACATCTTGGGCCTGTGGGCAGCAAATGCTGTTCCAGCTCAGAGGGATGGTGTGCTTTAGAATTAAAGAAATCCAACAATATTCATGCTATTAGCGGCACACAGAAAAAGGGGAAATTACCTTGAGGAGGTGGATTGTAGTAGAAATAATTATAAGTAGAGAGCCTCACACTCAAAGCAATAACCATAAGATTCAAAGACTAAAATAAAACAAGTGAACACAAGCGAACTATGAAATACAAAGACTAAATTACATACATTAAAGTTATTTCCAGACATTGTGAGGGATGGCTTCTCAGCATCTTCGAAATCCCCTTTTTCTTTCAGACTCTGGGCACTGCATTATTTTTCTTTAAATTAGGATTTTTATGTCTATACTCAAGGACACACACAGGTATTACACATTTTCTGGCAAAAGCACACCTGAGTCATTCACATCAAAGTATATTACATTCCTGTAAAGTGGGTATAATTCAAAATAATGGTTCTACAACTGTATTTAAATATAAAATTTAGGATTTATGCAGATTGGATTTTAAAATCAGTTCTTCCAATTTATATATCTATATTACATTGTAATACATAATATAATGCATTATATATCATATATAATTATAATATAAATTTATACACACAATTTACATACATGTATGTGCCTGTGTGTGTAGAAAATAATAAAACGATTTTAACAATACAAAGGTCATATGGCATTATCTTTTCTTTCTAATGAATTATTGGCTGTTTCTCAGTCTAACTTCATTTATTTCTCTCCTTTGTGCTGGTAATTAGCTTCTAAAATAGTCTCAAAGTTATGATTATGAACAGTTTTCGTTTACTAGGCATTGGTATTGTACCAATGCATTGCTTTCACATGCATTCAAACCTAAACGTGCTTTCCATGATAGAATTCATGTAAATAGCTCAAGCTGTATCTTTGGAAAGAGTAAAGCATGTTTTTGCTGTTGATGTTGCCTTACGTGTCATGTATTAAAGTCTGTACATAGTATAACTGTGGACTTCGAGGTTTTTTTTCTTTACTTTCTGAAGACTTACTCTTGATTGTTGAGTCTCGATAATTCCATCATAACAAAGAACAAGTGTGTAGATAGGAGGTATCCTGCGAAGATTTACTTCCATTTGATTTTAAATGGATTTAAATGTTACTTAAAAGATCTAATAATTTAAAGTTATTTTTTGTTTCCCTCTGTGACGCACACACATATTGTAATTAATGTTCAGCCTGGGAAGCAAGTGAACTAACAATTATTTAACTCTAAGCACTGGGCATTTTAATGTGTTATTTCCCTGAATTCTTGCAGGAGCCCCACAGAGAAGGTAACAATGAGGCCCTCTAAAAATGGGCAGAGAGAGGCTTACGGCCAAGATGGAAACTGAGTCCTAACTCTGCCTTTGTCTCGGATCTCCTTTCTGGAATCCTCCCCAACACATTACTTATCCCTCAAGGGTTGTGACACAGAGGGAACTGCTGGAGTCCAGGTGAATACAGAATTAAATGGGGTCTTCAAAAACGGTCCTATGACATTGAAACTCAACAGGAAGCCGCAGCTGAAGCCAGAGCAGCCTGTGACTGCGTTGGTGACCTCGTCCTACCTGACCTGCGCTGGGCCAGCTGCTCCGCAGTGACTCATCTGTATTTCAGCCTGACTAGTGTTCACCACAGCCACCTCAATGTATATTTTGGAGTGGGAGGTAGGGAGGAAGAAGAGAGACATAAAATGGAATGTTGTGAACACAAAATGATCTTCTACCCAAAGCCCTTGGTAATGGTCCTGTCTATCGAATTGGAACAAGCTTGGAAGCTAAGGAAATACTGTAGAACAATATAAATTGAAATTGAAATACAGTTACTCCCAGGGTATTCTTAAGAATGATTATAGCTAACTCAGATTAGTAGTAACATGAATAAAGGAAGCCGACATTGTGTCATGTCATGTCATTTATTCATTCAACAAATATTTATTGAATGCGTATCATGTATGAAATATTTTTCCAGGCACTAGGAATGCAATATCGCCCTCAGTGAGTATGCTTGGGGCATGCAGAGAGAAGAAGGACAATAAAAAATAAATAAAATTCACAGGAGGTCAGCTGATTTTAAATGCTACGGAGAAAAATAAAGCAAGAGAAAATCATATTTTTGATACCAATTGGAAGGGAGTGCAGTTTTACATTAGGTGGTCAGGAAATACCTCAGTAAGAAAGTGGCACTGAAAAAATGATATCAGGTAGAGGATCAAATCTAATTAATAATGTGTATATAACCGAGCCTTTAGTTTGATGTTTTGTAGTATTATGAAAATTAAGATTGTTTTCCCAAGAATCTAATCTCATTTTGAGTCCTTAGGCCTTGTTTCTTTTCGTTCTGAGAGTTTTATCTCTTTGAAAGAGATTAAACCCTTTTCCCACTAGAAGGACATGTAACATTCACTCTTCCAAATATTTTATGCATTCCTAATTGATAAGTATTTGAAGGGAGACCCAGACTAATTTCTGAATACACTTGCCTAAGGTAAAAAGAAGGTACGCAGTCAGATTTTTGTTTTGGGTCTTGTTGCTGTGTGGATGTTTCAAACCAAATCACCCAGAGTTCTTTGGTATTATTCATTGAGTTTAGAATGGAAAGTGACACCTACACATTTTTATACTAATTATGAACATAAGATTGAGCTGGTTACACAAAGAGGGGAGTCTTTCGTTAAATAACATTTTAATTACACTTTTAAGAACAACTGCTAACGCAGACAGCGCTTCCTATGTGATGCACTGTGTACGTGTTTCACATTATGAACAGCAACTCTCCTATTTTCTCACCAAGAGTCTGCAGTAGTTACTGTTATCCCCATTTTAAAGATGAACAAACTGAGGCAGAAAACATCCCTCAGGTTATAAACCAAGTAAAGGGGAGAGTCAGGATTTGACCTGAGTTTGTGTGGCTCCAGAGTTTGTGTACAAACAGCACACACCAAACAGTAACTCTTAAATTATTTCTGGGTATCAATCTGACTCCCAACCACACAGGACAGGTGATTGGACTTGTATGCTGCCTTCCAGACACATCCGTGTGCATGTATTAATAAATACATGTATGTGTATCTATAGGACTACATAAAATACATAGCTGTGTATATGTGTGTTACATAAATGTTATTATACAGCACATGTAGTCACAGCTTTATTCACTCAACAATACAACTTTGAAGCCTGTGTTTGGTACAGATAGACCAAGCTCATTTTTACAACTTCTACATACAAAATTAGTCTATTTCCCAATTTTTCCCAATTTCAAACAGTGCTGCAAATATTTCCACTATAAATCCATCCTATAAATGTGTGAATTTCTCTAGGGTTGATACAAAGAGGTGATGTTAATGATATCTTTTCAAGATTCACTGTCTGTCTCAACAACTCTCAAAACGGTCCTATCATGGTTAGGAATTAACTGGCTCCATTTTTTTCTACCCTGCTTTCTCCATAGTCTTTTATTTTATGGCGATTCTTTCTTATTCCTCTACTGACGTTTAATTGTAACATCGAAGACTCTGTCTTAGGTGCTGCCTGTTTCTCTATCCTCTTATCCCAGATGGACTTCTCGACCTTGGCACCACCGGTGTTTTGTATGACATAATTATTTGCTGCGGAGATTGTCTGGCTGTAGAACATTTTGCAACATCTCTGGGCTCTATCCACTAGATGCCATCACGCCAAGCTCCTTGAGTTCTAACAATCAAAAATCTCTGCAGACATTGCCAAATTCATCTGGGGAGCAAAATTACCTCCACCTCAAAAAACTAATGCCTATGAGATGTCGCCCATCTCTAAGCACTGGGCATTTTAATGTGCCCAGTCCCTGGCATTCAAATACCAGGCATATCCGAATCCCCTTTTTTTAATAAGATTTGAATCCAAACTTTGGTCTCTAGCATCAAACTCTTACCTGACTTCTAGATTTTTATACCACCTACTACCTGTTATATCTTTTTTATTTAGGGTTTAGTATTTCACTGTTTCATTGGTCTGTAAGTTGCATAAAATAGCATTATATTTACTGAGCAACAAGCATAGGTATGGATTTTTTTAATGAATTCTTAATTAATTTTTAAACTTACAATATTTAAATTTTTTTTAAGTTTAAAAATAGTAGAGAATCTCCATAAATGCCACAGCCAGTTTTCATTAGTATTAACATCTTAGCTTTGTATGGGCCTTTCTTACAATCAATGGACCGATGTTGGCAGGTTCTTCTTCACTTAAGTCTCACTTAATTATCTTAGCTTTTACCCAGTGTTGTCTTTCTGTTTCAGGAATCCACCTGGAATGCCTCTCTGTGTTTATGTGCCTTCCTCTTTAGGTGTCTCCTGGCTGGGGAAGCTTCTCAGACATCCCTTGTTTTAAAGGCCGTGATGGTTTTCAGGAGCACTGGCCGTGTATTTCATGGAATGATCCTCACGTGGATTGTCTGGTGTTTCCTCACAATGGACCCGGTTATGCGTTGTTGGGAAGATCACAGAGGTAAACCCTTCTCACTGCAGCATACCAGGAACATGCAGCATCAGTGGGACTTACACTCTGGATGTTGACCTAGTCACTTGACTAGGGGCAGGTTTGTCATCTTTCTCCACCATAAAGTTACTTGCTTTTCCTTGTCTGCATCCCATACTCTTCGGAAAGGAGGAACTATGAGCAACACAACTCAAGGAATAAGAAATGAGGCTAGTTATACACACAGCACCACTAAAGAAATTAATCTGGTGTAGAGATTCTGCAAACTATTTTTTTAATTTCTACTTTTTGCATATATACATACTTATGGGGTATAGGAGAAATTTTGATACAGGCATACAATGCTATTAATTCTATCAGGGTAAATGGGGTATCCTTCCTCCTGAAGGGATCAATCCTCAATCATTTATTCTTCATGTCACTAACAATCCAATCATATTATGTTAATTATTTTTAAATGTACAATTAAATTATTGTTTACTAGAGTCATCCTGTGGTGCTGTTAGATACTAGATCTTATCTGTTGCCTTTTTGTACCCATTACCCATTCCCACTGTCCTCCCACCCCCACCCTCAATAATTATTGAGTGAATAAATGAATTAAATTATTAAAGTATAAATGCCCTAACTGATCATGGGTATAAAATTCTGAGTTCCTGAAAGGTTGAATTTACCATCTTTATCTCAAATGCCAATTTTTAACATTTTTAGGAAAGATTCTGGATATGAAAGGGCATTTCTAATACACCGGCATTAAGTGTAAGTACCTTTACATGAGTCTTGAATTGACCTATATCCCCATCCATGATAAGGGCTCACTTGTTTGGAGAAACGAGGCAGATGGAGTAAGAGTGACATGGCCTACTTTTAAGGAGGAAGGAGCCAGAAAACCCACCCCAATGTGATGCCTGAAATCCTCTCTGGCTTTGTTTTGAAGTGCACTGCTCTGAGTTACAGCATTTTTATTGAAAGAGAGAACCAGGGGGAGAAAAAAAAGAAAACAAGGAAAGAAAAAAGATCAGGAGTAGAAAGGAGAAATGGCAGCAGAATCCCTGCTGGGAATCTCTGCTGAGCGCACAGCCTCCCAGGGACCAAGCCTGTGGGAACAATGCCAAGCTTCCTGAATTTCTTCAGCAGTTTTACAAAGCCTGCACAAAAGCTCATGCAAGTTTTGAAGACTCAAAAAAAAAAAAAAAAAAGAAGAAGAAGACATGTCCAAGTAAAGCCAGACTCGGCAGCTTCTTTCAATTTTGGCATGATCCCGAAGGGCTGATCCAATCCATCAGCATAATGTAGTTAAATCAGACTGCAAGGTTGAAAACGCTTTGGCAGAATTCAAAGCGCCCTACACATATAAATTGAATGCACCATTGTTGTTATTCTGTATCTCTGTGACCTAGCACAAAATGCAATTTCGAATGAGCAGAGAAAAGCGACTCCAACAAGCAAGCCAGCTGCTGTCAACGTTCTCAGAAGTGCTAAGTGCACAGCGGCTCCAGTAGGTTTCTGGGGGGCTCTAGATGGTGAGCAGAAAAACTTTTCTGCATTGGCCAAGACCAATTTATTTTCCAAAACTCATCAGGGAAGGCAAGCAGTGTTCAAAGAAAGGTAAAGAAACACACCACTGCTAGTTCTGGTGGGGTTCCAAGTGTACCAGGTGTGATGGATGCCATGCAATATGGAAAGGTTTTGTTTTTTTTTGAGACAGAGTTGCCCAGGCTGGAGTGCAACGGTGTGATCTCGGCTCACTGCAATCTGCATCTCCTGGGTTCAAGCTATTTTCCTGCCTCAGCCTCTCGAGTAACTGGGATGAAATGCCCAGCTACTTTCTGTACTTTTTTAGTATAGACACGTTTCACCATGTTGGTCAGGCTGGTCTCGAACTCCTGGCCTTAAGTCTGACCTCCTGGTCTCGATCCACCTGCCTTGGCCTCCCAAAGTGCTGGGATTACAGGCATGAGCCACTGCGCCCAGCCAGTACTGAAGAGTTTCTGAGAGGTTTGAATTTCTGGTGAGGCACAGCCTGCCACTTGGCAAAAGATTAGAGAAGAAAGAATGTTTACATTTAAGGATTGTGATATGCATAAGGACTATAGCAATTACACTCGTGTGTAAGCTATTTTATATAATATAACTAGCCAAGATCTACTTCTCCAATTTATGTATGGAGATTCCAAATATCTTGTAGTGAGGGGTGATTTTTACTGCAAACTCCAAATTTAGTTTACTAGAACGTTACACCTCTAGAGGTAAACGTCACACCTCTCCATGTCCCATACCACACTGATTCCAGCGCCATAGTCCACAGGCCACACTGCAAGACGCACAGAACTAGGAGCAGAGAGAAGTGGCCAGTGAGGGTCTGAGAGGTAGAACTGGACCCGGAACCTGAAGATCCCCACGTTCTCAGCTAGAGAAGCGGACTTATTCTTTCACAAAGGAAAACCACTGGTGCCTCTAACCAGAGGAGTCCTTGGGTGGCTGCATGGTGAAGGACAGATTGGGACAAGAAGGGGCTGATGTGAGGACCTCTGGCCAGGAAGCTTCTCCATGGGTCCAGGGTACAGTTAGTGAAATCTGAGCTACAGGTGCTAATCAGAAACCTGAAAATACCAGTAAAAGTCACTAGTGACAGTAACATGTGTTTAGAACTTAGACTAATGAGATTTATTCAGAGAAGAGTATTTTATCACAGGCAGTGCTTAGCATTGCTAATGCATGGAGATAACAAAAATCAGACTGACCTTTAGTCAGATTTATTATTATTCTAAACTCTCTACAGACAGTGCATGCCCCGACTGCCTCTACCTTGGTGAGGATGGCTTCCACCACCTGCGTTTGTGATGGTCCTGATGGGGAACTGTACTGAAGTTCAAGGTTTTGGCAAATGCATACATTCTTAAAACACCACCACAATCAAAATATGGAACACTTTTGTTACCTCAAGTGGTTCTTTCTGACCTTCCAAGCTGGTCTTCAATCTCCACTCCTGCCCTTATGAACCTCTGATCCTATTTCTATCACTACAGATTTGATTTGTCTTATCTAGAGTTTCATATACATGAAAACATATCCCAAAAATAGCAGGTTAAAATCAAATGGCTCATCATGGCAGTAAGAAGAAAATGCTCTTGTACTGGCTTCTGGAATTTTATCTGGGTAAGAAAGCATTTGGGGTTTACATTAGAGAAGAAATCAATATGTTTTAATGCCCAAAGCTTTACAAAAATGTTTGGCAGCTTTTATTAATAGCTTGGTTTATATATTGACTATGCCTGAAATTAGTTGATATAATCATAAATAATAATTTAGGGAAAATTAAAGTATATTTAACAGATATCTGTTCATTCTTTATTACCCTGCATTAGAGAGTATATAAGAATGTTAAAAACCTGAGATGTAATTGTTTTCTCCAGCATGGCCATAGCTTTGCTTGGGAAGTTCACTGACAGCTTAATGCTAATCCTATGTCTCTCTGGCTTTACACTATGCCAGCTGCTAAGGGTCTCTGTGCAGCCATTCTCCACTTTTTTTTCTTTAAGTACAGAACCCCTCATTTACCATCAAGATTTCACAGAACACATGGCCATGCAGAAGGAATGATTTGACTGCACTCTCTTGCAGCTAAACATGGAGAAATGATGACTTAAGAGGTGACAGGGAAGTGAGGATATGGCTTCTGGTTCACTTTCTCTCCTCTCCTCTGGGGAGCTTGGGAAGGAATGCATAGGGTTTGATCTATCTCTGTGGCTCTCATCTCACATAGGAGATGGCCACCTGAGACATCTCTCCAAGCTAGACACCCATCCTACCACTAAACTCTTATGTGGGATAGAAACAAACTTCTTTCTAGCAAGAACCACAGTATTTTGGAAGCTTTTGTCATGCCTTTTTAGTCTACACCCTATCTCATCCAATTATCAAACATGCCTAAGACGTCACGCTTGTGGAACTCATCCCTCTTGGTGGTGTAGTCTAATTTTGGATGTGGATTTAATTTAGCTTATTTTCCCATTGGACTGTAAAGTACATAGGTAATGAACAGATCCTACCACAATGTCTCTCAGGACATTAGTTGAATACCTGTCAATTCATGAGGGTGCACAGAACAAAATAAACATTTGGACATTTTGTGATGTGTCATTCTCTGGGGGTTGATGGTGACATGTACCTTCAACTGGATGAACAATAATGGAAACAGAAGCTCCTTCCTCATCTATCTATCCACAGCAGCCCACTGTTTGGAGAGAATGCACTGCAATGTACTGTGATGTACAAAGCCTGTGTCTATTTGTGCCCTGAGCGCTGGGATTTCTCTTTTAAATCAAAGGAGTACAAAGAGATATCAAAAGTTTTCACTTACACTAACAGCATACAAAGAATATCATATACATATGTGTGAAGTTGGTGCCTATTTCACAAACTTACATGAATATAACTATATTCAAACAACAGGAGGGAATACTCATGAGAATATTAGCAACACTTTTTGTTTAGCTTTGTATATCAGATGACAGACACACGGCCCACTTCAGAAACTATTTGAAATATGAATTTCTCATATGCAGTCAATGGGTTAAAACTTCAATTTTCTTATTTAATGGTTAAAACCCATTTTAAGGCAAGTATGACTTGCCTCAAATGAATCCAGGTTAAATAATTTTTATATTATTCTTTTTCTTTTTCTTTTTCCTTCAGAAATCTACAGCCAAAATGTCTTTTTTTTTTAAATTGCATTTTAGGTTTTGGGGTACATGTGAAGAACATGCAAGATTGTTGCATAGGTACACACGTGGCAGTGTGATTTGCTGCCTTCCTCCCCTTCACCTATATCTGGCATTTCTCCCCAAGCTATCTCTCCCCAACTCCCCCCACCACTGTCCCTCCCCTATTCCCCCCAATAGACCCCAGTGTGTAGTGCTCCCCTCTGTGTCCATGTGTTCTCATTGTTCATCACCCTCCTATGAGTGAGAACATGCGGTATTTCATTTTCTGTTCTTGTGCCAATTTGCTGAGTATGATGTTTTCCAGATTCATCCATGTCCCTACAAAGGACACAAACTCATCATTTTTGATGACTGCATAATATTCCATGGTGTATATGTACCACATTTTCCCTGTCCAGTCTATCATCGATGGGCATTTGGATTGGTTCCAGGTCTTTGCTATTGTAAACAGTGCTGCAATGAACATTCGTGTGCATGTATCCTTATAGTAGAACGATTTATAGTCCTTTGGATATATATCCAGTAATGGGATTGCTGGGTCAAATGGAATTGCTATTTCTAGGTCCTTGAGGAATGGCCACACTGTCTCCCACAATGGTTGAACTAATTTACACTCCCACCAGCAGTGTAAAACTGTTTCTATTTCTCTAGAGAGATGCAAACATGTCTTTCTCTAATAAATTTTCATAGATTATAAAAATATCCTTTGGGTAATTATTGTAAATTTTACAAACCTACTTAGTACTTAATCCAATACATATTTTAAACTCACTAAACATTTCAAAATCAGATTAGTATTTTGAATAGAAAAATTTAATAAATTATATGAAATACATATGTAAAGCATTTCATATAATTAAGAGTCAAAATCAGCTCAAATTTAATAATGTCAAGAATTTTAATGAGTATCATACAAATAAGAGTCAAAATCAGCTCAGATTTAATAATGTAAAAAAATTTAATGAATCTAAAACATTAATAAAAAATATTAAAACATAACTCATTTAATGTAATTACAACTGCCACCAAAGTAACAGTATACTTTCTGAAAATCACCATGTATTAATTAGAGATAAAAATGTGCTGTCATACACGACAGATTGATTTGACTAGATAACGTATAAATACACAAGACTCTTCAGGACTTCAAATGATTAACACTGAAGTAGGAGGAGGACTGATTTTACGGTGAGTTTTTGTTTTACTATGCCAGCTTATTTAAACATACTAAAATTAGCCCTTAGATACAAATGATGAGCAAAGCAATTAGTATTTAAGCTTTTAAATAAAAACACACAAATTACACTTAAAATGAAACACACCTTCCTGGATTTTCCCCCACTAGAAGGCTCTGTGACACAAAATTGTGTTCTACACATATTTCCTCCTGGAAAACTGAAGTCAAGCATGAATTGGATATTGGTGAACTTTTAAAAAAATTTTTTTTTGAAATAGTCTTGCTCTGTCACCCAGGTTGGAGTGCAGTGTTACCATCTAGGTTCACTGCAATCTCTCCCTCCTAGATTCAAGCAATTCTCTTGCCTCAGCCTCCAGAGTAGCTGGGATTACAGATGTGCACCACCATGCCCAGCTAATTTTTGTATTTTTTAGTAGAGACAGGATTTCACCATGTTGGCCAGGCTGGTCTCAAACTCCTTACATCAGGAGTACTGGGATTATAGGAGTGAGACACTGTGCCTGGCCATACTGGTGAATTTCTAATCATGGTTGCTATTATTTGAAAGGGAAAGAGCTGTGGTTTTAGAATAGAAAAATGAAGGAGATGTCAGAGAAAGACTGAGGCCTCTGTAGTGGTAAACCGAGAGAAAGAGTTCTAGCATAAGGCCAGTCCAGGTTTTCGAACTGGCCCAGACACTTCAGGGATAGGGCTGTTGGAGGAGGGTCTGCAAAGAAGCGGCACATGTCATAAACATAGTTAAGGTCTGAGAAGCACCTATTCCTCCACATGGGAATTTAAATAACATGCGTTCAAAGCATCACCACTATGCATGGTATTGTGTTTACTTGGGGACCACACGGGACCCTGAGATAAAAGCAGTAGGAGTGGGGCAAGGACTAAAATCAGAAATGCATTAATCACGTAAGGTTAGACGACGACCAGACAGGAAAAAAATAAAGGCAAAAAATAAAACTCCCTCTAAGCATGTTTCCCATTTGCAGTAGAAGAAAATAATGTAGAAGGTTCTCATTGAAAGTGTGGAGGAAAGAGATAAGACAAGCTGCTCATGAGCAAGAAAAGCAAAAAAGAGGATTAATTTCACAATAACCATTGTGATTAATTTATGATGTACAAAATGACATCGACATATAATTTGTTTGTTGAATTATCTTTGTTGCTTTCTTATTGTGAATATAAAGACAGCCTCCCGCAGGCTCATCTCATCCCCATCCCCTCAGCTGCAGTTCTAACATGAGCCCTTTCAGGAACCCAGCTCTGCTGATGAAGCTGCTCTAAGTTAGACACGGGCATGGAATACTGACTAAACAGATGGGCACACCTTTATCATACACGAATCTCTTTAACCAGGAACTTTTAAAAATTCAAAGAGAAAAAAAACGTAGAAGTAAAAAGGAAACACTGAAATGAAGTAAGTACAGATTAAATTTGTTTCCCAGCACTTTTCCAACCTATAAAACTTTTATAGCTCCCTGAAAATGTGTAAGAAACCAAGGAGGTTGCAAAAGGGGTTTAAATAAAAATTGTAAAATAAGTAGTTGAGAATGTGGGTGAACCTGAAGTGAAGAAAGTCTACAGAGTAATCATCCTCATACTATTGACTATGGTAAAGTTCGCTGGTTCTGGACACTAGAACTTATTTAGCAGACAGATTCTGCAAGGGAGGACAGACTGTGTGGATGGACTGTTTCACAAGGGTGTGAAATGTCTTTTTTGATTGTTTCAAGTATCTTACATTTAATTCTTACCAAATTAGTTATTCTAATGACCGACTCACCTCTCTGGGTACTCAGTACCTAAAAAGGAGTATCCCATGTTTCAGATGATTATCCATTTTAAATGATGCTTCGCTTTGCAAAAAATACATACTGAATAGATGTAGGTCAGTCTTTCCATGACTTGACAACTTCTGAGCATACTGGTGAAGTGAATACATAAATCAATCATTCATTAATGACTGATAAAAGGTTCTTTATCGTCATTATCTTAGGGGATGCCCAACCCCCTGCTGTCCTGTCTGGGAGCTCCAAGTCTAGTGGGGAGGAGAGCATGCAGGTGGTGAGAATGCAGAGTGGCGGCTGCTGTGGTGGAGGCAGATGACAGGGGAAAGGCAAAGCATCACACAGACTGCATGGAGGGTCAGCGGAGGCTCATGACCTGCATGAGACCAGAAAGACACAAGACTTGTCAGGTCAGGGGAGTAGGAGAGGCATCCAAGCTACAAGACAGGCTCACACAAGTCTAATTTCCTCAGAGTCATCATGTGATAAATGCTACAATGAAACCAAAGTTGGTAAGATAGAGCATGTCACATGGGACTTCTAAATAGTATCATTCAGGGTAGAAAATGGCAGAAGAAGTTTCATTTGACAGTGGCTTTTTCTCAAGCAATAACAGGGCAATGAGACCAAGCAGTTGTAAATAATATCAGTTTTCATCAAAACCACATAAATTGTTCCGTTTAAAAAAAGAACTCTGAAAGGATTAAAATGTACAAAAATTATTGACTATAATTTCACCAAATATAAAAATTGTGAAGATTTAAAAATGTTATTTCCTAGTTCATGTTTATAGATTTTTTTCTTTTTCAATTACATTTTACTGACACTATTTACACAAAGCACTTCTGATACAAACCGTTCATAACTTCTTACGAAAGGCAATAGTCCCAAACACATAAACAATTACAGTGCAGTTAACATTTCAAGAACCATTGGCTCTGTTTGGAAATATTTCTTCATGCTCCTCAGTAGCACAACAAACTTTTATGTTTAACCAGAATAAAAGGCTGGTGCTTGCCAAAGTCATGGATAGTTGATGACTTTATGGCCCTACACTCTTAAAACTTTTTCATTTGGTAAAACTTCCAGAGAATAATTGAATCAATAGGAAATTTGGCTTTTATTTTACTGAATGCACATTATCTATTCAAAGGTCATAACAGTGATTCAAAGTGAAGTTACAATATCAAGAAATTATATGTTTCTCTATGTTTATTAATAGTTAAAAGAGTAACTGCATGTTTCTTGATAATAGTTAATCTTTTTTTTCACTGCCAAAAGATGTACTCCTGCTTATATGCTATGTAAGGCAGAACGAACTCATGAATGAAGCTCTTGAAACAAGGCCAGGCAATGTGGTTAAGCCACGACTACCAATTTCTATAAGATAAAAAGTAGGAACACCCCCTGTACCTGTGCTAGGTTATGTAAAAATAGACTCTGTCATCAAATGTGAAATATTTGGGGAACTGCAGCAATAAGAATTCCAGAAAATAACTGTACTGCTTGAGGATTTTTCATTTTTGTAATATATTTTAAAATACAAAGAAAATATTTTTCTTCTCTGCCTTCCATAAAAAAGAGTGCTCAAGGAAGAACAAAGTGGCCCATGGAAGAATGAGAATTAGAGAAAATTAGCAAATCATCAACACTCCTCCAATGCGGGTGAAAAATAAAATAGGGGAAGGAGACCCTTCTCCCTGAACATCTTGGATGAACTCAGAAGGAACCCTAAGAAAGGAACAGGAAAGCCAAGAACAGGTGGCTCATTTACAAAACACGGAAACAGTTCTGAGCTTTCCATCTTGAGCCTTTGTTCAAGTGTATTATCTCTGCAGGTTCACAGTCACCTCTCCTTAGGGAAGATTTCAACTGCCAATCATGGGCAAGGCCTCCTTCCTTCCTTGACTCCTGTTCCCATTGCACCAGAGAGGCATCCCTTCTCTCTGCACAACCTTAGCCCTTTACCTCTGGCTCTTAAAGGTGTTCTGGGCCAGGCACAGTGGCTCGCGCCTGTAATCCCAGCACTTTGGGAGGCCGAGGTGGGCAGATCACAAGGTCGAGAGATTGAGATCATTCTGGCCAACATGGTGAAACACTGTCTCTTCTAAAATACAAAAATTAGCTGGGTGTTGGGGTGTGTGCCTGTAGTAGCAGCTACTCAGGAGGCTGAGGTAGGAGAATTGCTTGAACCCAGTAGGTGGAGGTTGCAGTGAGCCAATATTATGCCACTGCACTCCAGCCTGGTTCCTGGCCATAAAGCAAGACTGTCTCAAAAAAAAGTGTTTTGCTGTCTAGCCCATTGTGTCATTGTGTATGTGTGTGTCTAAGTCCCACTTGGGGCAGGGGTGCCTGGCATGTCCTCGTAACTTTATAGAACACAACAGTTACCCAATTCTAGTTACCCAATAATATTTTCCAAGTAAATCATGTAAGCATTAATCTATTGACTTGAGAGAAAACAATTTGGATTATTTCTAAATGTATCTGCCTGAAATTTTACCATTAAAGATTTGTTACACGATAGGGTAACTGTCTTTCATGTCATTATACCCAGAAAGGAAATTATACCACATGACTAATCACTAACAACTCTTCATAGATTCCTTTTTTTTTTTTTTGCTCATCAAACCAAGAACACTGTGATTCTTTCCAATCTGAAAGTAGATGACAGTACATTTTGTTTGGGAAGAGAGTGAAGATTAAGAATGTGATCCAAACCACAAGCAAATATGGAAAGGGGCAAGAGGTGAATACAAGCTCTGCCTGTGCTCCAAGAGAGTAAACAACAACACCCACTCACAAACACACACAATAGCCCCGATCACTACCGATTTAACACAGAGCCACCCAGAACAAATGTAACCAGAACAACAGGTTTTAAATCAAGTGACTAATGCCATTTGTATTTTGTAAATACCCTCAGAATGAAACCTAATGAATCAATCCTAAAGCAACTCCAACTGAGAAACAAGACATGACTTGTTAGTTTTGTGTATGATGAAAATCAAGTATTGCCATGTGGTGAAGACTTTTAAATTCAGACACAGAAAAGGATAGGGGGCCCTTTTTCCTCAAATTCATTTCCACAGAGTCACTTCATAGGAAATGAAAGAGAAAGCAAGAATCGAGGGGGAAGATCCAAGATGGCCATGTAGGAACACCTCAGAATAGCAGCTCCCAGTGAAAGTGCAGAGGCTGAGTGGATGCCACATTTCCAGATGGATTTATATTGCCCACAGACCAGGAGATTCCCACGGGTCACTACCATGGCTGTTTTGTCCAACACGGCTGCTTTGCCCGGCATGGCTGCTTTGTCGGTGCCCCGGTTCTCTGTACAGAATACACTGGTCCGGGTGCCCTTTTAGCTGGTGATTGGAGCCCTGGGAAGTCACCCATTCATCAGATTAAAAAAGGGAATGAACAGGGAGCCAGGCCAGGAGATTCCTGAGCAAAGAATGTGCTACGAATCTCAGCACCACTGTTTAAGCTGGCACAGTGAGTCGCTGCATGGGAAATCACTGAGATCCCAGCACCTTTTCAACAGGCGACTGGAACACCAGGGAGAGAGTTGACTGTTCAATTAAAAAAAAAAAAAAAGGCTCTGAGACAGGGATCCCTGTGATCAGGCTCAGCTGGTCCCACCCCCACAAAAGAACAGCAATCAGAATCTCTCTGGATTGAGAGTTTCACAAGCACAGCTGAACCCGGGTGGTCCAGCTCTGTGGGGGAGGGGTGTCTACCATTACCAAGGCACTCCACCACCATAAAGGTAGTCTACCATTGCTGAGGCAGCCTGCCATTGCCAAGGCAACCCGCCATTGCTAAGACAACCTGCCATTACAGAGAGAGTCTGCCAATACAGAGTTGGGCCACCACAGCTGAGGAAGTTCTAACTACCTCCATATAAACAGGACTGCAGGGAAGTTCACACAGCAGCTGGGTGGAGCCTACAGCAGTTCAGCAAAGCCTCTACAGGCAGACAGTGACTAAGGTGCTGCCTTGCTGGGCAGGGCAGCCCTGAAAAAGAAAGGCAGCAGCACAACAGAAACTCATAAATAAGGCCCTAACTCCCTGGGACAGAGCACCTGGGAACAAAAAGCAGTTTATGAGTTCTGCTGCAGCAGACATAAACATACCTGCCCAGGAGCACTGAATGAACAACGGAGCTCACAGCTCAGCACTTGAGCTCCTATAGAGGATCGACTGTCTTCTCAAGCAGCTCCCTGACCTCCATATATCCAAAGAGTCACCTCATAAAGGAGAGATTAGACTGACATTTGGCAGGTATCCTTCTGGGACAAAGATAGCAGCAGAAGAAACTGGTAGCAACCCTTAGTGTTCTGCAGCTGCTGCAGGTGATCCCCAGGCAAGCAGGGCCTGGAGTGGACCTCAGCAGTCCTACAGGAGAGGGGCCAGACTGTTAGAAGGAAAAATAAGAAACAGAAATAACTTCAACATCAACTGGACGTCCACTCATAGACCCAATCTGAAAATCAGCAACTACAAAAACGACAGGTGGGTAAATTCACAAAGGTGGGAAGAAACCAGTGCAAAAAGGAGGAAAACACCTGAAACCAGAACACCTCTCCTCCTACAAGGGACCACAACTCCTCACGAGCAAGGGAATGAAGCTGGATGGAGAATGAGTGTGATGAAATGACAGAATCAGACTTCAGAAGGTGGGTAATGAGAAACTTCTGTGAGTTAAAAGAACATGTTCTAACCGAATGCAAAGAAACTAAGAACTTGAAAAATGATTTGATAAAATGCTAATGAGAATGGACAACTTAGACACAAATATGAGTGAATTGATGGAGCTGAAAAACACAATACGAGAACTTCACGAAGCATGCACAAGTTTCAACAGTCGAATTGACCAAGCAGAAGAAAGGATATCAGAGGTCGAAGATCAACTCAATAAAATGAGAAGGAAAGATTAGAGAAGAAAGCGTAAAAAGGAATGAACAAAGTTTCCAAGAAATATGGGATTATGTGAAAAGACCTAATCTACGTTTGATAGGTGTACCTGAATGTGACAAAGAGAATGAATCCAAGCTGGAAAATACTCTTCAGGATATTATCCAGGAAAACTTCCCCAACCTAGCAAGGCAGGCCAATATTCAAGTCCAGGAAATACAGAGAACACCACAAAGACATTCCTCAAGAAGAGCAACCCTAAGGAACATAAGCATCAGATTTACCAGGGTTGAAATGAAGGAGAAAATGCTAAGGGCAGCCAGAGAGAAAGGTCGGGTTACCCACAAAGGGAAACCCATCAGACTCACAGCAGATGTTTCAGCAGAAACCCTACAAGCCAGAAGAGAGTGGGGGCCAATATTCAACATCCTTAAAGAAAATAACTTTCTACCCAGAATTTCATATCCAGCCAAACTAAGCTTCATAAGTGAAGGAAAAATAAAATCCTTTGTGATCAAGCAAGTACTCAGAGATTTTGTCACCACCAGGCCTGCTTTACAAGAGCTCCTGAATGAGGCATTACACATAGAAAGGAACAACCAGTACCAGCCATTCCAAAAACAGACCAAATGGTAAAGAGCATAAACAAAATGAAGGATCTGCATCAATGAACCAGCAAAACAGCCAGCTAGCATCAAAATGGCAGGATCAAATTCACACATAACAATATTAACCCTAAATGTATATGGACTAAATTTCCCAATCAAAAGACACAGACTGGCAATTTGAATAAAAAGCCAAAACCCATTGGTGTGCTGTATCCAGGAAACCCATCTCACATGCAAGGATACACAAAAGCTCAAAATTAAGGGATGGAGAAAGATTTACCAAGCAAATGGAGAGCAAAAAAAAAGCAGGAGTAGCAATTCTCATCTCTGATAAAATAGACTTTAAAGCAACAAAGATCAAAAGAGACAAAAAAGGACATTACATAGTGGTAAAAGGATCAATGCAACAAGAAGAGCTAATAATCCTAAATATATACCACCTGAAAAAAGCCCAGGTCCAGACAGGTTCACAGCTGAATTCTACCAGACACACAAAGAGGAGCTGATACCATTCATTCTGAAACTATTCCAAATAATCCAAAAAGAGGGAATCCTTCCCAAATCATTTTATGAGACAAACATCATCCTGATACCAAAACCTGACAGAGACTCAAAAAGAAAAGAAAACTTCAGGCCAATATCCACAATGAACATAGATGCAAAAATCTTCAGTAAAATACTGGCAAGCCAATTGCAACAGCACACCAAAAAGCTTATCCACCATGATCAAGTAGGATTCATCCCGGGGATGCAAGGCTCGTTCAACATACACAAGTCTATAAATGTAATTCACCACATAAACAGAATCAAAGACAAAAACCACATGATTATCTCAATTGATGCAGAGAAGGTCTTTGATAAAATTCAACAGCCCTTTATGCTAAAAACCCTCAATAAACTAGGTATTGATGTAATGTATCTCAAAGTAATAAAATCTATTCACGACAAACCAACAGCCAATATCATACTGAATGGGCAAAAACTGGAAGCATTCCTTTTGAAATCTGACACTAGACAAGGACACCCTCTCTCACCACTCCTATTCAATATAGTACTGGAATTTCTAGCCAGAGCAATCAGGCAAGAAAAAGAAATAAATGATATTCCATTATGAAAGGAGGAAGTCAAATTGTCTCTGTTTGCAGACGACATGATTGTCTATCTAGAAGACCCCATCGTCTCAGCCCAAAACCTCCTGAAACTGATAAGCAACTTCAGCAGTCTCAGGATACAAAATCAATGTGCAAAAAAATCACAAGCATTCCTATACACCAATAACAGACTTAAAGAGAGCCAAATCAAGAATGAACTGCCATTCGCAATTGCTGCAAAGAGAATAAAATACCTAGGAATACAACTTACAAGGAACTACAAGGAGAACTACAAACTACTACTCAATGAAATCAGAGAGGACACAAACAGATGGAGAAACATTCCATGTTCATGGTTAGGAAGAATCAATATTGTGA
This sequence comes from Saguinus oedipus, assembly GCA_031835075.1. Classification (NCBI taxonomy): domain Eukaryota; kingdom Metazoa; phylum Chordata; class Mammalia; order Primates; family Cebidae; genus Saguinus; species Saguinus oedipus. The sequence goes on along the minus strand of CM063182.1, from coordinate 39,368,723 downwards.
AAATGGCCACAGTAATTTATAGATTCAATGCTATCCCCATCAAGCTACCAATGATCTTCTTCACAGAATTGGAAATAAACACCTTAAAGTTTATATGGAACCAAAAGTGAGCCCGCATAGCCAAGTCAATTCTAAGCAAAAAGAACAAAGTGGGAGGCATCACACTACCAGACTTCAAACTATACTACAAGGCTACAGTAATCAAAACAGCATGGTACTGGTACCAAAACAGAGATCTAGACAAATGGAACAGAACAGAGGCCTTGGAGGCAACACAACATATCTACAACCATACAATCTTTGACAAACCTGACAAAAACAAGCAATGGGGAAAGGATTCCCTGTTTAATAAATGGTGTTGGGAAAACTGGCTAGCCATGCGGATAAAGCGGAAACTGAACCCCTTCCTACACTTTACATGAAAATTAACTCCAGATAGATTAAATACTTAAATATAAGACCTAACACCATAAAAACCCTAGAAGAAAACCTAGGCAAAACCATTCAGGACATAGGAGTAGGCAAGGACTTCATGACCAAAACACCAAAAGCATTGGCAACAAAAGCCAAAATAGACAAATGGGACCTAATCAAACTCCACACTTCTGCATGGCAAAAGAAACAGTCAGTAGAGTGAATCGGCAACCAACAGAATCAGAAATAATTTTTGCAGTTTACCCATCTGACAAAGGTCTGATATCCAGAATTTACAAAGAGCTAAAATAGATTTACAAGAAAAAAACAAACAAGCCCATTCAAAAGTGGGCAAAGAATATGAACAGACACTTTACAAAAGAAGACATACATGAGGCCAACAAACATATGAAAAAATGCTCATCATCACTGGTCATTAGAGAAATGCAAGTCAAAACTACATTGAGATACCATCTCACGCCAGTTAGTATGGCAATAATTAAAAAATCTGGAGACAACAGATGCTGGAGAGGATGTGGAGAAATAGGAACACTTTTACACTGCTGGTGGGAGTGTAAATTAGTTCAGTCATTGTGGAAGACAGTGTGGCGATTCCTCAAGGACCTAGAAATAGAAATTCCATTTGACCCAGCAATCCCATTACTGGGTATATATCCAAAGGACTATAAATCATTCTACTATAAGGACACATGCACACAAATGTTCACTGTAGCACAGTTTACGATAGCAAAGACCTGGAACCAACCCAAATGCCCATCAATGATAGACTGGACAGGAAAAATGTGGCACATATACACCATGGAATATTATGCAGCCATCAAAAACGATGAGTTCGTGTCCTTTGTAGTGACATGGATGAATCTGGAGAACATTATTCTCAGCAAGCTGACACAAGAGCAGAAAATCAAATACCATATGTTCTCACTCATAGGCTGGTGTTGAGCAATGAGAACACATGGACACAGGAAGGGGAGCACTACACACTGGGGTCTGTTTGGGGGAAATAGGAGAGGCACAGCGGGGAGTGGGGAGTTGGGAAGTGATACCATGGGAAGAAATGCCAGATATAGGTGATGGGGAGGAAGGCAGCAAATCACACTGCCACGTGTGTACCTATGCAACAATCTTGCATGTCCTTCACATGTACCCCAAAACCTAAAATGCAATAAGAGAAAAGAAAGCAAGAATCAAAGATAGTGAAAATTCTATCCTCAGTCTTTACATCTATTTTATAATCCTTTTTTCTACATGAAATAAAATGTTCAGGAGAGGTAATTATGAAAAGTAAGAATCACAGCCGAGATACAATTTTTTCAGCTCTCTGCCATACTACATTTTTGTTAAGTAAGATTTTCAAGTAAGGTATAATTCAGGGAATTTAAAAGTGACTTGGAAGTTAAAATGGATTTTGATAGAAATATACTATTTTCTAGAATATTTCCCAGAGAACTTATTGTTGTTATAAAGTGATATATCAGTTCTTTTCACATGAAGTTAGCTTTTTAATTTCAAAATGTTTAAATGCATTTTAACTTATTTTTGTTATATAACTTTACATGTAGCTAAAGCAAGAATAATAATAGCTGCTCATACCCAGAAAGTCTGAAGTCCTGCCTGCACTGCTGATCACTGCCACCCTCACCACCAAAACCCTGCATTCAACATTATCCCTCATTGCCCAGCGGTGCTTCCCCTGGACGTTAAGCTTCTCACCCCAACCTGCCATCTTAACTGTTATTATAATAATGTGAATACCCCTCACCCCACCCTGCCATCTTAACTGTTATGATACTGTGAATACCACTCACCCCACTGTAAGGCTGATTGCCTCCTCGGGAGCTCGGACATTCCCATCCCTCTCCCTGCCTGAAAATTACATCACAAGAATATGCCCATCATCTTCCCCTCTGCACTAGGCACTCAACCCTGCCCTTGGAAATCCCTACTGCACTCGGCATCTAGCCCGTCCTTAAAAAGCCCCGCCAAAACCTGCCCAATAGCACATTGCCCTGTCCGGAAATACCGCCTACCTACCTATAGCAGCTTGCCACGTCCATGTCCTGTTTCTCCACAGCCAATCAAATGCCTTCACTCCCTATAAAACCCCACGCCCAGAGGAGTCAGGCCTGACTTCTCTGGCCTCTTTCCCCAGGACCACAGAACCTCACCTGAATAAATTGGCATTTAATCTTTTTGTGCTGGCCTCAATTTCCTCATTTTAAACTTGGCAATAAACCTCACAAGAGAATAACCCTTACACCCACCCTGCCATCTTAACTGCTCTTAAGCCTCACCCCACCCACCACTGTGCCACTGTAACTGAACTTGTAGTAATGCATACTCCTTGTCCCTACCCCCACCCCTGTAACTGATCCTACTCCCTAATACCCCTGCCCCTTCCCCAAAAGATTTGCCCCAACCTATAAAAACAACTTCTATCCCACCGCCCTACGCTGGTGCCCTTTTTGGCCTCTGCCCACCTGCACCCATGTGAATAAACAGCCACATTGCTCACACAAATCCTGCTTGGGGGTCTCTTCATTCAGAGCATGCATTTTAGCAATAGCATTATTCTTTATTAATTTATCCTTTTATTCATTCAAATAGAACCTACACAAAGTAGGTTCATTCAAAAAGAATAAAATGCAATCTCACCATCTAATTGGCCCTGTGGAATATGAAACTTTCTGTATTAGGTAGCGTCATTTTGACAAAGATATGTGTTATTGTTTGGACAACTGATTGTATGAATGTTTTCCTGTAAACAGAATTTCTAAAAATGGACACAACAGTGACAGTTTTCTTGGAGAAACAGAGAAGCGGGTCATCTTGGGTTTTCCTAGGGAAAGGGGTGGCAGGAAGGCAGAACAATCTTCTGTGAAGTGTTAAAAGCAGAAGAAAATGAAGGGAACCCTTTAAAGCTTACCCTAATCAGAGAGTTGAGAAGTCTATTTTGTAGCTGGAAAACAGTGTGTTAGGAGAGAGTTGTGAGTCCAGCAGGAGAGTGGGGCTCAAACCAGGGAGGGGATCTTATCTGTCAGCCAAGGGAGTATGATGTTTATTTCACATCAGGGAGAGAAATGAAAAAGTAGGATTACAGAAAATTAAATGTGTATTTCAGAAAGAAGTCTTTCATGATGGCATAACACAAAGCATCATTACAGGAACAAAACAGGTTTAGTTTTTCTAACATAAAATGCAGAAACAAAACGTATCCTCTGGAGACCACTGGACCTCCCGAATGTGGTGCCTGTAATGATTGCAGTAAACATATTTAGTTCATATAATTTTACACCTTCAGTGTAACTGTGAGTTTGTGATGATAAAAAATAAGATAGAAAAGACAAAAAAACTATTATTCCCATTTCAAGATATCTAGTGTATAAAAAAGAAATAACTATTACTGTACTGTATAATTCTTCACCATAAAATAATTTTCTGCACAGATTGGAATATTACATAATAAAACCAGTGACATAAATTCATTGTATCAGAGACAAGCATGTACGGTACCAAAATGCAGCTCCACCATCTAGTTAGGCACTGAATTACACATGTAAAAATGTAGTTATAATAAACCAAAAAATAGTTATAATTTTGTGGGGAAATTTTTGGCAAAATTTACAATGTAAGTTTTCTCCTTTGTTCAAATGTTCAACGGCTTGAAAAGGTAACCCAGTAGTTGATTTTTAATTAGCTTACGTTTTATTCTTTCCTTATATGGACAGTTTACTTCTTAAAACAATTTTATTAGAATCTGTCATGGACTCCATTTTGATTTGCTCAAGGGAAATACTACAATATTGCTCATAGGAGACTGTGTGGAAATATATACTAAAATAGGTGGACATAAAACCATCTACTTTGACTGAGGCATGATGTCAAATTCTCATACAGATGAGAAAATAATAGAAAATTCTGGTAAAGATCACTGTGGATTCTCTGTCTATTAGAAGGTCATTTTTTAAACATTATTAAATACAGAAAGTAAACAAATTCCAATGCTTACCTATAGGTAGTAGAACCACAGGTGATTTTTAGTTTGTCTGTTTACTGAGTTTTCCATAATGAGCATGTTTGATATTCACAAAAAAAGATATAAAGTTTTGTTTTTTGTAGCATATTATCTCTAAGTGAGGAAATGTAAAGACAGCCTGACATTTGCTAATGATCAACGACTTGTTCTTATCCTCCGTCTCTGTCTTCCATTCACAGGCATCCATGTAGGTGTCTGTTGGGCCAGGGCCACAGCCTCGCATTATCTGACCTCTGTTCCCTCATTCCTCTCCAGCTCCCTGTGCTCCTGTTACACTGACTGGATTTCATTCTCATGTTAGGCTTCCTTTTCTTTCTCCCACTAAACTCTAAGCTCCTTGAGTTTAGGGATGCACCTGCTTCACCTTTACCTTCCACATTTCTGTTATGGTGTCAAACACGTGAGTAATTAGTCAAAACTCATTACTGAATGAATACTGAAATGAAGACTTCTATGAAAGACTTCTATCCTTTACTGCAACAGTTAGGGTTTTATTTAACCACTTTGTATAAAATTGCATTATTATTTTTTCTTTTTGTCCTCTCCACTTTTGTTTCTCTGCTCTTTCCTGCCTTCCTTTAGAATATTCAATGTTCTTAAGAATTTTCTTTTAATTAACTTATTGGTGTTTTAACTATATTTTTTGGCCATGTGTTAGTGTTTGCACTTGGAATTAAAATAAACATCCAAGATTTTTCAGTCTTCTTTAATAAATATTATGTCACTTTTATTTTCGAGATCCACTTACCTAACTTCATGTTTTCCTTTTTTTATTATTGCTATGGTTATCATATCTATTACAAATACATGCAACTCAGATTCCAAAACAGAATGTTATCATTTTTACTTAAAAAGTCTCATGTGCTTTAAAGAAACTCAGGGCCGGGCACCGCAGCTCATGCCTGTAATCTCAGCACTTCGGGAGGCCGAGGCAGGTGGATCACGAGGTCAAGAGATCGAGACCATCCTGGTCAACATGGTGAAACCCCGTCTCTACTAAAAATACAAAAAAAAAAAAAAATTAGCTGGGCATGGTGGCACGTGCCTGTAATCCCAGCTATTCAGGAAGCGGAGGAGAAGAATTGCCTGAACCCAGGAGGTGGAGGTTGTGGTGAGCCGAGATTGCGCCATTGCACTCCAGCCTGGGTAACAAGAGCAAAACTCTGTCTCAAAAAAAAAAAAACCTCAGAGAAAATATGTTCTTATGTTAAGCAAAATATTTACCACCTGTAATGCTTTCTATGCGTCACTGAAGATCCAAGTTATCACCGCATGTTGCAGGTTGTTTCCCTTAAGCCTCAGCAGTCTGTCTCCGCATTCCCTCAACTGCATATCTGCCAGTGACACGCTCTCACAGCTGCCTCCTATTTTCCGTCTTACCCTCATTCTTGAAGGATGTTTTCACATGATGTAAATGTCAGGGTTGACAGTTCCTTTTTGCTTTGTTTTCTTGCATTTTGCTTTCAGCACTTTGTTGATGCTGTTTCTCATGGATGGCCTCCACGATTTTGATGTAAAATCAGCAATATTTTAAATTGCTGTTTCCTGTATGTAATATGTCACATTTCTCTGGTTGCTTTCAAGCTTTTTCTCTCTCCTTTGAAGCAGTTCGGCTATGGTGCACACAGTTATGGTTTCTTCGCAGTTCTCCTTCAGTTTACAGAGCCTCTTGATTCTCTCTCATATTTTTTTTGCCAAATTTGAACAATGTCAGCCATTAGTACATTAAAGATACTTTCTCCCTGATTCTCTTACTCTCCTCCTTCTGGAGTTCCAGTTAAATGTGTGTTAGACCTGATATCTTCCCAAAGAAGCCTGATGCCCTGCTTATATTTTTTTCAGTCTTAATTTCTCTGTATTCTGCTGTTTATATTGTTTCCATTGGACTAACATCAAGTTCCCGAACTCTTCTCTCATTTTGAATCTGGTAAGGCCTTCCAAGTAAACCTACTTTTAAAAAAATAGATATTACATCTTTGATATTAAAATATTCATTTGAATTTCATTTTATAACCCTTATTTCTTTGTTGATAGTTCTTTTTCATCAAGAGCATGGCTTCCTATACTTATGTAAACACAGTTATAATAATAGCTGCATTAAAATCCTTATCTGCTAATTCCAACATCTGGGACATTTCAAGCTTGGTCTAAGCTTCTTGGTCTTTTGTTTATTTTTTAATCTAAAACTGGCTTAAATATGTTGAGTGATTAGTTGTTGTTTCTGGAATTCTGAATGTGGTTTATTTTTGGAGACTGTGGACCTGTTACATTCTTCCAAAACATTGATTTATATATTTATTTTGCCTTTTTGGTTTTATTTTTTATTTCTTGGCAGGAAATTAAGTTGGCTGCACTCAAATTGAAAACTGCCTGCTGTGGACGGTAGTGTGCACATCTGCTCTCATGGATTTCTTTTATCTTCAGCTGTCTCATTTGGAATCTCCTCCCCTTCACATAGTTCAAGACTCAGTAAAGTCTTGGGCAGAACTTAGAACCACAGTTTGGGGTTTTCCAATCTGGATCTCTCCTTTCTGGGATTCTTTCCTCATTTTCTGGTGGATGTAGTTTTCGCGGTTCAGAAATAAAGTGCATGTTAGGATACACTTTTGGTTTTCTCACTAGCACTGACTTCAGTACATCCTTGGCATAAAAGTCAAAAAATGGGTGATTCATCACAGACTGTTCAACTACTTCAGAATCTATCCGTTTCTTTTCAACTTTCTAGTGCTACTATTTCCAGATTTTTTTCTGTTTTATGTATTTACTTTTATATTTCATCCATAGTTGCAAGTGAAGAAGGGATAAGTCTCATAGGAGTATATTTGAACATCCTGAATTGCACTTTTAGAAAAAAATCTTCCTTTGCTTTCAAAATGTATTTACTTGTACCTGACACAAACATACAAATGCTAGTTTTCAATAATAGCTAGCTGTCTTTAGTTCATTGCATTCTGTGTGCCAAGCATTTTAGACCATAATATTATTTCAATTCTTATTACTTTGGGAGATAGATTTTACTTTTTCAAATTTGTAGTGAAGGAAATTCTGACTATAATCCATGCAATTGCTGAAAACTCTAAACAGGACTCACATAATTTTAAGTATGGTGCATATTTGCCTATATATAAGAAATATGAACAATACTCTGGAAACTTACACTCTCCCAAGACTAAACCAGGAAGAAGTTGAATCCCTAAATAGACCAATAACAAGGGCTGAAGTTGGGGCAGCAACTAATAGCCTACCAACCAAAAATAGTCTAGTACTAGACGGGTCCATAGTCAAATTCTACTAGAGGTACAAAGAGGACCTGATACCATTCCTTCAGAAACTATTCCAAATAATACAAAAAGAGGGAATCTTCTCTAACTCATTTTATGAGACCAGCATCATCCTGATACCAGAACCTGCCAGAGACACAACTGAAAAAGACAATTTCAGGCCAATATTCATAATGAACATTGATGCAAAAATCCTCAATAAAAAACTGGCAAACTGAATCCAACAAATGCATCAAAAAGCTTATCCATCATTATCAAGTAAGCTTCATTTCTGGAATGCAAGGCTGGTTCAACATACGCAAATTAATCAATGAAATCCATCACACAAACAGAACCAAAGACAAAAACCAAATGATTAACTCAACAGATGCAGAGAAGGGGCCTTTGACAAAATTCAACAGCCCTTTATGCTAAAAGCTCTATAAACCAGGTATCGATGGAATGTATCTCAAAACAATATGAGCTATTTATGACTAACCCACAGCCAATGTCATACTGAATGAGCAAAAACTAGAAGCATTCCCTTTGAAAACTGGCACAAGACAAACCTCTCTTATCATTCCTATTTAACATATTATTAGAAGTTCTAACCAGGGCAATCAGGCAAGAAAAGGAAATAAAGGGTATTCAATTAGAAAAACAGGAAGTCAAATTGTCTCTATTTGCAGATTACATAATGTATATTTAGAAGACCCCCAGCATCTCAGCCCCAGATCTCCTTAAGCTGATAACCAACTTCAGCAAAATCTCAGGATACAAAATCAATTTACAAAAGTCACAGGCATTCCTATACACCAATAACAGACAAAAAGAAAGCCAAATCAGGAGTGAATTCCCATTCACAATTGCTATAAAGAGAATAAAATACCTAGGAACAAAACTAACAAGGGATATAAAGGATATCTTCAAGGAGAACTACAAAGCACTGCTCGAGGAAATAAGAGAGGGCACACACATATGGAAAAACATTCCATGCTCATGGTTAGGAAAAATAAATATCGTGAAAATGGTTGTACTGCCCAAAGTAATTTATATATTCAGTGCTATCCCATCAAGCTCCCATTGACTTTCATCACAGAATTAGGAAAAAAAAAACACCTTAAACTTCATATGGAATCAATAAAGAGCCCTATTAGACAAGTCAATTCTAAGCAAAAAGAACAAAGCTGGAGGCATCACACTACCTGATTTCAAACTATACTACAACACTACAGTAATCAAAACAGCATAGTACTTGTACCAAAACAAAGATATAGACTAATGGAAAAGAAGAGAGGCCTCAGAAGTAATGCAACACATCTACAACCATCTGATCTTTGACAAACCAGACAAAAACAAGCAATGGGTAAAGGATTCCTCTTTAATAAATGGTGCTGGGAAAACTGGCTAACCATATGCAGAAAGCTGAAACTGAATCCCTTTCTTAGACCTTATACAAAAATTAACTCCATATGGATTAAAGATTTAAACATAAGACCTAACACCATAAAAATCACAGAAGAAAGCCTAGGAAATACCCTTCAGGACATAGGCATGGGCAACGATTTCATGACTAAAACACCAAAAGCAATGGCAACAAAAGCCAAAATAGACTAATGGGATCTAATTAAACTTAAGAGTTTCTGCACAGCAAAAGAAACTATCATTAGAGTGAAGCAGCAATCAACAGAATGGGAAAAAAATTTTGCATTTTACCCATCTGACAAGGGGCTAATATCCAGAATCTACAAATAACTTAAACAAATTTACAAGAATAATAAAACATCAAAAAGTGAGGGAAGGATATGAACAGGTACTTCACAAAATAAGACATTATGCAGCCAACAAAAATATGAAAAAATATTCATCATCACTAGTCATTCAATAAATGCAAATCAAAACCACACTAATACCATCTCACACCAGTTAGAATGGTGATCATTAAAAAATTTGGAAACAACAGATGCTGAGGAGGATGTGGAGAAATAGGAACACTTTTACACAGTTGGTGGAACTGTAAATTAGTTCAACCATTGCAGAAGACAGTGTGGCAATTCTTCAAGGATTTAGAACTAGAAATACCATTTGACCCAGCAATCCCATTTCTGGATATAGACCCAAAGGATTATAAATCATTATATTATAAAGACACATGGACACGTATATTTACTGCAGCACTATTCACAATAGCAAAGACTTGAAACCAAGCCAAATACCCATCAGTGATATACTGGATAAAGAAAATGTGACATATATACACCTTGGAATACTATGCAGCCATAAAAAAGGATGAATTCATGTCCTTTGCAAGGACATGAATGAAGCTGAAAACCATAATTCTCAGCAAACTGACATAAGAACAGAAAACCAAACACTGCAATTTCTCATTCATAAGTGGGTGTTAAACAATGAGAAAACCTGGACACAGCAAGGAGAACATCACACACCAGGGCCTCTGTGTGTCCCTCTGTGGTGGGACAGCTAGGGTAGGGATAGCAGGGGTTGGGGGTATTGGGGAGGGATAGCATTAAAAGATATACCTAATGTAGATGATGGGGTAATGGATGTAACAGACCACCATGGCACATGGTGGATCCCTATGTAATAAACCTGCACATTCTGCACATGTACCCCAGAACTTAAAGTGTAATTTAAAAAAAAAGAAATATGAGGTTGTACCATTGTGTGTGTTTGTGTTTTGAAAATTAAACAGCTACATGTTTATGGAGGACTTCCCCTTTATTTCTGTGGATCTCCTAGAATGATCTCAACTCTGTGAATTGGGAATACAAAGATGAACTAGGTGTTCACGACTTTTGCCTTCCTCTCTTCAATGCTTCCACATGGAGCCTCAGTGCCATGGAAACTGAGTATGAAGCTCACAGGTTTCAAGGCAGCGTGAAGGTCCTCTTTCCACCACAATAATTTAGAAGCTTGAAAATAAACCCAACTTCTATTTATAGTGGAAAAAGTCAAATCAACACAACCTTCAATATTACCACTTAGAATATACTTTAAGAAGTTTTAAAAACTTTGCTTGTGACATCAGAAGATGCCTTGAATTACACAATATACTCTATATGAGAGGACCAAGCCAATTATCACTTATAAGTGTAGAGTAGATGAGAGTCAATATTCATTCTGGTTTTCCCTTCAAAATCCACTGTGTCATATTTCCTGTTATCATCATTATTCTGGAAATTGGCAGAACCTGAACACTTTAGTGACTTCACTTTTGGAAAAAAACTGAGATTAAGCACTTCAAAGAAGGCTCATAACAATTACTTGTTTAAAAAAATAAAAAGCAATAGGTGCACTAAATGATGACAAAGTAAAAATAGGCCAAAATTAGACTTGAAAGAAGAGAGTCAAGAAATTTGGCTGAAGTAATACAAAATGAGGAGTTGTGAAAACTGACAGTTCTTAGTCACGTAGGAGCAAGGTCATACTTAATGAAGCTAAAAAAAGTAAATTAAGAAGAAGCTGAGGGAAATTTTGGGAGCTATTTGTTATTCTGTGTGACTGTCTTACTTAGATTCTATTTTCTCCTCATTTTCTGGCTGTCCTCATCCAATGTTCTTTCAGAGGACCTGGGATGTGTCTTAGAGCCAGATGGCATAAAAATAACCATGCTATTCATCCTACAGTATGAGGCATAGATTCACTTTTCGGTATTGAGATAAATAAAGTGAAATGAATTGAATTTTAATGAATTTATTCTAGGGAATAATTCTCTCAAGTATGGTTATATTTAGATTATTTCTAAATAACTCACTAACATGCAAATATTGACTTGTATAGACACCAGCTCTATTTTCCATTTCAGCAATTTATATGCTTGAAAATGAACCAAATACAAAATTTTGCTAAATTATTTATCCTAGTATTAATTGGTTGAAAATTGGTTTGCTAATAGTTGGGTTTAAAACAGTATAAATTCTCTAATATAGTCATAAGAAGACTATATCTACACAAATATTTGAAGTAGTCTTAATCTATGGAGAAGATGGTTGATGGTTGCCTCTTTTGATAAATCACTACAGTAAAATGTCATTGTCTTTGGGAAGCTTTAAAGACTTCAAAGGAAGATCATTTATAGCTTCTACTTTTGCACATACACTTTTGTTATAATATTGAAATGTAGTAAAGCAGATTTGTCATATAATTTATTAAGTGAGCTTAAATGGATTTTAACTCAATCGTGATCTCCATGTGCACATATAAATATAATGCATGACCTGTATGGTCCAATTAGTTAATGTCACGATGCTAAATTATAAACAAGTTATACTGCTTCTCTTAACCACACAGAAAGCAAAATCAAATGATTTCACAAAGAAAGTAATGAAACAAAGTCAGCTAAACAAAGAAAGAAAACAAAAAATATATAGATTAACAATATTTGACATCTGAACCTAAAATGTGATATTTAGTCCATAAATGATAGAAATATATGTCTACTTACCAAGATAGAACATAGTTTTCACATTATTATTTACTTTCAGAGAGGAGTTTGTCCAAAGACCTATTCAATTATGCAAAACTGAAATTTGATATTTTACAAAATATATTTGGGAACATGACCTGTCATAAATATTCCTGTGGGAAGTTAAAGGATCTGACATAAATCATTCTACTACAAATCATTTCAAACTACTGTCCTACATATAAGCAGAAATCAATTTTAATGTAAAATATCCATCCCTTTTTTATTGACAATGGTAGGTTAAAATTCTGTATAAAGATGACATTGAGATTCCAGATAATTTAATTTCATTGATTTAGAAAAACAAACAAACAAAAAACAGAAAACATTGCTTACAAAATAGTTCTCTTTAGTCATCATTGTGGTACATGATCATTTCCCTGAAGCCTTTTTCTCGGTACAATTTTCTGAGTTTTCATTTCTCTCCTCCAGAATGCATACTCCTCCTACATGTCTGCATGGCAGCAGTAGTTTCTCGGTATAAGGCACCACACTTTGAATTTATATTTTTTTTGTGTGGCAGTTTGAGTCTGCCTTACCTAATGGGTTATGAACTCTGCAAGTGGGAACATGCCTGTCTTTACTCAGTGTAATAATTCCAGTATGAATAATGAGTAAATAAGGCTCATATAGTGAATATTTTTTCAATATTAGACAAACAATAAAATTGTATACACTAAATACGACAATGCTAAGAAAAAATAAGCAGGATTAAATTTTACTAAGCTGAAAATTCTTCCTTGTAGCACATTTAAAAATGTAAATAATATTTTATTCTAGTATATGCAGCTTAAGGACTTAGAATAATCTAAGAAACATAAAGTATTATAGTCACATTCCAAAATAAAAATGAATTGCTAATGTATATGCAAAATATAGATATAGAGATCTCTTAGGTGTAGTGCTGAAAATTTTTTAATGCTAAAGAACAGAAGAAAAGTAAATTATTTTTAATACCAAAATAAGTATTATATCTGCTAATACTATTGCAAACAGTTTCTGTCTAAATATCTTGTTATAGGTAAAATAAAGTGACAAATGAATTCTCTAGGAACTGATACCTAAAAATGTGAGATATCCCCTTAGCGAATATATGTAATTGGTAAAATATTAAGTGGTGATTAATTTATTCCTCATTCTGATAACTCACACTGTGTTGGGGAAATTGCCTTGATTTGTGAGACATTTTAAAGCACGGGATTCACTTTATAAATATAAAATTGTCAGTATAGAAACAGTTTTCATGTTCTCAGGTTCTCTGTCCCTTTCAGAATGCTTCCAGCCTAGCCAGGTTTTTCAGGAGGTTGTGATGAGCAGAGGTGTCCTTCATTGTTCCTAAAGTGGAAAAGGAAGCAGGAAATTGTCCTCAGGGAACAAATTCATATCTCTACTAATCTAGAAATTTAAAATTGGATTTTTTCCCAATCCTGGTGCTTTATATATACTAGGAAAATAAATCAGTAGTCTTTCACTCTAAGTTCTATAATGTAGAATTATTTCTTTCTCTGGGTGGGTGGAGGTATATTTTAATTCCAATAAATATTACGGAATTAATGATCTGGTTTGGCTGTGTCACCACCCAAATCCCATCTTGAATTGTAGTTTCCATAATCCCCACATGTCATGGGACGGCTCCAGAAGGAGATAAGTGAACCATGGGTACAGGTGCCCCATGATGTTCTCATGACAGTGAGTGAGTTCTCACAAGATCTAATGATTTTATAAGGGGCTTTTCCTCCTTTGCTTGGCACTTCTCTCTCCTGTCACTATGTGAAGGAGAATATGTTTGCTTTTCCTTCTGCCACGATTGTAAGTTTCCTGAGGCCTCTCCAGCCCTGCAAAACTGTGATTTAATGAAACCTCTTTCCTTTAAAAATTACCCAGTCTCAGGCAGTTCTTTACAGCAGTGTGAAAATGAACTAATACAATAAGCATAAACTTCCTCTGGTTCTGTGAATATTTTAACCGTATTAGTGACAGAATGTAATGATTTTGAATTCATTATTAGAAGTATGTGTAAATGAACAAATAGAGTCAAAAAAAAATATGTAAAACAGAAACAGCTAAAAGAAAATGAAACAAAATAAAGAGTCATGTCCTAAACTTAAAAACATTTGATGATGAGGTCAAGAGATGGAGACCATCCTGGTCAACATGGTGAAACCCCCGTCTCTACTAAAAATACAAAAAATTAGCTGGGCATGGAGGCATGTTCCTGTAATCCCAGCTACTCAGGAGACTGAGACAGGAGAATTGCCTGAACCCAGGAGGTGGAGGTTGCGGTGAGCCGAGATCGCGCCATTGCACTCCAGCCTGGGTAACAAGAGCGAAACTCCATCTCAAAAAAAAAAAAAAAAAAAAAAAATTGATGGTTTTCTGCTATCATTATTACAAGGATTATTCTCTAACAAGGCCTTATTCATCCTGCTCCAAACAAAACATTTAGCTATATCTTGTCTTTCACTGTCACCCACCTCTGGCTCTCCAAGCCCTGATCCACCCTGGGGAATGAGCTGTTAATACCACCCACATCGGAACATGCAGCACCACACAGGACAGGCCATGCCTCTGCTTTAACTGCTAACTTAAAGTAGGACACTCTTTCCTCATCTTTTTCCCCAATATCTTTCTAGTCTGAAGAACTACTGAAATTTTGGTCTATAACATGGATATCAGTAAAGAATCTTGTACAAGGCTGACAGCTTCCCTGAATTACATCATCACAAGGAAGAACACATTCCAGCTAATAGTAAGATACGTTGCAACTCTAGATAATTGTGTATTATGTGGTACGTAACCCTTATTCTCAATAAAATTGGCCAGAAAAGATATATATTTTAAGCTCCTACTTCATTTTAGTGATTAGCACAATGAAGTCAAGAAAGCTAAATGATGCACTGAATTGCATACAGTGGGTAAAAACTGGGACCAAAAGGGAGCTCTATGATTTCAGCTACTCCGATTCTCTGTTCCTCCCACTGTAAAAGCCCATTGATCACCCCATATACATATAGAGACTATATACAGTGGGTGAAAACTGGGACAGAGAGAATCTCAAACCCCGGAAGGGAGCTCTATGATTTCAGCTACTCCGATTCTCTATTCCTCCCACTGTAAAAGCCCATTTATCACCCCATATATATATATATATATATATATATATATATATATATAGACTATATACAGTGGGTGATAAATGGGCTTTTACATATATACTATATATGCTATTAGTCTACTATATATATACTCTGCCATATATACATACACATATATGTGTGTATATATATATATATATAGTCTATATATAGTCTATATATCTACTATATATATAGTCTATATACTATATAATCTCTCTCTATATCTACTATAATTTATTCTTTTATCAGAAGTATCTTTTAATAGTTCTTTAGTCTTTTATTATAAGCTCTTAATAATTTTTATTGTAGCTAATAATTAATTTGGGTATCCTATACATGTCATTATTCTAAAACGTTTAGGTGAGGCTTCACCTCCTACTAGGAGTTTACTTTCACTGATTAACTTTTACCAAAGTCGCTCTTGTTAAAACAAAACAAACATCCCATCTAAACCACTGCTATGCCTATCAGTCAAACCGCTGATCATTCAAGGTCATCAGAGCCACCTGAGTGACAGAAGGGAGGTATATTTGATCTTTTTCATGGATTTGTTTCCTAAGACAGAGTTTATTTCTTGTTTCTTACCATTATCAATCTTGCTCTTTATTCTCTTGTTCCAATACTATCACTCTATGATAAGCATTTTTCAGCTCATTCCAAAATTGTTTTCACTCTGTTCCATGGGAATTTTCAGAGACATAAACCAAATTGAGCCTAAATATGCTCCTTCCTTTTTCTGATTCGTAATTGACGCCTAATATAGCAGTGTCCTTCCAGAAGACCTTGCCACCGTCACAAAATCCTTTACATACCCACAGTCGCCCTGCATGTGTGTCCCCAGGCTCTCCGACTCCTCTTTCATCTCTCAGTAGGAAAAAAATAGTGCTATTTCAAGAAATGCAATCCACCAGTAGGGAGTAGGAAAAAATACGTTTGTAAGAAATGCCTACATGCCAAAGAGAGAAATCTTCAAATAATTTACATGGAAAATGCTATAATAAACTTCAAAATCAGCTTACACATTTTAAATGGCATTCGGTTTGCTATTTTCAACTCTTCACTCCATTTGTACTTCACTTTTTTCTTTTAATAGTCTGCTTACACATTTCAACATATTACATAATTGAACCATGTATTGATTATCAAGACCTAACTGCCACAACAATGAGTTTGATATCAAACTTTTTAAACACAAAACCTTACTTGTGAATTATAGGATTTTAAAAAGTTTTGTGTATTTAATGTGTATTTCTAACTATCTTTTTGAGAAATAACATGCTATATTCTTGCTAAAAAATAATGTTTTAAAATTATTTGTTCTCCATAGTTGGTTTTGAAGCAATCCATATATTTAAATTTCAGGCTGGGCATATTGGTTCATGTCTATAATTCTAGCACTTTGGGAGGCAAAGGCAGATGGATCGCTTGAGGTCTGGAGTTCAAGACCACCCTGGCCAACATAGTAAAACCCTGTCTCTACTAATAATAAAAAAAAGACCCATTAACAGTATTATTATATCATCCATTTGATTGCTTGTGGTTGGGAGTGGAACCATTAACAGGGTTAGTGGAACCATTGCCAGGGTCAGTTCAAATACGGTGTTGTTTGAGGCAAATTTTATTCAGCTACTGGATCATAAAAAAGAGAAAAAGACCAAGTGTAAAATGAATACGAGCTAATGTTTTAGTCTATAAAGACATGCTCACTTTTTGGTGGGAAACAACTCAATGAGTAGATACAACCCATAGAGAATAAAGTATAGGAGTTTATTAATTACTGTACCATGAGCAGATAAATGAATTGTGAAAAGGCAATGCCTGCATCCCTTGGATCGAAATATAGTTTCCATAATTTATGTAATCTGTAATCAGGCATTCTATTCAGTTTTGTGATGTCTGTTTTAACTCTGGCTAAAAACAGGATATAGAACACCAGCAGGCAGCTTCATTCTTCTGAGTTCCATCATCATAACACAGGCAAATTATTATTGTGCTTATTGGAACAATGAAGCCAGCTGCACATCTGATGCCAAAACACTGAAGATATTTATTGATGTATTTTGCTTTAAAGTAAATACACTTTATTAGGGAAAGTGTTAAAGATTTCTTCATGGAGAATTAGCTAAATTGATACATAGACACACTGTTTCAGCATCCTTGTGGGTTCACATTAATTTATTCCTGTAGTAAACTTACTTTCCTTCCACAGTATTAACAGCCCAATGGATATGTTTGTAATGATGAAAAATACTTAATGCAATTAAGAACCCATGTCCTCTTCCAGCAGGCCAGTAGCAGGGAGCCATGTCATGAGGGAAAACAGGAGCCAAGGACCATGGAATGTTTCTAATGAACTTTTTTTATATCATCTTCATAGAGTGGAGCACAATGGCTATGTTCTTGCCTTTCTGACCCTTTGCCTAGTGTCTTCTCATGGAGTTGTAAAAATAATAAAAATCATTTGAAGATTAAGAAAATGTGTATGTGTGTTTTTTCTAGTTTTCAAAAGGCTAATCAGTGGCCAAGCTAGGACTCCACCACTCATCTGATAACAGTTTGTGTCTCTATGTTTCTTTTCAGCTCAGTGTATATAGCCCCTGTGTACAGGTCTGCTCAGGCTGCAGTTTACAAGCCATGCATTTTTATGAAGCTCTGCTTGGGTTCATTCTAGCTCCCAAGTAGTCATAGCTGTCTCTTCCTGCAAACCCATCATCATTGCCTGTTTTTAAATATTGATTCCTACTTGGCAGGTGTGTGCCATGGTTACAGTGTACCTAAGGGTAAGGGAAGATCCTACCCTTGGGTACTTCACAAGCTAAAGATGAGGAGAAATCTATACAAACAAGTATCGGAATTCTACATACTGAATATCTAAAATGTACTGGAGAATAATCATGCCATTACCTACATCATTCACTCTATACATATGATCAGTAAGGTTTTAACATAACCCCTATTCTGTAAGGAGGGCACCTGAAGTCCAGCGAGGTTAGAAAACATTCAGTAATGTCATGTGCAGAGGAAGTGCATTACCTGGAGTCTAGACCAGTATCTGCTCAGAAGCTGCTCTTTCCACATAAGGCTGTCATTCAAAGTATGCAAAGGGATTGTCATGCACCTCATAGGCACATGGAAAAAATCCCTTAGAAGAACTACTCAATTCTTCTTGGGTGTTTCAGGTCAGCTTCTAAGGGAAGGTGACATTTAAATAGAAAATTGACACAGGAATGTGTACTAACAAGAAAGAAGAGAGAGAGAAAAAGAGTACTTAAGGCAGAAGAAATTGTGTTTGTTTCAAGGAGGGGTTTGAACATGGGTCCTTCCAAGGGACTAGCATATTGATTCACTTTGATCACATGGAAAAAAACAATGAATGGCTGAACTCTGTGGAGCTGGTTTCATCTCAGGAAGGGTCCTTCATGTCTAAGAGTTTGTTCCTTTTCCCATGGGCTCTTTACGTCCCAGGCTTTAACAGGTAACTCTCATCACATTTGCTTTCTGATTTCTGCCATAAACTCCCTTTGCCATTGCATCCATATCTCCTTCTCAGTAGTTCATCTGTGGACTGTGGGGCTTCTTTCAGTTTACAACTTTCTCAGAGTCATTTTGTTGTTACCTCCTTAATTATTTCATAAGTAACTGAAAGGCTAAGCCAATACTTTAGTTTTTGCCAATGTTAAGTGTTTTGCATACTGCAAAGGGCTGGCTCTTTTGTGCTCCAAGAATACGTTTTCCAGCTTAGATGTAATCACAGAGGAGCTTGGTTTAGAAAACAGCTCTGACCTTAATCTTGAGTAGTGTGGGTTCCGCTCATTTTAATGAGCAACTATTAATCACCCTCCATGAGAGGTGAACTATGAGAGCCAAAGTTCACCCACAGGTGTTTTTTTCTTTTTTCTTTTTTTAAGGAGATGGTATATATTAAAATTTTTCACTTCCTAATTTATAAGTAATATCTAAGATGATTAATAATTCCATGACCATAGATGTTGCTTGGCTTCATGTAGCAGAGAGGATACTGTCTTCAAAGTCAGAAACTCTAAGCTAACCTCTAGCTGCAGTAGCTGCAGTAGCATATACATGGGAAAACCACAACTGGGAGGGGTTTCAGGCTGGCCACGGTGGAAAGAGAATTTCAAACCTTACAGATGATGTTTCTGCCATAAACAATGAATATGCAAAATGTTACCATTTGAATATGCAAATTATTATCGGTTTGAATATGCAAATTATCGATTTGAATATGTAAACTATTATCCATGGGCCAACTTCTGTTCAGTTTAAATGAAATGATGGCTGCATGATGGCTACAACAAAACTAGACAGGCAGGTCCACTGTTCAAAACGGCATGACATCATTACAAGTCTAATCACTCTGTGCACTGTTGGCATTATTTTAAAAAAAATTTAGTTTTTTAATACAAATATAACTCCTGTATTAAAAGAATGTGGAGGCCGGGTGCAGTGACTCAAGCCTGTAATACCAGCACTTTGGGAGGCCAAGGCGGGTGGATCATGAGGTCACGAGATGGAGACCATCCTGGTCAACATGGTGAAACCCCGTCTCTACTAAAAGTACAAAAAATTAGCTGGGCATGGTGGCGCATGCCTGTAATCCCAGCTATTCAGGAGGCTGAGGCAGGAGAATTGCCTGAACCCAGGAGGCAGAGGTTGCAGTGAGCCGAGATCACGCCATTGCACTCCAGCCTGCGTAACAAGAGAGAAACTCCATCTCAAAAAAATAAAAAAAATAAAAAATAAAAAGAATGTGGAAATTGTTTCACCTAATCATTTTCCCATAGAAAGTGAAGCAAAATTAATATTACGGTCACCAACTTCCTTTCCCTCCAAGTCTGCCCTGCTTAGACAACTATACTTGGTCATTGCTCGGTAGATTAGGTATAAGTACAATTTGAGCTCTTAAGTGGGCTCTTGAGCCTTGTTTATCTTACCTGTTGTATTACATGACCCTTATCCATCCTGACATCTACTGAAAGTGACTCATGTTTGGACAGTGTTTTTATTGATAAGTAGTGTCTGGAATGATGTGGTTGGAGAGGCCACATGTCATATATGCCAGCGAGATTTTGACTTACAAAGCCTTGACAAAGTATGTCTTTGCTGAGTCAGCATTTGTTTCCCCTAAAACTAACATCCTTTGAAAACTGAGAAACCATCAGAGGAATTACATTTCACAAAATTATATGCATGTAATCCCTTTACCTGTTTTTGCATTTGGCAATAGTTTATCCATGCATAATTTACAAAGATAAATGCAAGATATGCTAATTTGTAATAGAACAAAAGTACAAAAAAATGGAACCTTAAAGACTTATATGCTCTGCTTATAGGACCTGGGTTTGGCAAAGTGTCATGAGAAAGATTCTGTGGAAGGGACGATAACAGTGATTAATAAAATTGCAGCAGTATGCACACAGCATTAAACTCACAGAATCTCGGGCTGTACAACATTCTTCTCCAGTGACCATTGCAAATGGACGAAATATTCTATGCAGCATTTTATGTATCATTCACAATAACCTGTGAACTAATGGTAACTAAGTCAACATCTGAATATGTAAGTGTCTTGCTCTTCAGGATACAGCTAGTTAGGACTGGAGAACCACAGGTCTGCTGGGAACCCTGAAGGGTGTGGTTGGCCTGATTCAACAGCTTAGCCCCCTGCAACCCCCTGGGCAGATTTCAACTCCCATTGCACAATTAGAAACCTTTATATTGAGTAGATAGTTGATGTGTTCATTATATCTATTATATATAATGTATATATTTATACATATTACATATATATGCACACACACAAGAGGGCAAAGTTTGGTTTATGTCTTTAACAGGTGAGCTAGCATATGGCATATGACACAAAAGGCAAACTAAAATGCAAGAAATAGACATCTATTTCCTAATGTGGAACACATGCGATTTATTTTCCTGCCCCTGAACTTCCAGGTGAATCTCCCCTAGCATAAGTACTACCCCCGTCCTGCCAAGAGCACACTTCCTCATAAGGTCCATGTCACCTGACTTGTTACTTGCACTCTCTTTTCAGAGGTCAGTGTGGCACACCTGTCTGAAAAAGCTAACCTGCTTTTAAAAACAGTCAAAATAAGATAAAATCAATCAGGCAGGGGCCATCCTCAATCTGCCTACCATTATAGGACAGAGAACAAGAGAAGGTAATGATAGCAGCTGTGGATGCAATGTAAGCTTTTCATTTTTAAAGGCACTCATCCAGGGTAAGGGGACATCTCTGGAGAAAGGCAGGCAGTGTGCATTCATTATTCATCAGGCTACTGAAAGCAGCCTCGAGGTCAGGGAGGGAATGCAGAGAACGCTCAAGGATGTCCAGGGTTCGCCTCTCCTCGGCGAGCAGTAGTAATACATTTGGAAGCTTAATGTGCACTACTGCAGCTTCTCCATGAGGGCGCCACCTGCTTCAGGATGATTGTGTCAGGTGCATGAAAAGGTGTTCAGGAAAGTGAATATGCAGTCCCCAAATGAAACCCACAGCAGTCTCTTCAACAATTTGTTCTTTCTATTCTGAATTAATAATTTTGGAAAACTGCTCACCTTATGTTTATTTATTCAAAATAAGTTTTTAAAAGTCTTAACAATTGACATAGTCTAGAGTAGAATCATTCACAATTTGTGTTCTCTCCAAGAACACATTCAACTTTCCAAATGTAAAACATATCGGGGAAGGCCAGAGATAATTCATCTGATGATTAAATACAATTTATAACTTTTACAGGTAGATACCTTATTATATCCTGGATGCCCAATTATATTCAGTCATATCTGCAAAGACATTGACAAAGGAAGAAAGGAGCAAATAATTCTAGCTACTTTATAAAAATAACATACCCTGGGCCGGGCGCGGTGGCTCACGCCTGTAATCCCAGCACTTTGGGAGGCCGAGGCGGGTGGATCACGAGGTCAAGAGATTGAGACCATTCTGGACAACATGGTGAAACCCTGCCTCTACTAAAAATACAAAAAATTAGCTAGGCACAATGGCACGTGCCTATAATCCCAGCTACTCAGGAGGCTGAGGCAGGAGAATTGCCTGAACCCAGGAGGCGGAGGTTGCAGTGAGCCGAGATCGCGCCACTGCACTCCAGCCTGGGTAACAAGAGTGAAACTCTGTCTCAAATAATAATAATAATAATAATAATAATAATAATAATAAACAACCCTTTCCGTAACTGTAACATGTTTCTAATAGTTTGAGAATACACTTAAATATATTATTTTGTACTCATTCAGAATTTTTAAATCTCTCTCTCTCTCTCTCAATCAGCAGTGAGGAGTAAAGTATATTCAGACAAGTGTCTGAAATCTGAGCATTTATTTCTAGCAGTGCCACCTATTAATTGTATGGCTTTAAGTATTTTAAAGTCTCTGGTTTTCAAATTTCTTGCTTGTAAAAGAAGGTACTGAATAAAGCCATCCTGTCTAACACATAGGTTTCTCCAAAAGATAAAACTCCACTGCATATTTATGTATGATGGCATAGTTATCGTGCCCTTTCTGGAGTTCAGAAACTAAATTTTATCAGTTTACTGGCACTACAATACAAGAGGTAACAGAATCACTGAAAATGGACATTTCCTCAGTGAAGGCTATTCTTTCATTTCTGCAATAGGAGAGAAAAATAATGTTTTATTTTAATGTAAGGTGCATAGTACTGGGCTAAATTACCATATCCCCCTCTAAGTACTTGATCAGACAGCTAGATAAAAATTCAGTCAAGATATTGCTATGGGTTTCATGCTTGTGCACTTACAAAACTCATATTTGGGCCTAGGCCCAATGTGACAGTATTAAGAGGCAGGTCCTTTAAGAGGTGATTAGGCCACAGGGGCTACACCCTCCCAAATCAAATTAAAGCCCTTATAAAACAGGCTTCACACAGCATTCATCCCGTTTTCCCCTTTGCCTCCCTCGTGCCACGGAGGAATAGAAAGTTCACCCCTTGAAGAATTCAGCAAAAATCCGTCACTTTGGAAGCAGAGAGACTGGGTTGTTTCCAGACACCAAATCTGCTGAGGTCTTGATCTTGTACTTCCCAGCCTCCAGAATGGTGAGAAATAAGTTTCTGTTATTTGTAAATGACTCAGCCTGTGACGTTCTGTTATAGCAGCAGGAACAGACTCAGACACTCACTGTGGTAGCCAGTCTTCAAATATGTCCAGGGGCTGGACATATTTCTCTTCTCCTGGCAGGCAAGCTCTGTGTGGTCCCCTCCCACACTGAATAGGTTTGATCAGGTTAAATAATGGGGTACTGTGTGAACTATGAACTGATTTCTGAATACAGATTATTATAAATGGTTCTGGCATCTTCTTCCCTGTTCTCTTGCATTATACCATCTGGGGACTCCAGCCACCCTGTCATGGGGACACTGAAGTAGCCCTACAGGGAGGTCCATAATGCAAGAAACTGAGGCCTCCCTACCAACCGCCAGAAAGGAACTGCAGCTTCTTGTGATCAGCCACATGCAGTGGCCGGCTGGGCAGTGGGTCCTCTCGCCCTATGTCAAGATGATGCAGCCTGAGCCAGCGACTTCATTGTAACTTCTTCACAAACTGAGCTGCGGCCAGCAAGATAAGCCACTCCTGAGCTCAGAATTCAATAAACGGTGTGAGGGGACTAGCATTTACACTGTTTTCAGTTACCAGGTTGTAATGCAATATTAGAAAATCAATAATGACATAAAACTTTTGAGCAATGCTGTGATCATGTTGACCTAGTTTACTCAGAACACTATACCCAACGGCTGCAGAATACATACTTTTTTCAAGGACAAGTGAAGATATTCACTAAAATAGATAATATGCCAGCCATGAAATACAAGTCCAAAATATTTAAATTCTAAAGATTATTTTCTGTGACCAAGTCAGGAAAACGTAACAAGAATATCTTTCAAAGACCCCAAATATCTGGAAACTAAGCAAAACACTGTAGAATAAATGAATCAAATAAATTATTACAAATAAAGTTAAAAAATTCAAGCCAGATAATTATAAAATTAAGACATATCAAAATGTGTTGGAATCGGTTAAAGTAGTGCTCATGGGGGAGTTTGCAGCCTAAACACTCATATTTCACCAGATAAACCATATAAAGTCAATTATTTGAGATCCTGCCTCAGGAAGTTTATAGGAAAAAAATGTGTAACATCTTAAAAGGCAGATAAATAGAGAAATTAGGAAAGCCAAAGGCATTTTGCTTGAAAGATTAATTGATAAAGATTTAGCTAGACCTATCAAGAAAAAGAAGACATACATATTAACTACATTAGGAATAAAAGATGGAAAATCTCTATAGATCCTAAGGACATTAAAGAGATTATAAGAAATACTGTGAATAAAATTGTCCCCCAAATTGTGACCACTTAGGTAAAATGGACAAACTCCTAGGAAATTGCAACCTATTAAAACAAACACAAGATAGAATATCTGAGTAGACCTATGAGAATAATTTAATGTTTGATATTATAAACTTTTCTGAAGTTAAAATGATAGGCCCGGATGGATTTCCTGGTGCATCCTGTCAAACACTTAAGAACAACTACAACAGAACCCAGTATTTTAAGAAATCTTTAGGAAAGTAGAGAAGTGTCAAAGGTTGGCCAAGTAGTTCTAGGAGGTTAATATAATTTTCATAATAAAGTGTGTCAAAGACATAACAAAAAATAAAATAAAAAGGAAAGAGAGAAAAACAAACAAAATTCCAGACCACTCTTCATTATAAGCGGAGAAGAAAAATAATCCTTTGAAATTAGCAAATCAAACGGATCAGTATATGAAAATGGTTAGGAGTATTTATCTTTGAAAGAGCAGAACTACTGTATTTTTTATGTTTGGTCTTAATTTCTGTATAAAGTATTTTTATAAGAGCAGAAGAAATAGGTAACTAAAATATAAGGAATTTTAAAATGTATTTGGAACATTTCCCCCTAATTTTTTAGTTAGTTTTACTCTGTAGAGTAGCAATACATTACTACAAAATGTAAATAAAAGTGAAAAGACAAACAATTGGAGAAATCTTTTAACTTTTATGGAAAAACAATGACAAAAAATATTGGTTTGTTAAAAGAGAAAAAAAATTACAACCATAGATACAATCTAAAATTTGAACCAATTTGAGATTTCAATTTTATAAGTTCCTAATTTTAATCCCATTTTCACTTCAACCCTTTAGGTGATTTTGTTGTAATTGCTGTATCATTTAAAACAGCTTTCATTAACCCTCCAACATTTTATTCCTGTCTTTATTTTTCCTTACTTCCTTAAAGAAAAGGACGATTTTTAGGACGTTAGAAACTCAATTCCTTAATAAACCTTGGTAGGAGACAGAAAGTGAAAACGGGCCTCTAAGAGTTTGCCAAGCCCTCTTATTTGATGGCATAACATTAGCAAGACCACTAGTGACAGCACTGGCAATAGAGCCATCAGTCAGCAATAGCAGAAAAAGCAGCCCCTCTGCTCTCTTACCCCCACCCAAAGCATATGGCTTTTATATAGCATTTCCACTCAAGTACTGCTGAGCAAGAATTCCAGTCCCCAAGACAGCTCTGCCCCATTTTGAAGAAGAACAAAAGCATAGTCTAATGCAAATACACATATTCAGTTTAAAAATTAAAACACACATATACACACACACACACACATTGGTAATTAGGAAAGCACCTGCAGAAAGAAGGAGATGGCCATCCAACTACAGCAGGTGCAGGACAGGGAATTTAGATTTTTTCCTTACAGAAACCACCCATAAATGTTAAATTTCATAAGCAATATGTTTTCAATTGAAGTGAATATGTTTATAAACCAGAGACTAACAGCCGGGCGCAGTGGCTCGTGCCTGTGATCCCAGCACTTTGGGAGGCCGAGGCGGGTGGAACACGAGGTCAAGACATCGAGACCATCCTGGTCAACATGGTGAAACCCCATCTCTACTAAAAATACAAAAAATTAGCTGGGCATGGTGGCACGTGCCTGTAATCTCAGCTACTCAGGAGGCTGAGGCAGGAGAATTGCCTGAACCCAGGAGGCGGAGGTTGCAGTGAGCCAAAGTCGTGCCATTGCACTCCAGTCTGGGTAACAAGAGCGAAACTCCATCTCATAAACAAACAAACAAACAAACAAACAAACAAAAACAAACCAGAGACTAGTTGTCTAACCAGTTGGACAACCCTGAGACTGAGATACCATCTGTCTTGGAGGCTTCACCATTACAGACTCTGCTGAGGATGGCAGCAGTGCCTGCAACTTCAGCCCAGCCAGAAATAAATCATCTGACTGGTTTAAGGACCCTGGCAGAGTTCCTTCCCCCAGTAACTGTGCATAGAATGAGAACAGCCTTATCTAGTTAGAAAGTTTAATGAAGCTTCTTGGAACAGGACCAAATGAATGGCATCTCACGACCCAAAGGAAAAAAAAAAGGCTAAATGAAAGAAGCTCCAAAAAACGGTCACTTTACGTGTTGGTGATTTTGGTCATTTAGAAAAAGATTTTTATTGGTTGAAATCATGTTTGCTGATAGGTTAAAACGCCATGGATACTCCAACCCTTTCCTAATATAGATTTTATCCAATCCATTCTTTGTAGCCCTAATAAGCTGGGCAAGCCTAGGGAGAAGAAAATGAAAGAAACACACTATGGACACTGGCAACAATTTGCAGGACTCTCAAGGGAACTGTGCCAAGTGAACAAAGGTTTAAACACTGTGATTCCAGGATAACGCTCCACTATGACCCCAACATTTTAATAAAACATTCTGGAAATGACATAATTGTAAATATGGAGGACAGATGTGTGGCTTCCTGAAGTTAAAGGGAGTAAAGACATTTATTGTAAAGGCACCATGAGGCTTACTGATAGGCAGAGAAAAGGTCTGTGTCCACAAGGTATCCATGTCAGTATCCTAGCTGTCTTCTCATTGCACTCTAGTTGTTTTGCAAGATGCTACCATCAGGTAAGGATGGAAGGGAGCTCTGTATTATTTTGTACAAGTACCAGTGAATCTACAATTACCTTGAAATGAAAACTTCAATAAAGAAGCAAGGACTAATGAAGCTGGTGTTCTCAATTCAATAAAAAAATAGAAGCAATCATGTATCAACAAACATATTTGTTTTACACACTTAATCTCATTTTTCTTAATAGTTGTTCTATGAGGTAAATGTTATTGCTATATTTAAGTTGATTTTTTTTTTCAAAAAATGCCTATAAGTAATTTACTCAAATAATAAAACCTTACAGCTACAAAATATTGCACCACTCTTCTGGTACATCTTCATGAACAAAGGTAATAAGGAAGACCTCTAAGAGGGAGTGATTTGCTTGAGGCCACAGAAACAGTCATCAGACACAAGGTCAGGGGCCTTTTCATTTAAGCACTAATTCTATCATACTCAAACTTGAAATCTGAAAGGAAAATAAAATTTTAGTAAAGGGAGACACAACTCTAAATCACTTTCAAAATCATATTTTCTTAGGATACTATGATTGCTACACTCTAATTCCTTCTGATGGTACCTTGTCATGGAATTCCAACTCATTACAAAACTGACTGGTCAAATCCCAATTTGTCAAGCTCTTAAAATAGGGCCCACAGAGTTAAATTCAATCTCCTCTACCAATGCAGCTTAACCTTGAGTAAAGTATAATGCAGACTCCAGGCTTTTCTTAATGCACCAAGAGGTTTCATTCTCATTCATTCATCAAGTATTTAAGCATCATGAACTTCTTCAGGTATCCAAATAGACAGATCACATTGACAAGTATTACTGAGTTTCTGGTCAATTAATTCTTACATCTTTTTCAACGGAATGACTGATCTTGTGCAATGAATTTCTTAGTCTGAGATGAAAACTGTAAGCATCCTTGTCAAATTTCATCACATCTCTCGTAGCATAAGAGTGTCAACTGAAAGTAAATGCTGGCAACAATCAGCCAAGGGTTGAAGCTAGTTAAACCCACTGACTAGCTGTGTGGTTTGGGTAAATTCCCAGGTTGCTCTGAACTTCTGTTTCCTCGTTTACAAAAGGGGGATAATGATATGTACTTCACGGAATTAAGTTTCTCCCCAGTGACTGCCTTGGCCTAGCCCATGAGAGCTGCATCTTCCAAGCTTAGCCCATCTTCCTGGAGAAACTGACATTCAATCTCTGGGTGATGGGAGATTGGGAGGATGGAACAAAGCCTCATTCTTCTCACTTCAGTTCAGGGCATCTCAACCTAGCAGCTGCCATAGCTCTAAGCTGCCAAGGAACATGTAAATTCACCATTGCCATAGCTTCACGGTTCACCTTCTCTTGCTCACTCTCCTTCCTTCTCCTTCCTGCAGGGGATTCTCCAGGGACCAGTCACAGTCCCCAGGAACCACCTCCAAGTCTGAATTCGCTTCTCAAAGAACACAACCTAACAGGCATAGGTGTTCTTGCATTTTTAGCAGATGCTTTTAATTTTCCACATGTTAAATTAACTACCCAAATTCTGTTTTCTTTCCAACACACCTGCATCTAAACCTGTTATTTATTTTTTATTTTTGAGACAGTCTTGCTGTCACCAGGCGCCAGGCTCGAGTGCAGTGGTGCGATCCTGGCTCACTGCAACCTCTGCCTCCCGGGTTCAAGCAATTCTCCTGCCTTAAACCCCCGAGTCACTGGGAATACAGGCGCTCACCACCATGCCAAGCTAATTTTTGTATTTTTTAGTAGAGACAGGGTTTCACCATGTCAGCCAGGATGGTCTCCATCTCTTGACCTTGTGATCCACCACTTCAGCCTCCCAAAGTGCTGGCATTACAGGCGTGAGCCACCGCACCCAGCCTAAACCTGTTATTTTAATCCTTTTTGGTTTCAAAAAGCAAGGTGCGGCTTTCTCTGGTTATAATTTCTATACTTAAACACTGGATTTCCTTGTCTCTCTCTCCCGTTCCTCAATGTTTCTCCCTTGAGATGCTCACATTCTCACCTTCTCATTTTGTGTTTGCTCCTCCTCCTTCTCACCTCTCTGCCTGGCATCCTGCCTCCCACTCTCTCAACTGCACCCTTTCTTCTGTGTCTGCCTTTCTCTCCACCTTCTTTCTATATTTTCTCTTTGATATTGTCTCAAAGGGAAGAAAATACTAAAATAAATAAAAATAAAATAACTTGCCTAGCTTAATAATGCCTACCTTACATGACCTAGGTGAATTTGTACCCCATTTAACACTGCTCATCTTTAGGAAAAAGGATGCCTGAGGTCAAAACTCCCCCTTGTGACCAAACAGGCTAAGAATAGTAGCATCCAAGAGAGCAGCTCCCTTGACCTCTGAAGAATGTCTACCTTATTAACATTTCCATGATAAACGACATTCCCCCCAGCATCATGACGTTAACGACCACCATGACCATGACCACAGGAAACCAGGAGACAGACCAAGGATGGCAGCACTGGGGTTTTGAGGAGGTCTCTTCCCATTCCCAGAAAAGATATGGATCTTCTTCCCCTTGCTTTTAATGCCCATCCCATTCATTAAAGATGCCTGGGTTCTATGCCTTCCTGGCTCTCAGAAGCTGAGAAGTTGATCTGTGAGCCATGCAAGCTCCTACTTCTCAATTCATGGCTGCTGAATAAAGCCTGCACTCCCAGGGGCTCACGTTTGGTTTTGCACATTGGCTCTGCAGAGCAGAAGAGAGAAACAACTTACATTTTGGGGTACTAGCTTTGTCGGTAACAGCTTTTCTAGGGTTTCCTCTCCAGCCTCCTTGATTTTTCACAGCCTCTGTCTCTCTCCATTCATCCCCCATTATCTCCCTTCCCTGGTTATCCACATCCTTCTTTGTTTTCAACCCATGTCACTGGTTAGGATGCAAAACTACATCTCTCGAACCTTATAAATAAATATCATTTCCTGGGACTGTGCCTCCTACATGTACTCTGACTCTGTCTACCCTTCCCAGCCAAACAGGTTGGGAGTAATTCCCAAACTCATTGTCTTCATGCTGTCAACTTCAGCTCATTCCTCAATTCACCGCAATAAACCACGACCCCACAGCTCTTCAGAGACTTCTCTAAAGTGAGATCCCACCACCATTCATTCCAACAGCCTCAACACCCACCCTCCAAGACCAAACACATTCAGACCTCAATATGTGGACTCCTCCTTCCCTCTGGAATCACTGGTCTCCTGGTTTCTATAATACCACTGTGCACCCACAATCTTCCTCCTCCTAATCATTTTTACAGTCACCTAAAAAGCACTCTCCTGCCCCAGGTTTTTCCGAGTTCGCTGAAGGGTCACACACCCCTGCTCTGTGCTCCTTTGGTGCACAGAGATCCCCTTGCCAAGGGTCTCAAACCTTATTCTCGTAGAGAAGATTTCCTGGTCTTTCACCAGAGCTTCTGACAGACAGTATTAGGTAGGACTCGGGAAACTGAATACAATCTTCCCAGGGATGGCAGTGCTTAACAAAACATTGCTGGCATAACATTCCTCGCTCTTTATGGTGACAATCTGTTTGGCTGCCTGCCTTTTCTATTACCTATAAGTTCCATAAGGACACGGGTCATGTCCATCTGGCTCAGCACATTTTCTCCAGGAATTAGTAGGGTGCCTGCCAAATTGGAGATGTTTCTCAGAGTTTCACTGATTAGACAGAAGAAGGAAGAGAGCTTGATATGGGAGAAAGCATGGGCTTTTATTGAGAAGATGTTTTCAAAGGTTCTCTGAGAAGGAATGAGTAAATACAACATGGTTAGCTTTCTGTGGCATTATTTATTTTTTATTCATTTCTATGTCTTCTTCATAGTTTTTAAAAAAGGTAACAAACCATATAAAGAAGGGACACATTTCACATATTCAAGACTCACAGCATTGTGATGTAATACAATTTGGATTCTGATTTTCATTATTTAGTTATTATACTTACTCTCTCAAAGGTTAAACAGGTATAATAATATTATGTGTACTACTATAAGCAATAAAGGAAGAAATGTTTTTTAATGAGCTTAGTTAAGTGCTTAACACATAGAATGTGCTCAGCAGAGAAATCTATCTCAAGATTATTGTAATTATTATTGGCACAACATCGCTCATTAGTTTGGGGGGTATTTTTGTTAAGGGCGATAATGCCACTTAGCCTCCTTTTTAAACTCTTTTACTAGAAGAATATGACATGTACTACTGTTGAATACTTTGCTGAATTTCAGATAGAACATGGCTATAACATGAACCCTACCCCTCCGCTAGCCTCATTTGTGAAGGAATTGTATTTGACACTGATTTGCCATAGGACATGGAGATTTTAGAACCAGCAAAACTTCATTTACACTTGAATACAGCTGTTGCTTTGTTTAACTCCGGAAGCTCATCATTAATAGAACACAATCTTAATTGGCTCGATACTGTTTTGAGTGTAACCTCTACTTTTGATTACAGTACCTGATTGTCTTGAAAAATATTTTTGGCTTGTTTTTGAGAAGTTATCACTTAAGCCCTGTTGTCAAACAGTTTACATTCTAATGAAGGAAACCAAAAGCAACTAGATAATATCATTTATAAAGAAAAACATTGAAAATGAGTCATTTTCTATCATGCATTAAAAATAAATGACAAAGTGTCAGATTTTTCAATCTTCCTCCTTTTAATTAACACCCAGGTCTTGATTGGATGTGTTTAATTTTTCTAAGAACAAAAATGGGAAGGTTTTAAAATATAAAGCAAACAGAGATCTAGAAATAACTCCTACTGCTTCACAGAAAGCTTTGTCCACTAGAAATAACTCCTACTACTTCATAGAAAGCCTTGTCCACCTACCCAGGTCTTGCATTATCTTTCTTTTACAACACAAAGAAAAATCTTAAGGGGTGTAGACTTAAATTTCAAGTCTGATACACGAATTCCACGAATCCAGAATTCTAAGGTCCCTGAACTTGATAATTATATTAAAAATTGAAGTAAAAGAAAGCACATTAATTTCCTAATTTTATCTCTAGTAGGTTCTAGTAGAGCTTTAAATAACTTTTAAATATTAAACCAACAGATATAAAAACTGAAATAGTGGGTTATAATTTCTTGTAATTCATTGATGGGTGGTTAAAGAACATATTCTTCAAGTAGAATGAAGAAATATAAATATTTGGCAAAGGAATGTCACAACTATTTTGCTAATAGATACTGCCTACATTATTACTAAGGAGCAAGAAACAGTCTTTTTTATTTTTATTATTTATTTATTTATTGAGATGGAGTCTTTCTTTGTCACCCAGGCTGGAGTGCAACAGTGTAATCTTGACTCACTGCAACCTCCCCCTCCTGGGTTCAAGTGGTTCTTCTGCCTCAGCCTCCCAAGTAGATGGGACTATAAATGTGAGCCACCACATCTGACTAAATTTTGTATTTTTAGTAGAGATGGTTTTCACCATGTTGGCCAGACTGGTCTCGAACTCCTGACCTCAAGTGATCTGACTGCCTCAGTCTCCCAAAGTGCTGGGATTACAGGGTGAGCCACCACAGCCAGCCAAGAGCAATCTTAAGAATGAATCATGAGGATGCAAATTAGAAAGAAGAAAAAAAAAATTTAATAAAATTTGCAATATTATTAAATAAATATTTTGCTGAAGTTAGAATGATTCCATCATTCAATTTCAAATATTTATGGAAGAAAAGTAGCAAATATAAAATAAATTAATTTTAATGAACTTCTCAATTTGCTTTTACTCAAGTTATTATTTGCACTTTTGCTCCATGTCAGAAAAACAACAAACATAAGGTTTTTAAAAAAGTACCTGCTTACATGCCGCATTGCTGGGAGATAATTATGTTAAAGCTGGCATTCAGTAATGCAAACATGGGCCACCACTGCTTTCTACCCATCAGCAGTACAAGTGCAGGATGTACACAGCATGCGGAGTAGCAAGAAAACAATTCCGAGAAAGAACCCATAGCAAGTTCTTCAAGAGTCAGTGCTCACTCCCTAATATCTAAATGTTTAGGAAAGCTGGCAAAGGCATAGGCCTCTCTTGGCGTGCTGGTGTGTGTAAATGTACCCCGTATTTAACTTTTCATACTTTAACTTGTAGTCACAAGGTTGGTAAAATACTGGAAGAGGCCTTATTCTCAAAATGGATTACTTAGCAATGGAGAAACAAATAAGAGAATTTTAACAAAGTTAGACTCTGCATTTTAAGTACTGCATTGATTTTTAAATATTTATTGCTTGCAGTTCTCTATTTAAAGATGTCACTGAGGAAAAGGGTCTTATGTAACTCCGCTAAGACATTTATGCATCTAAAAAGTGAAGCCACCTTCACATAATAATATGTAGCATATATTTCTGGGAAGGGGGCTATTTTATTTCATTGCTACTCATACTTAGAAGCTTAAGAGTGACGTAATTCAGATTGTCCTGCGAGAAATACTTTCTCCTTAAGAGAACACTATGTAAATTCCACAGAAGTGGACAATTTCAAAATCCACTGAAATTTAAACATTTATTAATAACTATGTAAGGTCATTCTAAGAAGGAAGAGAAACATGCAAGAAACCCATTAATTTGTTCCAATAAACTGAGTATTTGAAACCTGATGGACACATGCTGGCTTCTGCCTCGTCGGTGTCTGATGCTCCAGGAGAATCGGGACGTGACACCTCAGCCACCGGAGCTGCCCTGCTCTCCAAGGTAAGGCGCTGTGTGTCGTCTTGCTTCACCTATCATGACACTCAATTATGGCCATATTATGACACTCTTATCTTTGGTAAAATGATAATTAAGCATATAGCCTTTAAGTTTCAGTAAGTATATTAAATAAATCAATAGAAGGATTTAGGAAAATTATTTTAAAGAAATGTAATTCTCTTTCTTCACACTGCCAACGATTAGCATAACATCTTAAGCAATTGTGAGAATGACTTGAATATAGAATGTATTAAATCATTTCCAAACGGAATTCATTAGTTCCTTTTTCTTGTGAATATTTTTCCTTAATGTGATTTTTGAAAGTATTTTTGACAACTTTTTAAACTTCTATATTTTTCTTAAATATAACTTTTTTCCTTTTATTGTATTGTTTCATGTAATCCATTTCAATGGATCAATATTTTTAATTTGATCAAAGCACTTTGCTGGTTGAATAATAAGTGGAATTTAAATAATTACACCTGGACTTTCCCAAACACAAGTTTTCTCTGTATTTATTTCTCTGTATCCTTTATTTCTCTTCCTATCATTTCTCTCTCTGTGTGGGGAGAATCTTGTACATACTGTGGGTAAAAGCAAAGACCACTGAGGAATGCTGTGGACATTTTTGTGACTTGCTGGCTATTGCATAGTTCCAACAAGTTCTGTTTTGATTTTAACCACATAACTAAATCAAAGGCACTTGTGCCTAAAATCTCCAGCCATAAATTATACAAGCCATATTGACTGTTTGCAGGTTTGTATTAACAAGTAAACAGAAAATTTGAAGTTTCACATTATGTAAATATTTAAAGTATAATTTACATATATTTACATACTTTGCTAATGAAGCTTAAAAATCACATTTACATGAAAAAATAATTTATCCTACACAATTTAAGTAAACCAACTTTTAATTTCCATAAGGTAAATACAAATGTAGGAGAATAAGTTAATAAGTTAAGTTTTACGTTTAACGTGATTTTTAGAAAGCCAGGTTGTTTATAGGCAACAGAAGCATACAATTTTTAGTGCAGTCTCCTTGAATATGAATTGAGATATTAAACAGAAGTTACATGGATGTTATGTTAGCTCATGATTCAGAGGAATATAGTGAAATTTTACATATTATGAGTTTTCTGCTTTATATAAAAACACCATATTGAAAAAAAGTGGCGGAATATCAGTGTGCATTTTTCTCTATTTGAAAATCAAATTAAAGCCAACTAGGATTGAGAGGAGAAAGTGGAGTTTTAAAAGAAAAGCAACAGAAAGTCCAAGCACAGAGGATCATGCCTGTTTTCACAGCACTTTGGGAGGCCAAGGTGGGTGGATCACCTGAGGTCAGGAGTTCAAAACCAGCCTGGCCAATGTGGTGAAACCCATCTCTACTAAAAATACAAAAATTACTCAGTCATGGTGGTGTGCACCTGTAATCCTGGCTACTCGAGAGGCTGAGGCAGGAGAATCACTTGAACCCAGGAGGCGGAGGTTGCAGTGAGCCCAGATCACACCACTGCACTCCAGCCTGGGCAACACAGGGATACTCCATCTCACAGAAAGAAAAAGAAAAGGCAAAGAACAAGAAAAAAAAAAAGCAACAGAATGCACGAGAGACCTGGTGTGAAGGACCCTGTGGAAGTGACACTGTGTGAGTGGAGAAAAACAGCTTCCCCATCAGAAGGTGCCACCTGGGGTGTTGTGTATTTGTTGATCAGGGGGAACACAGCCATGTATATGTGTGTGGTTCACACTCTTTGGAGACAAATCTGGGTGTCAGCCTGACTGCAGTAGCTGCCCTTGTAACCTGGGCAAGGTGATTCTTTGTAAATCAGGGGTGATCTATTGGGGCAGGTGGTAGGGAATGAGAGCCAGTAGCCAACTGCTGTAACCCAGGCCAGAGCTGACTGAGCTGGACTCATGGGTAACAGGGGAAGGGGCAGGTCATGTTTGGTTTTGAGAGCTATGGTGACGAGGCTGGGTAGACAGGTGCATGGATGTGCTGTGGGAAGTGAGGTAGAGGGAGGTATCAAAGATGATGCCTGGATTAAGGCTGGAGCAACCATGCAGGGTGGAGGAATCTAACTTTCAGGATTAAATAGCTTCACTGGGAGATTCTTATAGACACCCAGACGGAAATATTAATCAAGCACTGTGCTGTCCTTGTGTAGCTCAGAGGAGGGGTCTGTGTCTGGGGACACACACTTGGAAGTAGTGATCACACTTCAGATTCATGTAAAGATGGAGAGGAAATGCTGGCTCCTAGACAGAGTGCAGGGTGGAGCTTCCCTCTCCAGCAAGACAAAAGATGTAAGTGAGATGCTGATCTAACACTGCACATGGAGTAAAGGATAAACAAGGCTGCCAGGCAGCAAAAGCTTAGCACGGAAATAAAGGTGAAGAATACTTGGTAGTGTGTTTGGGGCATATGGTTCTGAAGGTTAAAAGACAGATTGAAGGCCAGGTGTGGTGGCTCACACATGTAATCCCAGCACTTTGAGAGGCTGAGGCAGGCGGATCATGAGGTCAAGAGTTTGAGACCAGCCTTACCAACATGGTAAAACCCTGTCTCTACTAAAAATACCAAAATTAGCCTGGCATGGTGGCTCCTGCCTGTCATCCCAGCTACTCAGAAAGGTGAGGCAGGAGAATCCCTTGAACCCAGGAGGTGGAAGTTAGAGTGAGCCGAGATTGTGCCACTGCACTCCAGCTTGGGTGACAGAGTGAGACTCTGTCCCCACCTCCCCCAAAAAGAAACACAGATTGAAGAGGATACTATGGAGACATGGAGAAAACACTGAAGGTTTTGAACTGGGACTGGGGTGATAAGGAATGAAATATTTAATAATTTAATAACACATTATACTGGTAGACTAGAAGCAGAGAGACCACAGCAGTAAACATGTTGAGAAAGTCATGTAAGTAGTTGAGCTTTGGACTAATAAGAGCTTGGATAGATGTAATTGCAGAGGAGACACGATGACCTGACAGCTTGGGAAAGAATTTGGGAGGAAGAGAGGCAGGATGTGCTGGGAAGTTGCTGGGGCAGACAGCCACAAGGAACACTGTCTCTTGACCAACTCCTGCCTCTCCTTAACTCAGGTGGAGCTTTCATGCTCCCTAAGAGTTTCCTCGCAGGGTATCAATATGTGCAATTTTTAATATCAAATCTGTTATTACCGGATGTAATATTAGTCACACCAGCAATCTCCTGCTACAGAAAACTAAAACAAATAAGTACAATAAATAAATAAATAAAAGTAGAGCTGCTAGAGACTGTTGTTCTTTCTTGCCATTTGAACATCTTGTATTTTTGTGCTGTTTTTCCTCTTTTCTGAAATTTGAAGTGAAGAGAATGTCTCTGCTAGTATCAGCGTAAACAAGAAACTTTTAAGTAACTAGGAATACATTTATTTGGGAAGATACAGAAAAAAAAAAAAAAGAAACCAATAGCGGCATGTGTTTTGAAGCAGAAAACATCTACGTTCAACAACTCGGGGTCCCTGTAAAATTCAAAGGTTGTATAGGCCATCATGAGTTGCATCCATAATTTCATTTGTTCAAGTCATGTAGTTTTATTTTTCTAAATAGTCCTATTCTGTGAGTTCAGTTATAAGTTTTTATATGTGTGTCTGTATGCATGTTTGTTTGTTCATTTGCTTTTGCATTGGAACCTATTTAAAAATTTTAAGTGTTGAAACCTAAACTATGAATAAGAGCAAAACCTTAATACACGGTGAAACCACGTCTCTACTAAAAAATATAAAAATTAGCTGGGTGTGGTGGCGCACGCCTGTAGTCCCAGCTGCTTGGGAGGCTGAAGGCAGGAGAATTGGTTGAATCTGGGAGGTGGAGGTTGCAGTGAGCCGAGATTGGGCCACTGCACTCCAGCCTGGTGCGTGGCAACAGAGCGAGATTCTGTCTCAAAAAATAATAATAATAAACTTTTATCTAAGCATTTTTGTTTTAGTAACCTAAATATATTGTTCTTAAAAATACCCATGCTTCAAAGAAGGACAAATAAAGACATACATGAAGCCAACAAACATATGAAAAAATGCTCATTATCACTGGTCACTAGAGAAATGCAAATCAAAACTACATTGAGATATCATCTCACTCCAGTTGGAATGGTGATCATTAAAAAATCTGGAGACAACAGATGCTGGAGAGAATTAGAGAAATAGGAACACTTTCACACTGCGGTGGTAGTGTAAATTAGTTCCACCACTGTGGAAGACCGTGTGGCGATTCCTCAAGGACTTAGAAATAGAAATTCCATTTGACCCAGCAATCCCATTACTGGGTATATATCCAAAGGACTATAAATCGTTCTACTATAAGGACACATGCACACGAATGTTCATTGCAGCACTGTTTACAATAGCAAAGACCTGGAACCAACCCAAATGCCCATCGATGATAGACTGGTCTGGGAAAATGTGGCACATATACACCATGAAATATTATGCAGCCATCAAAACTGATGAGTTCATGTCCTTTGTAGGGACATGGATGAATCTGGAGAACATCATTCTCAGCAAACTGACACAAGAGCAGAAAATCAAACATCACATGCTCTCACTTATAGGTGGGTATTGAACAATGAGAACACATGGACACAGGGAGGGGAGCACTACACACTGGGGTCTCTTGGGGGGAATAGGGGAAGGACAGCAGAGGGTGGGGAGTTGGGGAGAGATAGCATGGGGAGAAATGCCAGATATAGGTGATGGGGAGGAAGGCAGCAAATCACACTGCCACGTGTGTACCTATGCAACAATCTTGCATGTTCTTCACATGTACCCCAAAACCTAAAATACCATAAAAAAATAAATAAAAAATAATAATTAAAAAAAAGGACAAATAGTTCTTAACCAAAAACCCAAGGTGGTCAGAAACATAGTAAATGATGATAATTCATGGCCATAATGTGTGATGTGTTTTATTCCTATAATCACAGTGTCATTTTATGTTATATGTTAACACAAGAGTGTTGTTGCATGGTTTCTCAAATACGTCCAGGGTCCTGGATGTCCTATAATAGGTGAAGGCTGGCTGACTCAGAGATCAGTTTTGTTTATTTTTCTCTTCAAAATGGGACCACTGAGATGAAACTCCTAATAACCATAATAATGAAAAGCAACCCACTTTCCCTGCTAGCTCTTGACAGCAAGCAGGCCCTGGGGATACCACTGTGTTGCGGTCACCACATTTGTCTGCAGAGCAAACATTCCAGAAATAGACCAGCCTGGCTTTCCCTATGGAGCTTCCAGACATGGCCTAGTGGCTGCCTATAGTGAAAACAGCAGAGAAAATTGCAAACCAGATGATCCCCAAATAAAATGTAAGAAACTCTGAAGCAATACCCACAAGCTTAATTATAAGGGAGCCCATGACGACAAAAGAAAACTGAGAATGTTAAAATCCTTTATTAAGGATTGATAATGCATGCCCTAGAAGGATAACTTTTCTTAAGTTGGCATCAT
Source organism: Saguinus oedipus (assembly GCA_031835075.1). NCBI lineage: Eukaryota > Metazoa > Chordata > Mammalia > Primates > Cebidae > Saguinus > Saguinus oedipus. The sequence goes on along the minus strand of CM063182.1, from coordinate 39,329,195 downwards.
GTAATTTGATCACTTAAAATTAAAGGTATCTTAAAAGTCTTTACTAAGATGTTTAAGTGTGTACATAAGTCAACCAATACAGGCTTCCCCAAAGAGTCACTCACTCATTCATATGTAATCATCTGAGAAAATAAAAAGAACATTGCGTGAGTGTTTCCCTACAGTTTAGGAGGCACTTCTGCTGGGTTGCACTTCGATGTTGTCTTGTGACCTGGCATTCTTGATATATTTAATGGAGGTGTGTGTCTCAGGTAGAGGATTCTGCAAAGCCATCCTGCAATTTTAAAGCTTTCAGTGGCCTCAATTTTATACATAATTGCAGGAGAAACACCCTAACAATGAAAGCCATTTAGATGTGTAAGCCAATGGGTCAGTTCAAAGGAAAGAGCAGAAAGAAAATGTTTGAAAAATATTTTTCCACCCCTATCTTTTTTTAAATTAAGTGATGCATCATTCATAAATGTGTGTACTCTTTAATTATGTACCACAAAAAGAAGCATGGCTGTACCCTCCCCTCTCTGCACTCTAAGCTGTAATGAGCTGTTCATTCATTTCTTTCTGTCACGTTAACCATTATATATGTTCAATAAGTAATGCAGAGTGAACGAATCAACTATCTTGGAAGAAGGTAAATTCCTTTTGTAGTACAGATAACTGGAAATCAGAAAACTACATTACAGTCTAAGCCCTATCTTTTAAAAGGGGTGATACAGAAACACTTATTTTAATTTGCCGCAATTGACTCATTTATAAAAGGGGTAAAGGAAGAATGCTTACCTCACACCGTTACTATAAGAATGAAACACACCACACGTGAACGATGTATAAATAAATGCTAAATAAAGATCTCTCATTAGAAGAGGTTGTAATGATTCATGCCAATTAAGAAAGATTTAGATTTCCTTTGAATGGCTTGTGGTTCCTGGTATGTTCAAATCTCAAGACAGAAAGTCAGAGGATAACTCAGTGAGGAACGATCCTAGTAACACCCAGATTGATTAACTTATTTTAGAGATAAGCTATCGCAACACAGGAATTCAAGTACAAAACTTTAAAAGATGTTCTTTGTCTAAGATAGTGAATTTCAGCCCTTGGAATTGATATTCAACATAAGGTGAATACTTGAAAAAAAAAATTCAATGCAGTTGTCAAAGTCTGGGTAAATATGAATATTAGTTTTAGCATGATTAAAAATGCTGTGGGTGGGTTATGTTTGCCCTGCGTGTTGTTCAGATGATGTTCTATTACACTACTGTGTGACAATGTCTATCCATGGGGCTTCATCAGTAGAAATTTTGGGAGAAAAGCAGCATAATTTGAAGGTGAAATTAATTTCGTTTGAACATAATATATTCTTATTTTTGAGAATATGTGAATCAGATGGAAATGAACTTTCTAAAGGGTGATTCCTATGTGTTCATATAATTTTTGTCCAGGAACACAGAATACTCAAAGTTCTTGTTTAATAAAATATCTCAGCAACAAAGGCTGAATTAGAATGATCTTACACTAATCAGATTTCATATAAAACCCTTGTAAATGAGAATAACATGTTTTGCAGCTTTAGAGTAAAGCTAATTTCAACACAATTCTATACACATCCTTTGAATAGAATCTAATTATATCACAACAAATACAATATGCTTCAGATGTAATGGCATTAGAACAAAATGCAAGTAATTTGGAACAAGATCTTCATAAAGCATCGCACTGAGAAATAATACATCTCATAATACTATTGATCTTCACTATTTTTTTTTTTCTGTAAAATTTAATTTTCCAAAACAAGTTTGTCTGTCATTCTTTTCAGGGTCGTGTGACATAAAATGTACAACACACATCACACACATATCGTTACATGTTGGAAGTTGTTAAGTTCCTGTGCTTGAGTGTTTTAGAGTGGTTACCCAGCTGCGAGGTCAACTACAAAGAACTGAGAAGGTGGGCTCAGTCAATGGATTTGGCCTTAAAGACTGGGAACTCAACACCCTCTCTAAGAAAGGGTCAAGTAAGTGAAGGTAGTGAAATATACGGTTTCTACATATTGGTGGTTATTAATTTTCCACTGTCTATGGCAAATAAAAGTTCTCATCTCTGTAGTACCTACTTAAGTTTCTTTCTATTCAGCAATATTTATCCCTTCTGGTGTCCTTTGTCAGACAGTGATAGAATTACAGTCATTACTAATAAGAAGAGAACGTCATGAAAAATTGTCTCCTCTCATCCCTAAGGCTGAGTCATCAATCTTGTTCACCCATTTGTTTATTCCCATCCCGGAATGCACTGAGAACCAACTGTGGATCCAAACCAGTATTAGAGACTGGGGTGCAATATAGAAAAAAATGTTAAAACTGCTTAACAATTTTCAAAGAGGTAAAAATACAAATGAACTCTCTTTGACTCAAAACAAGGAATCCTTCATCTGAATTAAAAACAAATATGGATGCATGCGACAGATCTATTTTTTCTTCTTCATTCTACGCATCATTTCCATGAGTTTTTCTTTTTTGTCAATCTCTGCTACCACTGGATTCTTTCTTTCAGCCCATAAACATGCATAAGTCTTATTTATCTCAACACACACACAAACACACACATACATACACATCACACATACACACACATCACACATACAAACACACAAACATACACATACACACATATCACACACACATAAACACATACACACACACAAGCCCACAAACACACAAACATACACATACACACATATCACACACACATAAACACATACACACACACAAGCCCACAAACACACATAAACACACAAACATGCAAACACACATAAACACACAAACACATGCACATAGACACACACATATAAACAAACACACAAAGAATTTCTAATTCCTTCCCTCTTCAAGCATCTTTGTTCTGTTACTTTTGCCACCTCTATCCTTATAATCTCTACCGAATTACATGAAGGACCTATACTCACTTCCTCCCATTTTCAACACCTGTTCGGTCACAAAACCTGGAAATCACACCTCAACTCCTATCATTTACCTCAAGCTGCTTTCTAAACCCTTGCATGAGACCACTCAGCTCTTAATTCACCATTCCTAAGCCCCAGCAATCCTCTTCCACTGTGCTCCTTGTAGCCTTCAAAGCTGTTCACTACAACTTGTGCCATGATGAGCCTCTTTGCAAACATGCTTAAGTACATTTTCAATAAAGGCATGGCATATATCAGTCAAATTGTTCTTCAAAACTCTCCACCCCCCCAAAAAAAACACCCTCACTTTCCTGGGTTCAGAATAAACTAATGCAGTCCACTTATTTAAATAAAAACACACAAAATCCCTTTTCCTTATGAGACCTTATTTGCTTTTTTCCCCTGCCATAAAACTAGAACCTCTTCCTGAGAGAATCTTCCAGATACTTCCCTCATGATAGTACTGGGAAGGAACCTCTTCCTGAGAGAGTCTCCCAGACACTTCCCTCATGATAGTACCGAGAAGTCCACTTTAAATCCCAAATTGTCCCCACATCTTGCTCACTTAGAACATCCTTCTTTTCCATTCATTCTTAATTGTACTGGGAAACAGTTCAGGCATGGAGATTTTTCTAACAACAACAACAACAAAACAGTGAATACTCGTTTCTTTTACTTCCTAATAGAGTTGTCTAAACTGTCATTCATTTATTTTCATTCTTGTTTCATGACTTACATAAGAAACTGTAATGTAGGAATGTGAGCATGCACTTTAGAATCCAAGAAATCTGGGCTACCTGAGACTCCCACTCACTGGCTTTCTGACTCTGGGGAAATTACTTACTTTTTCTAATACTTGGTTTTTATGTGTGTGAAAAGGGGCATATACTACCACTACCTTGGTGTACAGTAAAGATTAAATGAGATTATATAGCGTCTAGCATACTGATGGAAAACGGTAAGCGTGCAATTAATTGTAATTTCTTCATCCTCTTTGTATCTTATTAGTATCTTCTACCAAATGAAACATTTACCCAATGAATGCCACATGACTTCGAGATTCTGGCAGCATTCCTCCACCACTCATCTCCTCCCGCCTTCCCTGCACCTGTTCAGCTAACTACTCTGTGACCTGCACAAAGCAGCAGCAAATTCACTATCCTTTTGTCTCCAAATGCTGCTTAACTTTCTGAGCCTTAGTCTCATCAACTATAAAATGGATAAAAATTGGGTATATTATAGAATTGTTGAAGGATCAAATCAAAGAATGTATATAGCTAATAGCATCACCTGGCAGGTAGTAAGAGCTTAAAATACACAGTTTCCATGGCGATGATGGTGATAAGGATCTCCATCACTTTGATGACGGAAAAGGGGTGTTGAAACTGCCATTCACACTGGGAGACTATTTTAATTTTTCCCTCACACACTTCCACACCGCTGTTCTAGGGAGTTGCAAGGGAATGCGTAAATAAAACCATCAGTCTTACATTTAGAGTGTGGTGCCAAAAAATAACAAAGTTAAAAGTAAAAACGTATATAGGTTGTAAAAGCAAGAGCCTCAGAGATTTTAAAATATATGTTAGAAAGCCTCCATTTACACAAGAAGTAAAGAAGAGAAAGTGGTGTCTCTGTAGTTGTAACTGCTAAGGTCCCAGAGTGTTCTCTGCAACTACTCCAGCAGCACAAGACTGAACTCTCAACAGCGCAGTCCTGAAATGTCTCAATCCATGCAGCCTGTGATTGCAGAATGAGGCAAAGGCAGATGAGGCCAGAGACGGCTCTGGGATAAGAACTACACATCGACCTGGTTAACCAGCGAATACTGTCTTTTAAGGAACTGAGCAGTAGAGTCAAAGAGCTCTCCACGCTGCCCAAAGTCTGACTGTATACACCTATGTGTCTGCACACACATGTGGATTCCTGGGCATTCTTTACGGTGTTATTTTCTTTTTCTCCCTGAGGTTAACAATGCAACACTTTGGTGTTCTTCCAAACTTCCATGATAAAGAGCTTTACTCGAGCAGCTGTGGAAGGAAAGACAGTGGATACGGGCAGACCTCGCCAATACTGCAGTCCATCTGGGGCCCTGACAGTGACCCTGCTCAGATGGGTCAGTGGGTGAAACTTTTAACCAGCAGCACAGTTACCCTTCTGCTCCAACACTGTCCAAACAAAAGTCTCCATGCTGCAGTCAGCCTCAGTCACCCTGCAGTAACCAGGAAACATACCTAAAAAATTAAGGATATGTAGAGAGTTTCTTACTTTTATAAAAGTACATTTTATGGCTCACGCCTGTAATCCAAGCACTTTGGAGGCCGAGGTGAGTGGATCATGAGGTCAAGAGATAGAGACCATCCTGGCCAACATGGTGAAACCCTGTCTTGACTAAAAATACAAAAAATTAGCTGGGCGTGGTGGTGCGTGCCTGTAATCCCAGCTACTTGGGAGGCTGAGGCAGGAGAATAACTTGAACCTGGGAGAAGAAGGTTGCAGTGAGCTGAGATCACATCACTGCGCTCCAGCTTGGGGGACAGAGCAAGACCCCAACTCAAAAAAAAAAAAAAGAAAAGAAAAGAAAAGAAAAATTTCAGCCCAAATGTAGGTAGACCTTCTCAAGTCCCTTGGCTCATTTTAAAAGTCTTTCCAAATACAATGTTAAATTTGTGAAAGTGATGGGAACCTAATGAGGGAGTTATCAAACCACATGCCAGAGGAAAAAAGCAAACTGGGCCAACGGTAAGTGGAAGGTTTTGCTTAGGACAGCAGTTTCTGGGTACAGAAATCTGTGAGCTCAAAGTGGAGAATTACTCACTCTGCACATCTTTTGAATTGAATCCAAAAATTCAAATTGCAATTGCCCGTCATCTTGTGAACAGCCACTATCTTTCCTAATAATGTGCAGCATTTCCCCAGCAGACTTGCTGTTAGAGCTTCTAAGAGAGAAAGGGGGACTCTTGAATCCTGTCGTGTTGGGGGCTGGGAGCTCTGCAATAGCTTAGGGATTACTGCTTCAGATATGCAGGATCCAAAGTCAGTCTTCTGATTATAGCAAGTTTCACCTGTGCCGCGCTCGCTTCTGAACTAATTCTCATTGAAAGAATAAGAAATAAGAAAAAAAACCACCTCAAATCATGTAAACGACTAAGTGGATTTCTTCTTCTGTGTTTGATGATTTATTCTCTCTTTTGCAATTTAGGACTAATGCTCCTTGCCCTGCTGCAATGTTTTGTTTTTAGATATGTTATAATTTACACATGATAAGGAAGATCAGAGAAATCATGACCTTAGATTTTTCTATTAATTTTAGGTTTTTGCTTTGTTTTTCCTTACAAGACAAACTTGACATTGGTAAATTCATGAAGTTTACCCCCACGGAGAATGTTCTCCCTGATTCTGTCATAATACATTTAAGAAAGTCCTTGGTCAGTTTCAGGCAGATATCAAATCTGTCACTTGAGGGGCAGAATTCTTTGAAAACTCAGGGACAATGGGGAGGCTTACGGTCACTGAAATGTCAGCTTATCACAGGAGGCTGACTCACAGGCCCGAAAGAATTTAATCTAATGTAACTCATGTCTACTCAAATGCCTCCTGTTCTTGGCCTTTTAAACTTCTTTTTTCTATAAAACCTTAAATACTGCAATATTCAGGACATTTACTGATGATGTTCTGCTAAAATGTATCTAAAAGATTTTAGACAAGATATTGGAAGCAGATATTTTTGAGTTTAATTTGTCCAAGACAACAGAAGGAAGAAGGGTTTTCTCCTGCAGCAGCTCTGTGCAGCCTGCATTCATATCGTGCTTCACATCAGTAAGGAGTCTGATAGATATGAATCTATCCCCAGAACCAGTGCCCTTAACTCTGCAGTCTAAAGGTCACAGCAAAGTGCTGAGTGCTGAAGTCACTAATTTACTTTAAAAACAAATGACAAATTCCCCAACAGCTTTAACAGGTGTAGAGTCAGCAAACAAAAACATTTGTACTCTAAACTTTTTACTCTTTGATATTGCCAGTTGACTCAGCAGGTCAGAAAATTATGCTACCTGATCGTGCCCTTGGTTTTGAGCTCCAGACAGGTCTATAAAGTGGATTCTGTCTCTGAATATGAGGTAACAGTCATTTTACAGAGTAGCCATGACTGTGAGTCAGTCAGCACAAATCAGTAGTAACAACATTGTCTAACAACAAATTAAAACGATATATCTACAATAATTATTCTTTTATTGTACTTCAGTTTCTCAGGTACAGGTGCAGACCATGCAGTCTTGTTGCACAGACACTAACGTGGCAAGGTTTGCTGCCTCCATCTCCTGTCACCTATACCTGGCATTTCTCCCCATGTTTTCCCACCCCACCCCCCACTGTCCCTCATCTAGCACCTCCTAACAACAGACCCCAGTGTGTGATGCTCCCCTCCTTGTGTCCATGTGTTCTCATTGTTCAACATCTGCTTATGAGTGAGAAAATGCAGTGTTTGATTTCTTTGTTCTTGTGTCCCTTTGCTGAGAATGATGGTTTCCAGATTAATCTATGTCCCTACAAAGGACACAAACTTGTCATTTTTTATGGCTGCATAGTATTTCAGGGTGTATATGTGCAACATTTTCCTTGTTCAGTCTATCTTAAATCTATATTGATGATCAGTATATATATATACATATACATATATATATGTATATGTATATATATATTTATATGTGTATGATATGATATATATGTGTATATACACACGATATGTATATATCTCATGCTGATAGTATGATGTGTGTGTGCATATACACACACTGATCATCAATATTCTCAAAAGTTGGTTTTAAATTCCAGCTCTCCAGTGACTTTGAGGGAACCATTAGCCAAATTCTCTACTTTTTCTCAACTTCAGCAGCTTTATTCTCTGTTCAAAAAGGGTATCATAACACCTGCATGTTTTTTGTTTTTTTTTAAAAAGGTTATATATGTATATACACATGTAAAACAGACTGTATCAGAGTTTTATATGAGATAAAAATATTGCTTAATATTCAGATATTTTCATTAAAACACTTGTGTAGTCTTAAGCATCTTTATATCTCATCAGATACCTGATACGCCACATTTTTACATGATTATAAACTGGAGCGAATGCTTAAAACCCATAATAAGAGTTCCTTTATCTCAGACTTGATGGTACAAAAAGCCAAGCCTTCTTATATTACAAAAGTTATCTGCATCGAAAGAGAACGATGGAAAGGGTAAATTCCATGACAGCCTCTTCATGAAATGGACTAACTGCCTGGTAGTGTTGTCTGGTGCTAGAGTCTCCTGCAGTTCCTGCTCATTCTCTCCAGGTCCCCAGGACCAAAAAGCTTTTGCCTCTCTTGCAATAGTCACTCCTGAAACCCTGCGCTGCAGATGCGAGAGCTCCAGATGCTCTAGGAGTGCCCAAGCTCTGCCCCTGCAAGGCCTGTCTCTGCCCCAACCTGGCCCTTCTGGGCATTGCTCAACTATTGCAATAGAGTCTCCTTCAAAACACACAAATGATCAAGACTGACCTGACCCACACAGAGTGTTGATTCAGTTCCTCATCTGCAGCAAATTATTGGCCTTTTCACTGGAATTTCATTGATTTTCTATGGTCATAGTATGTGTGAATGTATGTGCAGATATTCATATAGCTGTAGATATATAAAGACATATCTCACTCCAGCTTTTCTTTTGGGTCCTAAGCACCCAGATGCAATGACTGGTGTTCTGCATGTGAGTACTTAGAATCCAAAAGGCATTAAGAACACCACTCATAGGCGGCTGTTGAACAATTAGAACACGTGGACACAGGGAGGGGAGCATCACACGCTGCAGTCAGTTTGGGGGAGAACTAGGGGAAGGAGAGCAGGGGGTGGCGAGGGATAACGTGGGGAGAAATACCAGATATAGGTGATGGGAAGGAAGGCAGCAAACTACCTTGCCATGTATGTACCTATGCAACAATCCCGCATGATCTGCGCATGTACCCCAGAACCTAAAGTACAATAAAAAATAATAATAAAAGAATGCACAGTGTAAAAAACGCATAGGGTACTACTACACACGTGCACACACACACACACACACACACACACACACACACACACACGAGATGTGACTTGCATGTATCTGACTATCATTCTTCTTGCTTTCATGGGTTGAGGCCCCACCCTCCCACACCCTAAATTTGCAACTTTTCAAAGCCACATTTTTATTGAACGTTGAATAAATGAATTACTTGAATAATTACATGAGCACAGTTTGAAATAGAGTGTCTGGAATTCGACTGGTTTGTCATATACAGGAAAGAGCTGAGCCACAGACTAGTAAACCAGCAGCATTTACACGCGGTTTCACAGAGCAGCGGGCAACGGTCCCAAGAGGAACTAGGTCAGAGCCCCAGGAAAAGCACAGTCCGCTTTCCCTTTCCAAGGAACTGCTGGCTATTTGATGACCTTTACCAAGAATGTCTTTAAATGTGTTTTTGAGAGCAAAGCCTCTAAGTGCTTAGTCTTATATTTTTAGGTATTATTTTTTTCCTTTGGATCCATTAAGATCAATCCTACTGTGAGTGAGAATTATAGAACAGTAGTTTAAACATGTTTGCTCATAGCTGCTGACAATTTGATCATAATAGGACACTTTCACATTTAAAAAAAAGCAATTCAATTAAAAACTACATTATAGAAATGCTATGGGCCTAATTCCAACTAAAGATGGCAATGAAATTTAAAGTAAAGACAGCAAGTGAGTGTTTTAATGTGTTCTTAGCTCCCTACATGTAATGCAGAATCACTAATAACGTTCAGCTGAAAATCAGCTATCCACTGCATGGGAGCCATATATCCTAAGATTATGCCAAGGGCAAAAAAGCTCACAGAATGTCAACAGAAGCCATAAGTATTGATCAAAGGCCCTATTCAATTATAAGGTAGAATTTTCATAGTGACCTTAATCTTGTAACAATTTTGAAATGTTTTCTTATGCTGAGTTTATATGTACTTTAGAAATATAACTATGAATAAAAAGGTATTGATAGGAAAGTGTTTGTAGGAAAAAGCATGGGCATTGGTTAAACTCGTTATTCACGTATTTATTCATTAAATAAATATGTATTGAGTAAACTATGTGCCAGAGATGGTTGTAGCCCTCATTAAGCCTACTTTCTACTGGACGCAGACCGACGATTTGAGAAATGATAAATAACCACCTTTATTGTGTATTAGCAGGTAATGAGGGCTACAGCATAAGAGAGAGTAGGGAAAGAAAAGGGGATTGGAGTAGCAGGTTGGAAGAAGGTTTCTGATCCCATCAGCAGGTTTACTGTCATATCAGCCTAGACTGGGCTACCCCATGGCAAAATCAACCCACAGCTTCCTGGATAGTAGCAAACATAAGCTTACTTCCCACTCAAGAGGCTTCTCTAAAGTGTTGACCAGTATCCTTTCCACTGAGTTACTCAACACCCTTTCTGCTGAGGCCATGACCCTCTGAGCCTCCCAGGGCAGCAGCACAGATGGGAGGCCGCTCGGCTGTGTTATGGCCCAGAAGACTTTGGCCCAAGGTTCACTTGGTCCTGAATACCTGACCTGAATTAGCCACAAGCCTCAGCTTCAATGCAGGGAAATGTAGAGGAGGAGATTGCATCTTTGGGTGTGCCACCATCTCCACTGCATCAAGGTAGCCCAGATGTTAGGGGTGCCAGGCAGGAGTAAGAGCTGTGCAGAGGCTCTGAGGCAGGATAGTCCTTGTGGGTGGCAGGAAAGTGACCATCGATTTATTACGTGTATCTATGGTGAGGACAGACCACTGCCTGTGCTCCCGGACACCTGGGGGTCTATGGGAGGAATGCAGCATTGGGACAGGGAGTGATCTCTAAACTTCCAAGCAGAATAAACTCAAGTTTTAATGTCAGTGTTTCTGTGGGTGGGAAAATACATTAAAGCTTCCCTAAAATTCTAAAAGAAGGCATCCAAGACACTTATAATGTTTTAATAAAAATAAAATATTCAATTAGACTGCTGCATAATCGACCTGGTAAATATTATACAAGTAATTTCTATATCAAATTCTATAGAATTGTACACACCAAAATCTCATCTCCTTTCAGTCTCTGTGCATTGCTCTTGAGTAATCCTGTTCAACAGAAACAGAATGAGAGCCACCTATGACATTTTAAATTTAAGAGAAGCCACATTAAAAAACCAAAAAGTTCAATTAATTTGTAATTAATTAATGGTGATTAATTTTTAGAATATATTCCATTACCAAAATGCATCCAAAAAGTGATATTGATTTTATAGTATTCACTATAAAAATAACTAACATGGTATCTACTTTATTGCAAACCAAGTCTTTAAGATCCGACGTGCGTTATATACACAGCACATGTCAAATTCAACAACACACCTGCACAGCTGGGTCGCATCAGCAGCCACGCTGGCTGAGGGCTATCGTCTGAGAGAGCTCTGTATGCCAGCACATACCACCCAAAGTCAGAGAGACCAGAAACTCTCCTGCATTTCTTCAAGTCATTGTTCATATTTAAAAACAATCAATGAACAGGGTTATTTCTTTTTTTTATTTTAAAATTTTATTGCATTTTAGGTTTTGGGGTACATGTGCAGAACATGCAAGATAGTTGCATAGGTACACACATGGCAGTGTGTTTTGCTGCCTTCCTCCCCTTCACCCACACTTGGCATTTCTCCCCAGGCTATCCCCCCACCATCTACAACCATATAATCTTTGATAAACCAGACAAAAACAAGCAATGGGGAAAGGATTCCCTGTTTAATTAATGGTGTTGGGAAAACTGGCTAGCCATGTGCAGAAAGCAGAAACTGGACCCCTTCCTGACACCTTACACTAAAATTAACTCCAGATGGATTAAAGACTTAAACATAAGACCTGGCACCATAAAAGCCCTAGAAGAAAATCTAGGCAAAACCATTCAGGACATAGGAGTAGTCAAGGACTTCATGACTAAAACACAAAAAGCATTGGCAACAAAAGCCAAAATAGACAAATGGGACCTAATCAAACTCCACAGCTTTTGCATGGCAAAAGAAACAGTCACTAGAGTGAATCGGCAACCATCAGAATGGGAAAAAATCTTTGCAGTTTACACATCTGACAAAGGGCTGATAACCAGAATTTACAAAGAACAGGGTTATTTCAAACCAAATCGTATTGTGGTTCTCAGGTTTACAGGGAGCTCTAGGTCAGACACTCAGCAGACAGGCTTTGGTCAACACCAACAGGAGTAAGAGTTTCATGAGAGCTGCCACTTATCACGTGGTACACCTCCAGGCAGGCATCTGTGTCAAAGACAACATGAACAAGGTGATGACCACGACAGAACTGATGACTAACTGGCCCTACTACACACAATCCCAATCACCTTCAGAAAAGAAATGCAGCAAAAAGGCCAAAAAACGCATACACCACTTCAGAGCTGGAAGTAGCTGGTGCCAGAATGGGAACTCAGTTCTGGCTGATTCAAAGAACTTGGCATTTCAACATGCTGTACTGTTTCACTTAAAGCTTCCTGAAATAGAGCGGATTTCCATTCAGGAATAAAGCTCCTTACAAAGCCACCTGTAGGGGATAAAGTCCTCTCTGTACAGAAATCACTTGCTCCACAGCAGAAAACGTCTTGACACACACCACATTGGTAAGGAGTTCTTTAAAGCACTGGATAATGATTACAAGTGAAATGGATATTTCACACACTGAAGAATTTGATGTGTACATCGCTGATCGATATTTGGGCTAATTTTTAAGTTACAAAGTAGCACTTGCTGGATTTATAAGCAAGCGTTTTATGAATAGCTGAGAGTAGGAGAGACTTAACTGCATATAAAATGAGCACCCACCGAAAGCTCATGTGAAGTACAATCCATCATCCGTGTCCAACGTGACAGGGAACCGGGCAGGGTACATGCTCTGTCAGATGCTGTGATTAAACGAAGGGGCACTGCGGCTTGTCACATGACTGCACAAGGCTCTGGCCACCTGCTTCTGATAACTGACATACAATCTTAGCCTGCTTTATAAGAATGAGGAGACAGGGTGCACGCTCTCTGAAATACAAGGAATTACCCACTCTCATCTTCCTAAATACAAACTGAAACAAATAACATTTTCATGAAAGTTTTCCACCCTAGGGACTGAAAAGTGCAGTAAAAGTAGCATTGAACAGGGGACTTAGAGAAGGAGAGAGTGAGGGAAAGGCAGAAAGACTGAGGGGAGGAGGGGAGGAGAGAGGAGCGAAGACAGTTTTATTTTCATTAAGTTATATCAGACTCTAAGGGAAACAAATCAAGCTTATTTGAATTCCTTCATACAAATTTAGTATTTAATTTCTATATATTGAGTTGTTTCAAATGCTGTTGAATGATCTCTGGGAAGCCTGTAAACTCATGTTAAACTTGTAAAAGTCCAGTGTTGTATGATGATCCTCCTGGCATGCAAGATCTCCCTGCGGTTGCCTTCATCAAGAATTACTCCTGACCATGTTCTTCGCATACAGCAAACTGACTGCTGTGTTGTTCATCATTTGCTCCTCAAGGAATCTGCTTTAAAAGCATCAGACTCAGTGTCAAGTGACGACTGTTATAAATGCAGTTTTAACTTGAGATTTTGAACCCCAACTGTTTTCCCAGAAGTCACCGATGTGCCATCCCTTTAGATTTCCACAAGGCAACTGCACAGATATCTGGCCTGGAAGTCTCAGAAGAGCCCTTTGAAATGTCACCTGGTGGCAGTTTCGACAAATTATTTTTCCCCTTTTAGAACAGCTAAGCAGACAAGACATAAAATAAATAAAGTATCTGCATATGCAACTTTTGTTACATCCAGTTTCTACCCCATTCATTAAGATCTGAAATATCTCGATTCCAAAGCATAAGCTCAAAAAAGTAGCAAAGACCAGCAGGGCTCTGTGTACGCGCGGACCATAAGGCCAGCGTATTTGCAGGAATTTGTCACTTTAACAGAACAAGCCATAAATCATAAAAAATTGTGACAAAAAGGAATTCCATCACCTTAGAAATTGCCCGTGTATGTGTAATTTAGAAACTACAGATTTTCCTAACTATCTGCAAAGGATTGGTTTCAGGTCTCTCGTGGATACAAAAATCTACAGACGCTCAAGTCCGTTATATAAAATGGCACAGTATTTGCATGTAACCTGCAAACATTCTCCCAATATACATTAAATCATCTCGAGATTACTTATAATACCCAATACAATGTAAATGCTACGTAAATAGTGTTTTTCTATATTATTCATGGAATAATCGCAAGAAAAAAAATACTGAACATTCGTAGTATAGACGCAACCATTCATTTTTTATTTTCTGAATATTTTTAACCCTTGATTGTTTACAGAACCCAGAGATATGAAAGACCAGCTGTATTTTTTTCTAAATTCCTCAAACAGAGCTATCATTTTCATGAATAAAATCTTACTTCCCAGATTTACTGAGCACATAACGTAGTGACCTACCCCCCAAAAAAAATACTTAATCATGATCAGAGTTTCATTAATTTGGGAATGCAGTACTGCACCACTAAAGATGTGACGCTACTTTTCAGTCCCATACACAGTGTCCACGACGAAGGAGACACGTGGGCAGTTGTCACTCAAGCTTTCAGGCCACGTTGACCACCATATCCCAATCAATGTCAGGAACTACGCAGGAGCATTTGTCTTCGGATATTATCGGAATTAAAAGCTCTAGGCAACATCATTAGCAACCTTATAAGTTTGTCGTTTAATATCATTGAATATTTTTCAAGATACTCCCAAGCATATGGTGCTATGAAAAGTCGTAAAACAACTATGTCTTATTTTTAAAGTGTCAGCTAACATGAGACAGCTTGATGTCTGAGGTCATTGACTAAGGGACTAAACCAATCAAAGCAGTGTCACCATAACATTTAAAACAGAGTAAGCTAACAAGGAAGATAACAACAGTTAGCATGTTTTTTAGTTTAAAATGTTGTCCTAATGAAGTTCTTTCCCAGGCAATTTGGGCACAGAAAATGAAATAAAATCATGAGCATTTAGTGGATAATATGAAAAAGTCCAACAAGGACTAAATAGAACCACAGAACCATCCTGTGCTAAGTGAAAAGATTGAGATAAACTGTGCTTAGGCTTTACCAAAACGTAAAGTTACCCAGTCGTCCTGGGGAACGAGCTGCATTCCTCCAGTGTGGGGATGATGGTGGAGTTGGGAAAGCGTCTTAGAATAATGAGGTTTAACTATGAAAATGTGTCATTTCTTAAAGAAAAGAATTTAAAATCTAGCGAATATAGCCATAAAATGAAACGAAACAACACTGAAAGCTGGGCAATGAAACAAGAACAAGTCAGCATATACTGTGCTAAGAAATTTTAATTTATTTATCCACCATTTCCAAGAAACTTGTGGATGTTTTGCCTCTAACTTAAGGCTATGGAAATGACTGTTTTTAATCTAAGGGAAAAGTCATCCAGCAGAAAGAGTCAGAAATACAGTACTCTGGAAATTTTCATTTCAATCACTTTCCCTTTAAGCCAGATTGCTCTCTTACATACTCCAAGAAATTCAAACTTTTCAAAGATATTTTCCCCCAGCTTTTGTAACTTAAGAATTTTGAGTTGTGTCTAATGTTTAAGCAATTTTCTGACTAGTTTTATGTAATTTTTAAACAGGTTTCTAAAAAACGTTTTGTACTTTCTCCCTAACATATGCCTAATACCTAAATATGACTGTGTGTGCCTGTGTGTATGTGTGTTTTTCTATAAAGTTACATAACAAAATTTTCTGTTGCTTACCTTCCCCTGCCTCCAGCCATGCCACGGTTCATTAAGTCAGGTGAGAAACATTGATATGAGAGATATTTTCAAGAAAATATATATTTTTAAATTTTCTCCTTCTAAGTTAATTTTAGCTTTTTAAGGATATGAAAGCCTCTTTTTCTTAGTTCTGACTTATTTACTCTTAGTAAGTTTTTATAATAAGTTCATTATAATAATTTATAATAAATACTGACATTAAATAGTAAATACTATTTACTCATTTTCTTATGTCAAAAGACAGCAAGTGAGACAATGACCTTCTAAAAGTACTCGGTTGATGATCAATTACTAAGTATTAAGTTTCTTTCTAAAATGGAATCTGAACTCGAACAGGCTCACCAAGAGATATTCTTGAACCAGGCCTCAACGCAAAAGGAAGTAACTAATTCTCAATAAGCCTTGTACCCCTTGTAAAAATCTGATAGAAATCTAGTATGTTTCAAAGGTTCCTTCTGCAAAGTTCTGTTTTGCTCTGGTTTGCTCTGTATGCTCTAATGATTTCAGACAGATACGTTTCCCTGTTGCCAGTATTATTGTTTATCTTTGTGTCATGTTTAACATCATCAGGTGGTTGTACACGTTTGCTTTCTATTATCATTACCCAGTTTGTTTTAGGTATAGATTAGTAAAATCTTATAAACAGAAGAATCTTGTGGCTAAAGAAAGCATTTGCTGTTGTGAAAAAATACCTTGAGAATAGTTTATTAATGAAATACACGGCTGGGCGCGGTGGCTCACGCCTATAATCCCAGCACTTTGGGAGGCCGAGGCCGATGGATCACAAGGTCGAGAGATCGAGACCATCCTGATCAACATGGTGAAACCCCGTCTCTACTAAAAATACAAAAAATTAGCTGGGCACGGTGGCACGTGCCTGTAATCCCAGCTACTCAGGAGGCTGAGGCAGGAGAATTGCCTGAACCCAGGAGGCGGAGGTTGCGGTGAGCCGAGATCGCGCCATTGCACTCCATCCACCCTGGGTAACAAGAGCGAAACTCGGTCTCAAAAAAAAAAAAAAAAAAAAAAAAAAAAAGAAAAGAAATACACGTGAAAATGAACAGTATTAAAATAATGTATGTATGTTTATAACAGAATGATTTATATTCCTTGGGGAAAGATACATGCACATGTATGTTCATCATAGCACTATTCACAACAGCAAAGACATGGAATCAACCCAAATACCCATGATTGATACACTGGATAAAGAAAATGTGATACATGTACACCATGGAATACCATGCAGCCATAAAAAGGAATGAGATTATGTCCTTTGCAGGAAGCTAGAAGCCGTCATCTTCAGCAAACTAATTCAGGAATAGAAAAACAAACACCAAGTGTTCTCACTTACAAGTGGGAGCTGAACAATGAGAACACAAGGAGACAGAGAGGGAGACAACACACACTGGAGCCTGTTGGGGGCACAGGGTGAGGGAGAACATTGGGAAAAATAGCGAATGTGTGCTGGTCTTAACACCTAGGTGATGGGTTGACAGGTGCCATAAACCACCATGGCGCGTGTTTACCTATGTAACAAACCTGCACATCCTGCACATGTACCCTGGAAATATAAATAGAAAATAAACAATGTATGGAAAATCACAGTCTCTGTAATTTTACAGGCATAGGTTTTTATTATAGTTTTTAGTATAAACTAAGTCATTTATGAAATGTATAAAAATCTACTTTTATTTACATAAACATTTACAATTTAGTCTGAGGCTAGTCTTGAAATAAAAGCAAACTGAAGGAACCACATTAGCCCACAAGGTCAGAAGCACTTTAAAAGTACAGGGCAGCCAGAGCTTAAAAGAGTTGGATGGTCCAGCTGCTGAGCCATCGTTAACAAGAACCAGTAACGCATCTTTCAGGGGTGTACTGCTAATCTCCAGGTTCTTAGAGGCACCTATGAGTATCTCCGAAGCACCTTTCTGTGCATGCTTCTGCACATTTACACAGACTGTACCCTGGCAATGGACACAGGCCTGTGGTGAGGCTAGGGCTGCATTGTAGAGAAACCATCCGTGAAGAAAACACCCTGCCAGGGCTGAGCATGCCAGTTAGAATGTGTTAAGTAAAAGAGAATGTGTTCCCTCCCCATTCTCCCGAGTCTTCCACTCTCCTGCCAATGGAGTGACGACTGGGATCGGAGGATAGGAAGTTTGGAAAAGCCATTCCAAACTAGACACAGCACTTCCTTTTGTCTCTGTTCCCTCTTCCAGGGAACAGTCCGTGTGTTTATGAGGGCTGATTCTCAGCAAGCAGGGGCCTGTCCAAAGGGGATGCTGCCCCAAACCCCACAAACTCCAGACAAAGTCCTGTATTTACATATGAGGGTCTGGAAGTGGTGTGCACAGTTAATTACATGCTTAAAAATATTAAACAATACACCCTTCAGTAAACTAGCTTATGGCTCCATGTTAGAATTTTATACACACAGACATTACTTCTGTTCGTGGCTCTTCACTTCATTGTACTTTGCTGCAACCTGGCAACAGGCAAGTCTATTGGTGCCATTTTTCCAACAGCAGGTGCTCACTTCATGTTTCTGTGTTACATTTTGCTAAATCTTACACTATCTTAAAAAGTTGCCTTATTATCTGTTATGGTAAACAGTGAACAGTGATCTTTCATGTTACCATTTAAGGTGTTTTGGGATGCCACAAATCAGTACTATGTAAGAGAGTGAGCTTAAAAGATGGATGTGGTGTGCATTCTTACTGTTCTACTCATCAGCTGTTCTTTATCTTATTCTCCCTCCGATTCCTAGAGACACAGACACAACAATATTGAAATTGGGACAGTTAAAAATCCTACAATGGCTCCTATGTGTTTAACTGAAAGCAAGAGTTGCACATCTCTCATTTTAAATGAAAAGCTAGAAATGGTTACACTTAGTGAGAAAGGCATGTCAAAACCTGAGACAGGCTGCAAACTAGTCCTGCTTCACCAAACAGCCAACTTGTGAGTGCAAAGGAAAAGTTACTGAAACAAAATAAAAGGACCACACTTATAAGTGCTTTAATGATAAGAAAACAAAAGAGCCTTGGTGAGATGGAGAACATTTTCAAATAATCTGCATAAAAGACCAAACCAGCTACAACATTTCCTTAAGCCAAAGCCTCACCCAGAGCAAGCCCCTCATTTTCTTCACCTCTAAGAAGGCTGAGAGAGGTGAGGAAGCTACAGAAGAAAAGTATGAAGTGAAGCTAGCAGAGGCTAGTTCGTAAGATTTAAAAAAGGTGCCACCTCCATAACATAAAGGTGTCAGGCTGAAGCAGCAAAGGCCAATGTAGAGCTGTAGCACGTTTTCCACATTTGTGTAAGATCATTGATGAAGATAGCTACAGTAAACCACAGATTTCCAATGTAGACAAAATATCTTATATTGAAAGAAGATGTCATCAAGGACTTTCACAGGAGAAGAAAAGAGGGTAAGTCAAAGCTTGGCTTAAAAACTTCAAAGGAGCTGGAAACCATCATTTTCAGTGAAGTAACACAGGAACAGAAAATCAAACGCCACATGTTCTCACTCATAAGTGGGAGTTAAGCAATGACAACACGTGGACACAGGGAGGGGAACAACATACACTATGGGCCTTCATGGGGCGAGGAGGCTAGGGGAAGGATAGCATTAGGATAAATACCTAATGTAGACGAGGGGTTGACAGATGCAGCAAGCTACTATGGCATGTGTATACCTATGTAACAAACCTGCACATTCTGCACATGTACCCCAGAATTTAAAATATAATAAAAGAAGAAGAAGAAAAAAACATCAAAAAACATGCTGACTCCTCTATCAAGAGCTAATGCAGGTGGTGACTTTTAATGGAAGCCAATGATTTACCAGTTTGAAAAATCCTAGGGCCCTGAAGAATGATGCTAAATGTACTCTGCTGGTGTTGTCTAAATGGAACAACACTGTTTGGATGAGAGCGCATCTGTTTACAGCATGGTAAGGGAATATTTTAAGCCCACTGTTGAGACCTACTGCTAGGAAAAAAGAAGATCACTTTCTTTAGTAACCCTAAATTAAATTTAGGGTTAAATTTAGTAACCCTAAATTTAAATCTACTAAATCCCCCAATCAAAAGATACAGCCAAAACCTAATGGTATACTACATCCAGACCCATTTTATATCCAAAGATACACAAAGACTCAAAACAAAGGGTTGGAGAAAGATTTACCAACCAAATGGAGAGCAAAAATAAATAAATAAACAAAAAGCAGGAGTTGCAATTCTCGCATTTGATAAAACAGATTTCAAAGCAACAAAGATACAGTGGTAAAAGGATCAATGCAATAATAAGAGCTAAGGATCCTAACACCCAGATACATAAGACCCATAAAGAGATTTAGACTCAACGAGACAGAAAATTAATAAGGATATCCAGAACTTGAACTCAGATCCAGAACAAGTAAACTTAATAAGCATTTATAGAGCTCTCCACTTTAAATACACAAAATACACATTCTCCACTTTAAATACACAAAATATTGATCAGCCATTATTAATACCCATTTTTAGAATAAAGCAATATTCCTGTTCTCTCTCCCTCTTTTTCTTCCTCTTTCTTCCTCTCCTTCTCTCTTAAAAATAAAATAAATAAATAAAATAAAATAAAGAAAAGGCTTGTGAACAGGTGGTTAATTGGTCTACATTCTGTCCTCCTGCCCTGAGGCTGGCCACGGGCCTTCCAAAGGCTGACTGGGAGGGCCTCCCTGCCACGGCCATGCTCTTGCTCTGCCCATGCTGTCACCTTCATCTCCACCTCCCCTCTGTCCTCACCACCACTGCTCATGTCAGTGGGGAGCTTTCCACACACCAATCCCAGTCAGGTGTGTTATGTGAATTTCTCTTGGGCCTCGCACCAGTGGCACCATTGTCACCCCATCTGCTGAGGATGTACCCCATCTGCTGAGGAGATGTCACCGTCTCCATCCTGCACCCAGCCAGCCCTACCCCTGGGTCCACTTCCCTTCAAAAAAAAAAAAGAAGATCACTTTCAGAATATTACTGCTCATTGTATGTGGTTACCCAAGAGCTCTGACAGAGGTGTGTAAGGAGACTAGTGTTGTCTTCATGCCAGCTAATATTACAGCCATTCTGCAGTCACTGGATCAAGGAATAGTTTTGACTTTCAACTCTTATAACTTAAGAAATACATGTCATAAGGATATAACTGTCATAGGTAGTTATTCTTCTGATAGATTTGGGCAAAATAAATTGAAAAACTTCTGGAAACAATTCCCCTTGCTAGATGCCATTAAGAACAATTGTGGTTCATGGGAGGTCAGAACTTCAAAATGAATAGGAGTTTAGAAGAAGTTACACTTGAGTTTGAGGAGTATAATAAGACTTCAGCACAGGTAAATGCAGATGTGGTGGAAACAGCAAGAGCGCTAAAATTAGAAGTAGAGGCTGAAGATGCAACTGATTTGCTGCAACCTAATGATCAAACTTAACAGGTGAGAAGTTGCTTTTTATGAACGAAAAAGCAAAGTAGTGTCATGAGATAGATTCTAATCCTGGCAAAGATGCCATCAACACTATTGAAATGACAACAAAACATCTAGATTATTATGTAAACCTAGTTGATAATGCAGAAGCACGGCTTGAAAGAATTGATACAAATTTTGAACGAATTACCACTCTGGGTAAAATGCTATTCAAAAGGCATTGCATGCTAGAGAGAAATCTTTCATGAAAAAAGTCTATAGATGAGGCTTTTCATCATTATTGTCTCATTTTAAGAAATGATCACAGCCACGCCAGCCTTCAGCAACCACCATCTTGGTAAGTCAGCAGACATGAACATTGAGGCAAGACCCTCCATCAGCAAAAGATTCTGACTCATTGAACACTTAGATAATTTTTAGCATTGTTATCAACAAAGTATTTTAAAATTAAGGTATACACACTTTTTAGACATAATGCTATTGCTTACTGAAAAGGCTACAGTACTGTGTACAAATTTTTATATGCACTGAGAAGCCAACATATTCCTATGATTCATTTTATAACAATAGTCTAACTGAATCTCTGAGGTATGCCTGTATTTTTATATATAATGCTCTAGACATACTATTTTTTCACAATTAAAAATTGTCTTGAGAAAATATATGATTCTTCCACTTTTGCTAGCTAATTCATAATTTATATTTGGCTAATAAGGAACTTAACCAATCACACATTTTTGGATAAATATATACATGATCAAATGCCACACTTACCTGAATGTGCTTTGCCCATAATTGCTAAACTTTGGATGCAACCAAGATGTCCTTCAAGAGGTGAATGAATAAACTATGGGACATCCTGGCAACGGACTGTCAATATTCAGTGCTAAAAAGAAATGAGCTATTAAACCATGAAAAGTAATGGTGGAATGTAAATTATATTCCTTGGTGAAAAAACCCAAGCTGAAAAGGTCCATACTGCATGATCCCCAATCATATGACATTCCGGAAAAAGAACTAGGAAGACAATAGAAAGTGGTTGCCAGTGACTGGGGACAGCAAATGGTGAACGCCAAGGAAATAGGAGTCTTTTTTTTTTTTTTTGAGGAGTTTTACTCTGTCTCCCAGGCTGGAATGCAGTGGCACAGACTTGACTCACTGCAACCACGGCCTCCTAGATTAAAGTGATTCTCCTACCTCAGCCTCCCAAGTAGCTGGGATTTATAGGCAGGCACCACCACACCCAGCTAATTTTTGTATTTTGAGTACAGATAAAATTTTGCCATGTTGGCCGGTCTGGTCTTGAACTCCTGACCTCAGGTGATCTACCCACCTTGGCCTCTACAGTGCTGGGATTACAGTCATGAGCCACCGTGTCTGGCCAAATATAGGAATTTTAGGCAGTGAAACAACTCTTAGTGATACCACAATGATGGATACATGTCATTATACATTTGTCCATGGGGAGGTGTTTCTAGAAGGAGTGGCTGTGTGGAGAGGCAGGGGGTGCAGGACACTTTGTAATGTCTGTTCAACTTTGCTGTGCACCTAAAACTACTCTAAAAAATAAGGTCTATTAAAAAAAAGCACCTCACATTTACTGTATGATGTACCAGAAAGATCAGAAAGTGAATAACTTTAAGTGTATACCATCCTTAGTCTCTCTCATGAATTCTGAGAATCAGGCTGGTGGTAGGATACACCTAGTGACGGTGTTCAGTCAGATAGCCTGATGCTTCTTTTTTTTATTATTTTTATTTTTATTTTTATTTTTTTGACACAGAGTCTCACACTGTGTCGCCAAGCGCCAGGCTGGAGTGCAGTGGCACAAGGAATTCTCCTGCCTCAGCCTCCCAAGTAGTTGGGACTACAGGCAAATGCCACAATGCCCAACTAATTTTTGTATTTTTAATAGAGACAGGGTTTCACCATGTTGGCCAGGATGGTCTTGATCTCTTGACCTCGTGATTCGCCCACCTCCCAAAGTGTTGGGTTTATAGGCATGAGCCACTGCGCCCGACCCATTATTATTATTATTATTTTGCCTTTCGCAGTTTGGAAATTGTCAGCAGTTAACCAGAATGAAATCTAGCCTCCTACCTACTGCTTTCCCCAGTAAGCTTTGTTTTTTCTTGCTGCCAAATTCAAGCCGAGGAGAAAACACAGACACCTCCTTAAATTATGTGACTATTATTCATCTCAATTGTTGCTGGAATGGCTTCAGACGACCCCTTCCACCTCATGATCGTTTCTGTCTGCTTTCCTCTCACTTCTATAATCCAAAAGGAACTTGCTCGAAGCAGCATGCTTGGCCAGCTGGTGGGATCCTCCTTGTACATCACCGTCTGCCTGTAACAACCCTATCATCGCTTCATGCTTCATAACACCAGGACTCCAGGCAAGGGAGCTCCCAAGCTGAACCTCTGCCTGCCGCGAAGTAAATAGAAGCAGGGCCACGTGCTGTAATTTCAGGGTTATGATCGTCTTAATAAATGATGCATTGGAAATGCTATAAATCATCTCCCTCCGACCAACCTCCTTGGCAGCCTATTATAATACTCAGTGATTGTGACAGCTAATAGCAGCTACAATAAATGATGATAATGATTATTTTTTACAAAGGACTTCCAGTTAGAGAAAAGGTGTGTTAAAATGCTGAAGGCCTCACACTTTTGGGTGCCAAATAGACCTGACATCAGCTTTCTCTTGTCAGTAACTTCATCACATGGCTTTTAACGAAGTAGGTTTAGATGACAAACACATATTCGGACACACCCCAGGCCCATGCAGAAAACGTCAGGCTCAGAATGTATCCTAGAAGACACCTAGTTAAAACATCTCACTTTTCAAACATAAGACAGAGGCCCACGGCATGTCAAAAATCAGAAAACAAAGTGAAGCAAGGTCATTTAAAATTAGAGAAACAGATTTTTCTGGAAAAGTCAGGGCAAGTCAGTAGGAAAAAAAATAGAGTGTATGAGATGAGAGATGCCCCAGACCAGAAAAAGTTTCTCTCAAGCCTATTAGTTATCAGGGAACAATGAAGGGTATAACAGTGGTCACAGGATTAGATACATTATAAGGCTGGTGTGTTTGTGTGTGTGCAGAATAGAGAGGAAACGGCCCTTGGACAACCCTCAGTGGGAGCAGAAGGGTGTGTTGGTACACTTATGCTGGCAATTAGTTATTAATAATAATATTAAAAATTAGAATTGTAGCACATGCTTTCTTTCAGAAACTAAACTTCTGAAACATGCCCTTAAGAAATGCTCACATGTGAAGAAGCTTCATCTGCATGGATATTTACTGAAGCAAATTTAAAAATAGAAACTTTGCAATCTACGCATCTGACAAAGTTCTAATATCCAGAATCTACAAGGAACTTAAACATATTTACAACAAAAACAGAAAACTCATCAAAAAATTGGCAAAGGATATGAAAAGACATCTCTCAAAAAAAAAAGACATTTATGCAGCCCACAAAGATGGAAAAAAAGCTCATCATCACTGGTCATTAAAGAAAGGCAAATCAAAACCACAATGAGATGCCGCCTCACACCAGATAGAATGGCAATTATTAAAAAGTCAGGAAACACCAGATGCCGGAGAGGCTGTGGAGAAACAGGAACACTTTTACACCGTTTGTGGGAGTGAAATTAGTTCAACCATTGTGGAAGACAGTGTGGTGATTGCTCAAAGATCTAAAACAAGAAACATCATTTGACCCAACAATCACCTTACTGGGTATGTACCCAAAGGAATGTGAATCATTCTGTTATAAAGACACATGCACATGTATGTTTATTGCAGCACTATTTACAATAGCACAGACTTAGAACCAACCCAAATGCCCAATTTTAGACTGGATAAAGAAAATGTGGTACGTATACAGCATGGAAACCTTTGTAGGGACATGGATGAAGCTGGAAACCATCATCCTCAGCAAAGTATAGCAAGAACCAAATACCACATGTTCTCACTTATAAGTGAGAGCTGAACAACCAGAGTACATGGACACAGGAGGGGAACATCATATGCTGGGGCCAGTTGGTGGGTGGGGACAGGGGAGGGTCAGCATTAGGACATATATGTAATGCATGTGGGGCTTAAAACCTAGATGATGAACGTAAGTGAACTGATAAAAAGACCTAGATAATGGGTTGGTAGGTACCGGAAACCACCATGGCACACATACACCTATGTCACACACCTGCACATTCTGCACCTGTATCACACAACTTAAAAAGAAAAGTAAAAAAAAAATGTAGCCTGAAATGAAAACAGCATAAATCTAAATATCAACAGGAAAATTGCTAATCAAAGTTTGGTACATCCACACCAGGGAGTGCTAACTGGACGCTGTTTTTAAAGAGGTTGCTCTAGTACTGGTTTTAAAAATCTGTTTTGTTGTTTCAGTTAGAAATCAAGTCACAGGAGAATATTCATGTGTTATAGACTGGGTATCTGTGTGGCCCCAAAAACTCACTTTTAAACTCCTAATCCTCATGTCATGGTATTTGTCGGTGAGGGTACTTGGGAAATGAGGCCATAAGGGTTTAGAACTCATGATAAAAACAGTGTTCTTATATCCAGCGGATGGGACCAGGACTTCTACTCTGTGTCTGCCCTGTAAGGAACAAGGGTGCTCACAAGCAGACGTCTGAAAGCCAGGAAGGGAGAGTCCCCCCAGAACCACAGTGTGCTGGCACCTATTTGGAGGCACAAACTTTCAGCCTCCAAATAGCTGGAAATGAGTGTCTGTTGTTGAAATCCCTGTGTATGACATTTTGCCACAGTAGCATGAACCGAGTAATAAAACATTCTACAATGCAATTTATGATTTTAAAACTCCTACATGTTTGTGTATGTGTACAGAGACACACCTGAAAGGGTTGTAATCTCAGGCAGACAGAAAGCAGAAAAGTTACCAGAGGCTGGGAAAGGGACTGGGAGGGTGGGGGGAGGTGGGGATTGTTAATGGGGGCGAAACAGTTCAAAAGAATGAATGAGACCTAGTATATGATAGCACAATAAGGTGACTATAGTCAATAATAATTTAATTGTACATTTAAAAATAATTAAAAGAGCATAATTAGATTATTTGTAACACAAAGGATAAATGCTTGAGTGGATGGATGATACCCCATTCTCCATTATGTGAAGATTAGGCATCACAGGCCTATATCAAAATATCTTGTGTACCCCATAAACATATACACCTACTATATAACCACAAAATTTAAAATTAAAAAACATTTAATTGGCTGATAGCCATGACTCCTGGGGATTAAAAGGGGTTTGAGATAAAAAAGTGTTTTCACCTTTTATTACAGCTACTTTGGTATTATTTCAATTTTATTGATTACTTAGTTATAAGACTATTTTATAAAACCGGATTCTCAGACTAATGCCAACATGCCGACCTTATGCCCATCCAGTTGTTTGTCAACCTTTTCTCTCTCTCATCATCCTCTCTGTCTCATCCCTGCCAGTCGCCCCTCACACAAATGCTAGAGGAGGAACCAGAAAACCAATTATTTCCAAATTAGTACATTTAGCATCATCTGGCATAAAGGGACTGCACTGCTGGTGAACGGGAAGCTTTCAAGTGGCCTCTGGCCTTGCACTTCTGGGTGCCAAATAGACAGTCTTGTAGCTGACACTGGCCTTCTCTAGTCAGCAACTTCATCATATGGCTTTTAGAGAAGTAAGTTTAGATGACAAATACATATTCACAAACACTCCAGGCCCATGCAGAGATGTCAGGCTCAGAACGTATCCTAGAGGACACCTAGTGAAAACATCTCACTTGCCAAACAAAAGACAGACTCAGGACATGCCAGAAATCACAAAACAAGGCAGGGGAAGGTTTCTCAGAATTAGAGAAACAAATTTTCTCTGTTTTATTGTTTATACACCATGGAATTTAGGAATTCTGTCCCTGTGTGCCTGAAAATGTGTATAATAAGAATGCTTTTCTTACCTGGTCATGGGCAAACTACACATGAAACATGAACTTTTCTTCGCTTGGTTTCTGTTTCTTAAACACACTAGTTTAGTAGTCCAGCAATAAAGGAGTTTCTTTTCTTACTGGATTCTGAGTGTCAATGTATTTTTAATTATAGGATTCACAGGCACACCGCACTGGTCAAGGGCTTCTTTGCTCCACTTGAATCCATTACTTTCACATTTCTTAGTATATAACAGGTAATTATAACCCTGACAGATCTGTTAATAGAAGTGAAGGAATCTTCTAAAATGTAATCAATCTTTGATTTTTTATCATGTGCATAAACACCTAGTTTGAAAAACAAAAAAACAGTAAGTGGGAATTCTTAGGACACGAGCCAAGATTTTCTAATTTCGAAGTAGAAGAGGCTTTCTATCATTCTGACATACTTCAGCCTAGAATTAAATGGCAGCAAGTATAAGACAGCATTAATTTGCACAAAATTATAAAGGAAATATTACAGTATTTTTTTCTAATTTCAACTGAGTTCCAATGCTTTGGGGGAAAAAAAGCATTACTTTTTAAAATACTCCAAGGAATTTAAACATTAGAATGACTCTCAAATGCAAACTCATGAATCACACTCCCCAAGTTTATATTAAATTTTTACTGAATTAAAAATTTAATAACACTTATATAGAGATTTACTAAAATATGTTTAATCATCAAGAACTTAAATGTGTAAACTTTGTGTAAGTACATGATCCTTTTAAAAAAAACTTATAAAAATAGGTATCAATGTCATAGAAACCTAATATTGTATAATATAGGATATCAGAGATACTATGTAACGCTGCTAACTTATTCTCCTTACAGACTTGATCAGAATCATGGTGACTCCCACACCTCACTGATACTCTATTTGCTCACTTCTGTAAGGGGACTAGAGTGGGTTTGACTCCTTACGCTGTTTAAGACCTGGTTATTTATAGATTTGCTGGTCATAAGGCCGCTTTGATAATCAAATATTACAGGATATTTAACCGAAGAAGAAATAAGAATCACTATATCCTCAGAGCCACCAATTTGCCAGGCTGTATGCCAACATTACCCCATTAAATCCTAACGACAAACCTCTGATGCAGTTAGCAAAGTTCCAGTGTGGAAGTGAAGAAACTAAGACATAGATAGATTGAGAAAACTGCCTCAAACAGAACCAGAAAGTGCCTGCCGCATTCTGAACATCTGCCTGTCATCCTGTGCTGTCCCAATGTTCAGAGGACATAGTAGGTCCTGCAAAACTGGGGCTCTTCCACAGACACGGGCTGATGAGCCTCCAGTCACCAATCCAAACCCTGTGAGGCCAGGGAGGGTAGACACTCAGGGGCTGCAGCCAGGCATGCCTAGATGCTATAATCCAGGATTTTTCATAGAAGTAACACTTTCTGTGAAACGGGAAGACTTCTGGCTGTTGTCAATGAAAGTCACTGTCTTCCATCAAGAAAAAAAAAAAAAAAAAAAGATTTAATCTCCCCCTCCCTCTGTAACAGAGTTCAGGAGAAAGGAAACTTAGTCCAAATAGAGAACAGCAATTCCTGAAGAAACTAACAGCTACGAACCCCTTTAAGAACACAAATCTCTATTAAATTCTAGCCTTCTTCCAACCAGCACTGTGGCTAGACCTACAGTAATTGGCAAAGACATGCCACTGAACTTCCAGCTTTGAGAAATTACAATCAGAGGCTGGAATTTTCTGTATTTAATTATTAAAAGCTTTGATGCTTTCATAATGCCAGTGAGATTGGAAAATTAAAAAATGATCCATCAGTACACATAGGAAGATGAAGAATATTTAGGCAGCCCATGCTGATTTTTTTTTAACTCAGATACAAGAAGGATTTATGAATTTCTTAAGAGTCAATTTCAGAGTTAATCACAGAAACATGTAGTAAATCATACAGACTTTGAAGCTTTTTGAATGTATTAGGTTAACAAACATTTTCCAGGTCACTATCGGGAGCAGATGCATTCCAATTAGTAGGCTCAGTGTGAGCCTCACCCATCCCATCACTTCCTGTATCCATTCTTATCTGGGTGTGCTACATATTTCATTAGCTTTACAATTTCTTAAATATATTTTGCCTTTAATGTTTAGAAAACATTATTTTGGGTAAATCAGTGCAGTTGGATTGCTTTTAGAAGATTCAGGACTTCGTGTTCTTTGATGGTTAACATTGAAAATGTGAACTTGTAACACTTTTAAAGTGGGAAAATCCAACGTTAATTTCTACGGTTTTTATCACATTTGAAAAAAAGTCATTCTTCCTTTGATGATAACATCCGAAATGTAAACTTGTAACACTCTTAAACTGGGAAATCCTGATGTTAGCTTCTTTGGTTTTATCACATTTGGAAGAAGTCACATTGTTTATGATTAGAATATGTTTATGCTGTGATAATTTACTGATGATGAAGACAGAAGAACCCCCCAAAAATATAATAAAAAACTAAATTCAAGTGAGAAACTATATAGTAGGAGAATATGGAACTTTCCATGAAATGCACATTCCAGACTTGCATGTAAATCCTGAAAAAAGATTTCATAATCTCTTAAAGAGAAGTTTCTCATTTGTCAGCTATACCTCAGAAAAGCCAGAAAAAAGTTTCTGATTTGCAGGAAACAAATAAAAATTAAAATATGATTGGATCATCTTTTTTTTTCTACACTGCATTCCAGAACAAGATGCTCAACACACAGACATCTATGCACATAACGACGAAGAAAAAAAGACAAATAAATAAAAACCATTTTCTGAAAGGAGTCAAGTGATGAAGGTCATGCTAACTCAGTCTGCAGGGGTGCAGGAGAGGAAGAGGGGAGCAGTGAGGACAGAAGAGAGCTTCAGGGCTCCTGGGCAGGGAAGTGGGAGGCCTGAGGTCATTAACAGTGAGCAGTGATGACAGGAAAATTAATAATATCAATTTTAAAAGTTATAGGTCCACAGGATCCTCTGTCAAGCCAATTCTAAATGAGAAATTTTCCTTTATGGGTACAGAATGTTTTCTCCGTATCAAAAAGTCAGACATGGGATTAGTCTTTAATTCTTTCCCTTTGGTGCAGAAGGGAGGACATCTAGGCAGCTGCGGGTGGCCACTGTGGGCTTACCTGCCTGGGGGAATGACCAAGAGCCCTTTGAGTGTGTCTTCAAGTATCAAAGCTGTGAGAACTGATAGGGGTTCTGTGGGCACCTGTGCCTGGTAGAGGGTATCTTCTGGGCTTCCTGTGCCTGGCACCAGCACCTATAGTCAGATGGCACTGACAATGCCCAGTGTGAAAGGAAGATAAGTCCTGGGGCCCCAGAATCACTAAAGAAAAGGTAAAAGTCAAGCTGGGAACTGCTGAGGGCAAACCTGCCTCCCATTCTATTTGAAGGCATCCCTCTGCTCCCTGAGATAAATGCTAATCTGATTGCCTCTTTTGGAAAGTCTAACCAGAAACAGAAAATAATGCAACTGTTTGCCTCTCACCTACTTGTGATCTGGAAATCCCCTCCCTGCTCAAGTTGTCCCACCTTTCCGGAGGAGACCAAGTACATCTTTCAAATGTTGATGTCTCGTGCCTCCCTAAAATGAATAAAACCAAGCTGTGCCCCGCGCATGGAGCACCTGTCAGCAGGACCTCCTGAGGCTGCATCGCGAGCATGTGTCCTCAACCTTGGCAAAATAAACTCCCTAAATTAACTGTGACTGAAACTGCCTTTGCAAAATTATAACGGAGGAAATTACATCAGTGTAAGAAATCAGACCTAACCAACCCTATCTTGCTTCTAACTTTTAGGCTGTTCTTGTCGAACTAACTTTCGGAAGAAATTCAGTTCATGGTTTGACTCTGAAACAAAATTGAAAAACTGGTAACAGCCCTTATCAATGAACAGCCCTTATCCATTGATAAACCGGTAACATTCCTTGACGACCTCATTTTTGCCTGGGGTCCAGTCTGCCTTTGCAGAACTAACAAATTAGCCACAAGATTAGAAATTACAATTTAGGGGTCATGCGGCCTCTGGCACTAAGAGACTGGACCTCCCCAAAGTGCTCCTGGGGGGTCATATCACTACTGTAAAGGCTAAGGTCAGTGCTTCAGGTATGTGGCAGACCTGCATCCCATGTGTCAGGTGACACCACCCGACCAGTGTCCCAGGTTTTTGCCCCCCTCCCCGGCTGGCCCCAGGAGTAGGGGAAGAGGCCCTGGAGGTGCAGTGCACCTATTTAAGTAAACATTGGACCCAAAGAGTTTTGCACAAAAGTGAATTATTAGGCAGAGAGAGAGAGAGAGAGAGAGAAAGAGAGAGAAGGGAGAGAGAGAGAAGAAGGGAGAGAGAGAAAGAGGGAACTCGCACAATGTTTTGGGAGGAGATCCAGAGGTGGAGTCCACACAGATGAGGGGCAGGGGTTCTTTTAATCTGGGAGTTACTCTCACCCCATTCAAGTCCCTGTCCCATGAGAGGAGTTCCTTCAAACTTCTGCTGGAGTGATTCATTTTTGACTTTGACTTTGGATCAGCTGCCCGGCCCACAGTCCTCCCACGGCTTTTCTCAGGCTTTCTAAACCAAGGGAGCTCGCCTAGGCAGTCTACCTTTCCCACGTGCGTGAAAGTTAGACAAAGAACTCCAGGCTCCCAGATGGAGACATGAAAGAAGGCAGGTCAGGCGTATTGCTGGGAAGTTCTTGCCTTTGAAACCTGGCCCCTTGTGAACCAGGGAAGAGAAGTTAATACATTCCCTCTGTCCCCCGTCTGAACAGGACCCGTGATCTGGTCCAGCCAGTTCTGCCATCACACCCAGGAGCAGAAGACAGCAAGAAAAACTCACTTTGACCCCCTGCGATTTCATCTTCACTGTGACTAATCAGCACTCTCTACTTTCCAAGCCCCCACCCACCAAATTATCTTTAAACACTCTTATCCTGATTTGGGTAATAATAAAACTCTGGTCTCCCACACAGCCAGCTCTGCATGAATTACTCTTTCCCCATGGTGATCTCCCTGTCTTGATAAATTGGCTCTGTCCAAGAAGTGGGCAAGGTGAACCCACTGGATGGTTACAAGACCTGACTCAGATATTCAGAGTAAACACCAGATCAGAGCTAAACACCCAGCACAGGACAGCACCCTTGCGAAGACAGAAGCCATCCACTGATGTGGATTTCTCTGGGTCACCCTATGCACCCCCCTCCACGTGCACCCTGGAAGCGGGAGGGCTCCCCCGATGGTCAGTGCCGCAGGGAGGCCACTGGGCCATGCAGGTATGGGATGGAGACTGTGGATGGGCCACTTCCCGCTGCCGTTCATCAATTTATACCGCACATGTTTTGGAGGCTCTCCGTATTTGATTCTATTAGATTCTGAAGGTTTGTTGATCCTTCATAGGTTACTTCACTATCTTGGAAGCTGCCCCTCTCCATATGAAAAGCCGATGAACAAATAAACATACAACTCTTCTTTCACAGAAACGGGCAGCACTTTGTTCTGGAGATAGGCCCTAACCTGGGGTAGGAGATGTCCAGGTAAGAAAAGCTGATGCTCACGAAGAGCAGTCGGAGGACCACAGCATCCATCTCTTGGTACTGGGTTAGAATGCAGGTTCTCAAGCCCACGCAGGCTCTGCTGGAAGAGACCCTAAAGGGGAGGACCTACCACGTGTGTTCCACAAGTTGATGCTGGTCCACATTCAAGTTTGAGAGCCACTGGCCTACAGAGTATACATCCCCTGTCCTCCAAAATCAGAGCTCAAGTTGTAGGCAAAAATCAGTGCCTCTCCTGTGATTTTTTAACAGATCTTTATCTGATTCACCCAGAGAAATGTTTCTCTGACCCATCCTTTGCATGGGCTGCAGAAACAAAGGATATTTAAAGTTCCTGCTGTCCCTGCAGGCGGCTGTCCTGCCCTGTCCAGGATCAAACCCACGGCCTTAGGTAAGTTCCTAAATCTATAGGCCCCGCTCCAGGCTATTCTCATGCTGCTCCCTATGCTTTTTGAATTTCTTATCTAGACTTCTTTCTCTCTGGCAGTACAAGCCTCTCCCTTCCTTCTTTATCCTTCAGCTTCAGCCACCTGGAAAAATCTCCAGTCTGGAAAATCTAAGGAACCACCTTTTCTGAAAGGACACAGTTTTCCAGGCATAATTGAAAAACAAAAATCATAAAACTAACCTCAGCTGCAGCCTTTTCTTCCTCCCTTTGGTCTTCCTAGTCAGTTTTCCTTCCTTTCCACAGAGGGGTTTTCAAACGGTTTCTACTTTCCCACGCCACATTCACCACCCAAAATACTTGTATGAGTTTTAGAACCACTCACCCCATCTACTTAATTGTAAGGAAGATATTCAGTGACAGGCATCATCCCACATAAAATAAATTAAAGGCAGATTAGGTATTTATTATGTGCCACCTACCAAGTCTTGATATTTATTACTCGTTTAATCTTTACTATGAGATAGATGATACTCATACTATCATCATTTATCTTTATTATTAGTATTCTTACCACGTTGCAGATGAAGAAACCCAGGCACTCTCAGGAAATGGTGAAGGCAGGATTGAATTCAGGTACTCTGACTCCAAAGCCTGCACATTTAAACACTACACTATCCTGCAAAGCCTTGTGATATTGGTCAATGGCACTGTTGTGGGAAAGGGATGCTGTCACTTGAGCAGGTATCACATTTTATATTATTTAGATGATTTATAGCATCTCAAGACCAATGGGCAAGACCTCAAAGTAGTTCCTCAAGAGGATTCACATGCATCCGCAAACCCTGTCAAGTCGGCACTTCCATCCCAAGCTCTGGAGAAAGTGTGCAGTGTTGGTCATGGAGCCCTGAGGAACAAACAGTAGCTTCTCCTTGAAAGGCATTGTTTCTGCATGGATGACAGGTGCAAGCCAGTGAACGAATGCCTGGGAAACACTGATCTGAGAAGACTCGTGATTTATTAAAAATTAGGGTCAGTTTTTAATAAGGAAAAAAGGATGTGAACATAACAAAAACTTATGTGGATGGTAAACAGTACCTTAGATTTTGAACTAAAACATTTGCTGTGCCTCTATTGGGGAAATTGCAAGACCAACCTGAATGCATGTATGCCATTCCACATGTTCTCCAAGGTTTACAAAAGTTTTTTTTTTTAAGTCTCTTACTCAATCCCCTGCCTAGATCCTATTTTCAGAGATAACACATCTCATGTCTTTCAGCTTATCTCTAAACCTTCCAAGAACACTGTTAAAAAGCCTGTGCTTGCTTTTCTCTCTTGAAGCTTTAGCTCTCCGCATGGAAAACTGTCTGCATTTTTTCACCCCACACCCCACACCCCACACCCACACACACTGTCCACTCATCCTTGCTAGATATTTATGCCCAGGGCAAGTGGGGGAAGTTCCGGGATTCATGTCATTCTTGGTGTTACACGTGCTGTGCATGTGCTGTATCCTGAATATTTCTTTCTTGCTCATTAAGATTTTCTTTTTGCTGCCACTTCTTTTGTTTCATCTCTACTATCACTAACGCATCCCCAAGCTCTTCTTCCATTTTCAAGATCTCCACTTTATATGTTCAAATTCATCAATTCCTATCAGTTTCTTCTTTCAAGGATGTCTCCTGGGGAGCTTTCGGATCTGCTGTAAACCGGATCAGCCACAGTCATTACCTTCCCACTCCCTTCATCTGGAGCCTGGGAATTCATTTTTTTGTACTTTCTGGAATGAATTCCTAGTTTCCTCAACCCCACTTTCCCCCTGCCACACATACCATGTTCTCCCTTTTTGGTGAATTTCCTCTTTTAGGTAGACATGCTGAGATAGATCCATGGTAGACAAAAATTTTGAAACTTTAGTTTTGTGAAAAAGTCTAGAAATATATAACATTTTGCCTGGGCATAGGACTCTGATTTTGAGATTATATTCCATCAGAATATTTTAGGGTATTTATTTTACTTTCCTTTTTTTTTTTTTCTGACCTCCTCTGACTTGGTTTCCTCTCTGGAAATTTCGTAGGCTATTCTCTTTTGTTCCAATGTTCTGAAATTTTCTAATGACATTTTGTGATACAAGTCCATTTACTTCAGTATTCAGTTTTCTTGGGCCCTTTCAATCTAGAAACAACCATCCTAGAAAATTTCTTGAACAATTTAATTTTCTCATTTTATTTCTCCAACTTTATTTTCTAACTTTTCCCTGAGGGGTAACTTACTTTTATTTATTTTATTTATGATCTGCTTTTAATGTCTCTGACATATTTTCTTTCCTAGGTTTTTTTTTTTTTTTCGGGGGAGTGGGGATAGAAAGTGTTTTATTTAAAGAGAGACAGAAACAGGAGAAGAAGAGAAAAAGAACAAGGTAACTCTCACACTGAGTGAGAGAATCCAGAAAGATGGAATCCAGGAGAGGAAAGCAGCTTCCACACTGAGTGGAAGGAAACAGAGAGAGATGGAGCTTAGGAGGGGAAGACAGGCTTCCACGAGAGAGTGTGGAAGGGACATTCCTTCTTTTCATAGCATTCTGTTCTTGTTTTATGGAGATAATATATCCTGTTATTCCTCAGAAATGTTTAACGATTATACATTTAATTTCTTATATCTTGGAAATTTTCAGTTTCTTCCTAGTTGCTTTACCCTCTTCTGTTTATTGTGAATTTTGTCTTCCTTGCCAGAGGATTTTTATGGCAGTCTGCTGATATTAGAAGAGAATGACTGGACCTTCTGAGAGTGTGTGTGAGAGAAGGGCTGGGGCTGCTCCGTCACTGGGAGTCATTGTTGGTAAATCAAGCTTGCTAACTTTACTGAAAATGACTCAACATCTGTTCTTTAGTTCTCTCTCTTGAGTGGCTTAGGGTCCCTCACTTTCTTTTTGTCAGTCTAGTCTTTAAGTTTGGAGCGCTAAGGATGTCTGTATTCATGCAAATGATTACTTTCAAATTTTTATTCTGGTATAATCCCCAGACAGACCTAAGGTCTTCTATTCCAAAGACCCGAGTACTGAAAGTGGAATTTGATCCTACCTCCTTGTAAAACGTACTTTTGATTAATACTTTTATTCTTTCTCACCTTCATCCCTACTGCAAACATTTCTGGTTTTGCCAATTGCTGAAGCTCTTGAGTGTACCCTAAGGCAAATCGATTTCATTCTAGGCTTTTTAAACTTCTGGATTAGGATTCTGCCTTCCTGGTTTGTTTAAAACAATTATCATTGACATACTGTTTTCTAACCTGCAAAATTATATTACATTATTGTCCTCTGTCATTTTATTTGTCCTTGTGAATTTGTGACTTTTAAATAATCATTTTGTAATCACTATTGTAATTTTAGTTGGATTTTGAGGGGAGTAGGTAGAGTGAAAGTATTTTATCTATCAACTCAAAGATTTTGATGTGGTTAACTTTTTCTTGTAACAAAATATGTCAGTGCTTACAAATTACATATTTTATATATAATATGATATCATCTTATGTGTTATACAATATATATCATTATTTAGCTTAGAAAGAGTGTTCCTATTCTGAGATAGGTAGAACAATGCATTGGATGGATAGATTAATTATTCAGGCTTTCTGAATCTCACATCTCATCTATAAAATAGAAAACATGATACTTTGGTCTTAAAAGCCTCTCCCCACTGTAGAAATTTAGCATCAATGATTCTATTGGTTATGGAGCAACTGGATTTGTCCTAATCCTTTTCAGAAATGCCTCAGAGAAGTTCAATTTCTAGCTACTGTTAAAAGGAGAACCACCACTTATTCATTTAAAAGTTGTGGAAGTAAGATACATTTCAGACAAGAGATTGAGGGTAGTACATCTAAAGATTTTACAGTGAAACAGAGAAGCCATTTCCGTAAGTATATGGAATTTGGTGTGGCTGAGTACAGAAGGTAGGAGATAAACTGTAGTAATCGAAGGGGCCGGATCTACATAGAGCTTCCCATAAAGTGATGTCTGACTGTGCCTTCATCCTCCACTTACTGACTCCCACACACTCCTCAAAACTATATTCCAATCACATCCCTTAAGCCTTCCTTGAGCTGTTTGTACCACCTCTCTCTCAACTACCCCCGAAGTCAAGTATACAAGTAAACCAAGTATCTTCTTAAAAAATTGAAGTTGGAAACCAAGTATTTCTTGCTTTGGGTATTCACTAAACATTATGGTTAATATTAACCTATTTTGCCTTAAACTGTAGAAAATATATTTCTCATTTACTGAAAAATTGCATATTCCCTAATGCTTACTTTTACATTTGAGAATGGGTACAACTTCATGACCAATTATCTGGTATATAACATTTAAAATGATAGATAGAATAGACTTCTGTTTTCATTCATTGCATCCTTTGCAAAAAATACAGTATTAGAACTAACAATGCAGTTGTAATACAGATTAAATTAGTACACAATTGTGACTACTGCTATCAGAATTCCTTCTTGATGGCACAACAACAGTAAAAGCAAAGCATTATAAATTCTTCAAATACAGGTAAAGAATCACATATGGATCCCCAAAGTCTATCTTGACATGAAGAACATTTCTACGGATCGGCTGTTGCCTGTTTGTTTAT
Organism: Saguinus oedipus; assembly: GCA_031835075.1. Classification (NCBI taxonomy): domain Eukaryota; kingdom Metazoa; phylum Chordata; class Mammalia; order Primates; family Cebidae; genus Saguinus; species Saguinus oedipus. Next base: position 39,291,364 of record CM063182.1, on the reverse strand, counting down.
GCAGCTAAAATTTGTCATGGATTTTTTTTTTCTTTTTACAGAGTAGTAGTATCCCCTTCTGACATCTAGCACTGCTGGATCATGAAAATTTTATCCAAGGCAATGTTTATTCTTTGAAAGTAAACTCAGATTGAGCAAGATGCTAAGGAGAATATAAACAACCTTTTCTGCATTTTGTGTAGAATAAATCTTGACTTTGTGCCTATTTTCTAGTATGATGTCTGAAAATCATGCTTACCCACAGCAATTATTTTTATTTAAAGGAATAAAATTCCATTAATTTTTACTTTAACAGGAACATGGGTCATATAATACCTTTTATTATGCATTCCCCTATTTCTGGGTATAATTTTAAAATGCAAAGGGGATAATAAATACAGCCCTTTGTGCTGTAGCAGACATCATCAATGGCTGATAATTCATTCCAGTAGGGTTTGGCTTTCATTCTAAGCTAAATAAATATTCTGTCTTCACAACTCATGACAAACCTGATGAGCATCCTAACTCAGCGTGGGTCTTCCATGAGCATCCACTGTCATGTGTGAATCAAAATTTTTCAGAGATAATGTTGATGTTCTCTACAATCCGCTTAGAAAGACACAAAATAAAATGCATGCGAATGTAAAAAAGAATAGATATAAATGCAGATGACAGACAGCTGATCTAGCAATTGATAGACAACTAGCATATAGAAAATTTATTCTATTTTTACAAAGATTACATCATATTAAATCATGAAGACTATAGTAAACATCTAATAATTTTATTTATTTATTTACTTATTTGACGGAGTCTTGCTCTGTCACCCAGGCTGGAGTACAGTGGCGTGATCTTGGCTCACTGTAACCTCCGCCTCCCAGATTCAAGTTATTCTTCTGCCTTAGCCTCCTAAGTAGCAAGGACTACAGGCACGTGCCACCATGCCCAGCTAAAAGTTCTATTTTTAGTAGAGATGGAGTTTCACCATATTGGCTAGCCTGGTCTCCGACTTGTGACCTCAAATGATCCATCCACCTCAGCCTTCCAGAGTGCTGGGATTATAAGCATGTCTCCTTGCCTGGCTGATAAATATCTAATAATATTATTAAACAAAGACTTCAATAGAACTTATTTGCTTAAAATGTCTAAGTTTATACTGGAATGAGAGCAAATAATGGTAGACTGACCAGCATGATGAGCACCTCACAGAACTTAACAAAGTGACACTTTACAACATATATAACTTCAGTCCTGTGATGTGTTCCTAACATAAATTTACATAAATGTTATCATTTACTTTATTATTATTTTTTTGCTCCAAATAAGCCAGTGCAGAAGAAAATCATGCCCTGCAATTATTCCTCATCTTCTCCTTCTCCTTCTCTTCATAATGGTGTGAGTATTTTGAAGCAAAGTTTCACATTAGCACCAATATGTGTAACAAACACATTTTTCATGCTAAGCATTGTGCTGGCAATACAAAGAAGAAAACTGTAAAATCTCCACGGAAATGAAGGAAAAATACATATTTAACCATAATATATGAAGCGTGATACTCAAGACAGTTGATGGGTATTGGTTATTTTTTAATCATTGTATGTCCCCTATAATTGGGTTGAAATAGATCTCTTATCTATGACCATGTCACCTTGACCATGCCTGATCTCTGAAACACATATCTCCTTTACATTCAGGGTTATACACATAAAGAGAGTAAATTTTTAAATAAGAAATCTTGTAAACATAATTATCCAGGGAAACAGAATAAAATCTTGATCTTTTCTATTTTGGGTCATGCAAACAAACATTTTTAAACTTCAGTTTTCTTATCCGTAGAACAAGACAGTACTTAAGTATATGCTTTTTGAACATTTAAATGAGATTTAAAAAACTCAAAGGCTAGCAGAAAACAATAAATAATTAAGATCAGACCAGATATAAAGGAGATAGAGACATAAAAAACTCTTCAAAAAATTAATAAACCAAAGAGCTGATTTTTTTAAAAGATCAACAAAATAGACCACTAGCCAGATTAATAAAAAATAAAGGAGAGAAGAATCAAATAGATGCAATTAAAAATGATAAAGGGGATATCACCACAGATTCGACAGAAATACAAATCTCCATCAGATTACTACAAACAACTCTATGCACATAAACCAGTAAACCTGGAAGAAATGGATAAATTTCTGGACTCTTGCATCCTCCCAAGCCTTAACCAGGAAGAGGTCGAAACCCTGAATAGACCAAGAACAAGGGCTGAAGTTGGGGCAGCAATTAATAGCCTCCCAACCAAAAAAAGCCCAGGTCCAGATAGGTTCACAGCCGAATTCTACCAGATATACGAAGAGGAGCTGGTGCCATTCCATCTGAAACTATTCCAAACAATCCAAAAAGAGGGAATCCTTCCCAAATCATCTTATGAAACCAACATCATCCTGATACCAAAATCCTCCAGAGACTCAACAAGAAAAGAAAACTTCAGGCCAATATCCATGATGAACATAGATGCAAAAATCTTCAATAAAATACTGGAAAATCGACTGCAACAGCACATCGAAAACCTTGTTCATCACGATCAAGTAGGCTTCATCCTGGGGATGCAAGGCTGGTTCAATATACACAAGTCTATAAACGTAACCTACCACATAAACAGAACCAAAGAAAAAAACCACATGATTATCTCAATAGATACAGAGGAAGCCTTTGACAAAATTCAACAGTGCTCTATGCTAAAAACTCTCAATAAACTAGGTATCCATAGAACGTATCTCAAAATAATAAAAGTGATTTAGGACAAACCCACAGGCAATATCATACTGAATGGGCAAAACCTGGAAGCATTCCCTTTCAAATCTGGCACTAGACAAGGATGCCCTCTCTCACCACTCCTATTCAATATATTATTGGAAGTTCTAGCCAAAGAAATCAGGGAAGGAAAAGAAATAAAGGGTATTAAATTAGGAAAGAAGGAAGTCAAATTGTCTCTATTTGCAGATGACATGACTGTATATTTAGAAACCCCATCATCTCAGCCCAAAATCTTCTGAAACTGATAAGCAACTTCAGCAAAGTCCCAGGATATAAAATCAATGTGCAGAAATTATAAGCATTCTTATAGACCAATAACAGACTTAAAGAGAGCCAAATCAAGAGCAAACTGCCATTCATAATTGCTACAAAGAGAATAAAATACCTAGGAATACAACTAACAAAGGATGTAAAGGACCTCTTCAAGGAGAACTACAAACCACTGCTCAAGAAAGTAAGAGAGAACACAAAGAGATGGAAAAACATGCCATGCTCATGGTTAGGGAGACTCAATATTGTAAAACTGGCCATACTGCCAACATAATGTATAGATTTAAGGCTATCCCCATCAAGCTACCTATGACCCTCTTTACAGAACTTGAAAAAAACACCTTAAACTTCATATGGAACCAAAAGAGAGGCCATATAGCCAAGGCAATTCTAAGCAAAAAGAACAAAGCTGGAGGCATCATGCTACCTGACTTCAAACTATACTACAAGTCTACAGTAATCAAAGCAGCATGGTACTGGTACCAAAACAGAGATATAGATTAATGGAACAGAACAGAGGCCTCAGAGCCAATGCCACAAATCTACAATCATCTGATCTTTGACAAACTTGACAAAAACAAGCAATGGGGAAAGAATTCTCTGCTTAATAAATGGTGTTGGGAAAACTGGCTAGCCATGTATAGAAAGCAGAAATTGGACCCCTTCTTGACACCTCACATTAAAATTAACTCCAGATGGATTAAAGACTTAAACATAAGACCTAACCATAAAAACCCTAGAAAAAAACCTAGGCAAAACCATTCAGGACATAGGCATAGGCAAGGACTTCATGACTAAAACACCAAAAGTATTGGCAACAAAAGCCGATATAGACAAATGGGACCTAATTAAACTCCAGAGCTTCTGCACAGCAAAAGAAACAATCAGAGTGAACTGGCAAACAACAGAATGGGAAAAATTTTTTCTAATCTACCCATCTGACAAAGGGCTAATATCCAGAATCTACAAAGAACTAAAACAGATTTACAGGAACAAAACAAACCCATTCAGAAGTGGGTGAAGGATCTAAACAGACACTTTTCAAAAGAAGACATATATGAGGCCGACAAACATATGAAAAAATGCTCATCATCCCTGGTCATTAGAGAAATACAAATCAAAACCACATTGAGATACCATCTCATGCCAGTTAGAATGGCAATCATTAGGAATGCTTTTACACAGTTGGTGGGAGCATAAATTAATTCAATCACTATGGAAGACAGTGTAGCACTTCCTCAAGGCCATAGAAATAGAAATTCCATTTGATCCAGCTATCCCATTACTGGGTATATATCCAAAGGATTATACATCGTTCTATTATAAAGACACATGTACACAAATGTTCATTGCAGCACTGTTTACAATAGCAAAGACCTGGAACCAACCCAAATGCCCATTGATGATAGAATGGACAGGGAAAACGTGGCACATATACACCATGGAATACTATGCAGCCATAAAAAAACAATGAGTTTGTGTCCTTTGTAGGGACATGGATGAATCTGGAAACCCTCATTCTCAGGAAACTGACACAAGAAGAGAAAATCAAACACCACATGTTCTCACTCATAGGCAGGTATTGAACAATGAGAACACATGGACACAGGGAGAGGAGCATCACACACCGGGGTCTGTTGCGGGGGAAATAAGGGAGGGACAGTGGAGGGTAGGGAGGGATAACATGGGAAGAAATGCCAGATATAGGTGATGGGGATGGAGGCTACAAACTACATTGCCATGTATGTACCTATGCAACAATCCTGCATGTTCTGCACATGTACCCCATAACCTAAAGTATAATTAAATATATTTTAAAAATTCAAGTGAGATTAGCTAATAAAGATTAAATGCTATTATTATAATAGTATTATGATTATCAATTCATCATCAATATTGCTGGCATATCAAGTTTCCCTTATGGTTTCATGACCTTGCACACTCATCTAAGTATTTATCTTACTATTTAAAAATAATGTTGAAGGAAAGTCACTGTCCTTATATGCTGAATTGTGTCTCTCTTGAATTCATGTGTTGATATCTTAAACCCTATTGACACAAAATATGACTGTATTTGAGGATAAACTCTCTAAGGAAGTGATTAAGCTGTAAAGAGATCTTTAGGATGGGTCCTAATCCATGACGATTTCTATTCTTATAAGAAGAAATCTGAACACAGAAAGGCACAAAGGAATGTCCCTGTGAAGACAAAGGGAGAAGACAGCTGTCTACAAGAAAAGGAGAGAGACCTGAGGAGAAACCAAACTTCTACCACCCTGATCTCAGACCTCCAGCCTCCGTAACCGTGAGAAGATAACTGTTGTTGAAGCCACTTAGCCTGTGACAGTTTGTTATTGCTGCCTTCAGGAACAAATACACCTTCCAACAAATACACGGACACACTGGCTACGTGATTCTCTGATTCTACTTTTAAAATATACCTAAAATCACTCAAATTTTCCATCCCTACTACCTTTGATTTCTCCTAACCCGTCATTTCTCTCCTGGATTGTGCAAGAGTCTCCTCATGACGTTCATGCCTCCAGTATACACCTTCTGCTCCATTCTCAAGTTGGCAGCATGAGAGATTTATTTTCACACAGATTTTGTCCTTGGCCTTGACTGTTTAAAATCCTTTGATAGCTCCCAATTGCTCCTAGAATAAAGTTGATCACATTGTTTGGAAGGCTTTCGATGATCTGTTTTCTGCTAACCTCTTCATCTCATTCCTCAGCAAAAACATCTGTTCTATACTAGACAGGCTCAGCTTAGAGTCCACGACACGTCATGACCATGTTCTCTTCCACCTCTAGAATTTTTATCGATTATTTTGTGTGAGAACAGACCCCTTTCTGAAACTCTCAGCATAGTGAGTTCACATAGACAGAAAAAATAATAATGCTTCCATAATAAACAATGGCATAAATGTTTTTGACACACATAAAATATTGTCATATCCTGGTTCAATCATTATAAAATTTTGATAAGAACTAGAAAGACATGCTCATTAGAGAGGCTCCCATTCATCACTTTATGACGAACATTGTTGGTAATGATGCTGTCCCATGGGAATATCTTTATTCATGCCTAATGCCTTCCTTAGCAACCACTGCAAGAAAGGAAGGAAGGAAGGAAGACAGAAGACAGCAAGGAGCAGGGAAGGAAGGGGAAAGTGAGAAGGATGGGAATTACCAGAAGCAAAAGGAGCGTAACTCACACCAAAAAATTCCACACATATAAAACCAAGACTTTAGGAAAGTCTCGGAAATAAATTATATTTCAGATTAGAAACAAATACTAAATATGAATAAATGAGTTTTTTTGATTGTTGAAATACTGGGGGGAAAATTTAGTTTGCACCGTTAATAGTTAAAAGATGTTTGGGATAATATATGAGGAAGAAACCCAAATATTTAGATACTTTGCTTATTAGGCAGGATATTAATACTGTAATATGGTCACCAGTTTATCATTTAAACAGTAGCTGTGTAGACTAAACTGATTAATGATAGTAATGAAACTCTAGTCAATAACCATTTTTAAACAATGGTATAGCTGTAACTACGAATTGCCATTTTAAAAAGAAACAAGAAAAAATGTTCACATAAATTGCCATGATTTGGGATGTTTTAGAAGAAGGACTTTAAAATATATTAGTTTTCCCTGGATTGGGCTTTCTTTTTTTATTGCATTTTAGGTTTTGGTGTACATGTGAAGAACATGCAAGATAGTTGCATAGGTACACACGTGGCAGTGTGATTTGCTGCCTTCCGCCCCTTCACCTATAACTGGCATTTCTCCCCAGGCTATCTCTCCCCAACTCCCCACTCCCCACTGTCCCTCCCCTATTCCCCCCAACAGACCCCAGTGTGTAGTGCTCCCCTCCCTGTGTCCATGTGTTCTCATTGTTCAACACCCACATATGAGTGAGAACATGCAGTATTTCATTTTCTGTACTTGTGTCAGTTTGCTGAGAATGATGTTCTCCAGGTTCATCCATGTCCCTACAAAGGACACGAACTCATCATTTTTTATTGCTGCATAATATTCCATGGTGTATATGTGCCACATTTTCCCTGTCCAGTCTATCATCGATCGGCGTTTGGGTTGGTTCCAGTCTTTGCTATTGTAAACAGTGCTGCAATGAACATTCGTGTGCATGTGTCCTTATAGTAGAAAGATTTATAATCCTTTGGATATATACCCAGTAAAGGGATTGCTGGGTCAAATGGAATTTCTATTTCTAGGTCCTTGAGGAATCGCCACACTGGGCTTTCTAAACTAACGGTCCTATGTCAAATACTGTGGGAGTCCTAATCGTTTTCATCAAAAATTGAACACAATTAAAAAAAAACTTATTGGTCAAAAACAAAGCAGAATTTTAAATGGCACTTTGCAAGGAAAAAAAAATGAATTGGCTCAGCAAAAGTACTCCCTTTGAAGGAAACTTTTCAAAGGACCTCTCAAAAACAACTGCTCTAACTATACTGTTTTCTTAGAAAAGGTACAATATACAGAAAAGAAAAGCTATGTGAAGACAAAAATTGTGAAATGAGCTTGAATAAGATTTGACAAATTATAATTTGGACACAGTCAGGGACACGCAGGGACCATTTTTTTAGCTTCCAGATTTTATCAGTATCTTGATCCGTCAGTGATAATAAAGTGTTCATCGCTGAGGACAAATGAAACTGCCTGCCTGTAAGTTGACTGGAGAGTCCCTTGAAATAAATAACATAAAATTGGTTCTTAGCAAGCATCTCTTTTAAAAAACGCCTCTGTGTGTTAGCAAACCAAATAAGTGGATGCTATTATGATGGTGCCCACTAAAGCAATAGCAAATATGGTCTTCAATGACTCTCAGCAAAAGATGTAAAATGCCTTTAATTTACAGTATTTCAGAAGATGCCAACTCCAGCTGGCAAGAGAGGGCGAATACATTTCCATAAAAATAGTGAGACAGCGTTTTCTTTTTTCCTCTCATTGTCTCACAAGTGTCCTGTGAGTTTTCAGAGACTGTGCAGTATCTTAGGTAGTAGCCATCACGCCAATAGCTCTTAGAAGGTGTGTGAATTATTTGACTTTTATAATGATCAGCTTGTTGTACTCAGTAATTTGTTAGATTGTAAAGGGGTCCTGACACCAAAGTGTTTGACAAACTCTGCTTCTATTTTTGTGATGATTAATTTCAGAGAACAAAAACCTAACAAAGAAAACAGCCACAGCCACTCTTTCTCCCAAGTACTAGATTAAAATATCATCAACACCAACATTCAGCCTATATCAATAAAACACAAATAAATGTGAGCATAACGAGAAACCAAGCAGCTGTGTATTTTTGATTGCATGATTACAATCCAACATGATTGCAACTGGTTGGCCTTCTGGGCTTTAACTTGCTTTGTTATTTCCCTTAGTTGTCTGCTTATTCTGGGAGAATTTTGAAAATGTGGAACAGAGAATAGGCCATTCACAACAGATGCTGTAAATAGGTTATACATTTCCTCCTGCCTACTAGCACTAGCCTAATCTTGTCTGGAAAGAGGCACCTTTAATTAGTTTTCCATGATGCTTCCTTTCTGGCTATGAGAAATTGAAAAAGAAACATGGTCTAATTTTAATGAAAATAGGACGTGCCAATGGCATTAAGACTAACCTTTCGGGCTAACTCAGACGTGTTGAATAAAGAATGACAAAGTTCTTATGCTAAATAGATTCATGAAGAATGGAAAAGAAAACCAAAGCTGTCTCTTCTGTTTAACAACGAAATTAAATATATTGCCAAAATAGGGAGCATTTAAAAAGGTAATTATCGGTACAGAATATAACATTGCTTTTCCTTTTAAAAATATTATGGTAGTGTTTAATATTCAATTTTTGTGAGTTTTTCTTTGATGGTTACAAGATTGGATGCTAATGGAAATGGTTAGATTATAAGATATATAAGCTCCTGACCAGGACTGCTGCCTTTCTTTCAGGGATGCCCTGCCCAGAGAGGAGGAATCTAGAGAGGCAGTCTGGCTACAGCAGCCCTGCCGAGCTGCGGTGGGTTCCAGATGTTAACAAATGACATTTTCATAAGCAGTTTCAGTATAACCATCCTGAAAGTAACTTCTTATATATCTGTAAGATGACTGATCCCATAGATAAAGATACTCTATTTCATGATGTTATATTTTATATAAAATTATACATTTCTAAATTTCTCAAGGAAAATCTAAGCCCTATAATCAAAACCAATTTTTCAACACAAGAAAGAAAACCAAACACAGCAGGAGAACACATGGACACAGGGAGGGGAACACCACACACTGGGGCCCATCTAGGGGAGGGACAGCATTAGGAGAAGCACCTAATGTAGATGACGTGGTGATGGATGCAGCAAACCACCACGGCACGTGTACACCGTGTAACAAGTCTGCATGTGCTACACATGTACCCCGGTACTTAAAGTATAATGAAAAAATTAATTTTCCCCTTAAATGATGTTACAAACTCAGTGTATTTTATCTTTTGGATGCCTTCCTTTTTTTTTTTTTTTTTTTTTTTTGTCTCTGGCTGATGGGTTTTTGCTTTTCTGCTGGCCATGCCATAAGCTAAATGGGACCCTGCAGGTTTCAGAACCACACATTTCAGAGCTGAGAGTCACACACTGGACTTGCAGTAGAGGTGGGGCCGGGAGCAGGTGCTCTGATACCTGCTCTCACTCTGCCTCCTTACAAATGCCTTCTATTAAAAACACAGAACAAAGAAAATGTCTCCATGCATTTTCATTCCATCCAATAGAATGTATAAAGTCTTAGGAGACACATTTTGAGGAAAGTGATGGCTATTCTATCTAAGAATGATCCTAGATTCTGGATCAGATCCTAGATTCTTAGAAATTCGAGAAAGCAAAACAAAAAAAGGTAATATTAATAAAAGAAAAAAACTCTTAAGATTGACTTTTCAAGGAATTATTTATATTTTTCCAGAATAAACTATAAAGAATTCCTGATTTCTTCATGTTTCAATGCCAATTAAACTGGAGGAAAAGTAACAAATCAATTAGTTCTCTTCAATTATCAGAATGCACTATGAACACTGGCTTTCATTTAACTGTGTTTTTGCCCCTGAGGTAAATGCTACAGAGAAGAAAGCTAATATATTGTGAATTAATAGAAATAATTTAATGCCATCCAGCAAGCTTCCATTTACTTAGAATATTAACAAATATTTTCGAACACTTACCATGCACCTTTCCTGAGCCTGGGTTGACTGCACCTGCCACGTACAGAAAGGCCACGTGCTGCGCTGTCTCGTGTGTGAGACAGACGCGGGGTCACCACAAACAGAGGAACAGTGTGTTTTACCCACCACGACACAGCTACACATGAAGACTGCTGTGATTCTAATCCTACACACATTTCCTACTAGTTGCAGTATGTAAAACACTCTACTTAAGTTCTCTGAGTTTCAACATCTTCCTGGAAAGTAAGGGTGTCCTGGTGGTGCTTTAAATGGTAATTTACCTTAATTATGCACCACTGAAAAGCGTTGCATAATCAGCACCCTATGTGTTACAGCTATAATTATACTTATTTGAAAATTTATTATACATGAAATGAAAAATGTTTTGATGAGGTAGAGGGTGTCACAATGTTGTCTGAGCTCCTTTTTGTTTCTTAAGTTGTATGGTTTTATTATTTTTTATTATACTTTAAGCTCTGGGGTACATGTGCAGAATGTGCTGGTTTGGTACATAGGTATACACACGCCATGGTGGTCTGCTGCTCCTTTTAATTGAACATGGCTGTGTTAAGCACTGAAGTTAAAGAAAGGAGCATGATTCTATGCCTGCCCTGGAGGCGTAGACAGTCCAGTGAGGAGGGTGGCATGGACAAATGGTCTGCATTCAGTGCTGTGAGTCTCAGGAGAGTAGCACCCATCCAGCACAAGGATCCACACATGGCTTCCTGAGCTGCCTATGAACCTGAGTGGGCACCAAGGGGGCAAGGAGCTGAAGAAGCACTTTTGGAATAGTGGGACCAGCAGATGCAAGGGCAGAGGGATGTAAATCAGTGCCATTTGCAAATTGTAAATGATGAGTTTGGTGGGAAGCCCCAAGTGATGCTTGGGTAGATGAGCATGAAGAACCCAGTGGTAGAGAATCACACAGATGTTTGAACACTGAGCTCAGTGTTCTACAGGCTCACTGGACATTCCAGAGGGGGACTTTGAACAGAAGAACAAAGTGGTCAGATGGAAATTATAGATTAGTACCCTCATCAGAAGCATGGGTGGAAAGATTTGCTTTACCCTGGA